>VWZZ01006493.1:849277-882243 GCA_013399095.1 Psophia crepitans | reverse complement strand
CGAGGTGGCCGTGGTGCGGTTCGCGCCGCTCCTGGCTGCCTACATCTGGCAGCGGCAGCCCTTCCGCCTGCGCTACGTGCCGCCGCGCGGTGAGCCTCAGGGCACGGGGCTATGAGGGGGAGCCCGGCGGGCAGGAAGCGGGGGCGGCTGAGAAGGGCCCCGGCGGGACGTTGAGCCGCCTCTCCTCTCTCTGCCCCCGGTTAGGCGAGACCCCGGCGCACATCGGCGGCACCACGCTGTTCGGGGATAACGTGGAGGACGAGTGGTTCATCGTCTACCTGATCCGGGAGATCACCAGGGAGTTCCCGGGGCTGGCGGCCAGGTAACGGCCCCGAGCAGCGCCGCGTGCCCCGCTGAGGTGCGCGGCGGCCGGGGCCGGGGAGGCGAAGGGGCAGCGCCTTTCCTGGCAGGGGCTGGCGGGGGGCGTGCCTTAATATTTAAAGTGATGCAGATACGGCCCCTGCCCGTAGTAGCTGGCTTTACAAACGTGTGGTGTTGTGCTGCGGGAGACTTTTCCTGCTAAGGAAACGATTTCTCGTTGTGCAGGATCGAGGACAACGATGGGGAGTTTCTCTTGATTGAAGCAGCTGATTTTCTCCCGCAGTGGCTGAATCCCGAGAACAGTGAGAACAGGGTGAGTGAAGCCTCTGTACCAATTAGCAAGTGGCTCACAATGGCCTTTTACTTACAGTTGGAGTTTTCTCCTGTGCCTCTCTCTAGCCAGGTGGTCTGACTGCACTGAAAATTCAGAGTGCTGTCTGCCCCTTACTGGTGAAGGAACTTCTGACATGGCTTAAGCCTTGTTTTAGTTAACAGCATTTTTTTTCCAGCACAGTCTGTTTTCATTCTGGTTTTAATGAGCTTTTTAATGCTGGCTCTGGATGTTGAATGAGAAACTTAACTTCTGAGAACTTCTGGTCCTCTATTTTGTTTTGCCTGCTTTTGCAGAACACTATGTAGAGTGTCTGCGTCCTGTGAAACTGCTGTAAAGATACCTGGAAATTGTTACAGATGTCAAGTGATTCTTCTGGAATTGGTTTGTTGATGGAGGGAAGAAAAAGAAAGTTCTTCTATGTCCTTACATTAATGGCATAACATTTATAGGGAGACTACAGACCTGCCTGCTAGGCTGCGAGTCTGTGTTGTTCGGCTAGGTCTGGCTCTTGCACATAAATCGTTCTTGAAGAGTTGTTCCGTAATGCAGAACTGACTAAACTTTTTAAAACTTGGTGCTCATGGTGGCAAACGTGAAGGCAGTGAAGCTGTCGTGCTGTTGATTGATCTGTAAGTCAGCAAGTTTCTTAGTTTCTTGGCAATGGATTTAAATGGAAAAAAAGTTAACTTTTTCATTTGCAAAGATTTATTTACTGTTTTTTTTCCCCCTACCACAAGACTCTTACAAAGAAAAGAGGCAGTACACGACACACAAATTAATTGCAAACCTGTATCTGGGCTATCAGCACCGTATTTTCCTTCCGTTTGAGGTAACAGATGGAGTGAGGGAGTTGATAAAGTTGGATTCAATTCTTTTCTTAGGATCGGGAACCAACAGACATCATGTGTAGCACGTGAAATAATGCTTTTTAGTCCCTGTCCTGTTCTTCAGCAGTTATGTTATGCTGTCTGATTTTCCTAAAGCAAACTTATAGTTGAAGAGAAACTTTTCATATTACTGTTGTTAAGGATACAGTTGACCCAACTTGTTGCAGTTAAAATTGGGTTTTTTTGTTTACTGGTTGGATCATGATCTCTGGCTTCTGTATTTACCTTGTCTCCCATTTAAAAAAAAAACAAAACAACCACCAAACAAAAACCCCCAACAACTCTCCCCCCAAAAACAAACAAAAAAATCCGCAAAATAATCCCCACCTCAGCTTTTTTTTATTTCTGTATTTAATACTTCAGTATTTTCTGTGTTTAAACAAATACATTCATATATGAAATGAAAGTTTGTGGTGCTTTGTGTGTGACTGTTCTTATCCCATCTGATCAGAATATTACTGTTTGCCAGGTGTTCTTTTACAAAGGAGAACTGCACATCATTCCACTGTCAGAGACTCACGAGCAGGAATGCGACCTATCTGCTGCCAGTCCAACGGTCTCGCAGGCGTTAGCGCTGTTATCCACCCGTTCGGAGGAGTTCCTGGCTGCAGAACCCATTAGAACAGCAGTGTATAAACGCATCAGTGGGTATGTGGGTGTTTTATTTTGATCTTCTGCAACAGTAAGTTTTGATTCTGGGCTGTCTGGGGTACTTGTTTGTATTCAATCGTTTTCCTGTTTAGAGGTGCTAAAGTCACTTCTTTTTCAGAATGCGCCAGCTAGAGAGTTTTCTATGGCATTCTTCTAAAGAGTAGGAGCAACGTCCTGTAAGCTCTAGTGTTATCTGGGGGCTCTGAAAAACGTTTACTGCTATGATACCACACCTGACAATGACGAGTTATTCTTCTTTCACATCCTTGTTCTGAAAAATCTGAAAGTCCTGTGAGCCTCTAGCAGCCCTTTGCGAGGAGCGAAAAAGGATGGTGAACTAAAATGTAGAACCAGCATGCTTTTCAGAGTGTCAGCTTGTCACCGCTGTGTGTGTTCAGCGCTATATGTTTTAGTGGGGTTTTTTTGGCAAGGATTTGTTGGCACGAGCCAGATGACTTCTACACTCAGTGCGGTGAAAGATCCTGTGTAGCTGGACATCTTAGTTGAGTTCATAGTGATTCAGTTTACCAATGTGTGGATTAAATTTTTATTAGCCACGTATATTTTTATATACATGTATATATACATAAGCAGACATTCCAGGTGTTAGATCAGCTGAGTTTTAATTGTAGTTTAGAATAATCTTCTAGTACTTGGCCCATAATATAGGTTAATGTTAAAGTGAAAATGGGAATAATATTTTAAGAAGGAGTGATTTGGGCTTGCAATACAATTAATACACTGTGTTGCTATTGTGTGATACAGATATCCTGAGAAAATTCAGGCCTCGTTTCACCGAGCTCACTGCTACCTTCCGGCACGCATTGTGGCAGTACTGAGGCAGCGCCCTTCATTGGTGGCTGCAGCGGTCCAGGCCTTTTACCTGCGAGATCCAGTAGATTTACGAGCATGTCGCTCTTTTCAAACTTTCCCTCCAGACGAGCGTGTGATGACCGTAGTAAGTGATCCTTCTAATGCAACTTGTCAGTTAGGTTCTGTAACTGGTGGAGGTTCTGTGGTCAAGAGATATAAATATGTGGATTTAATTTTTAAAGCAGCATGTTTTCTGATTTATTTTTTTTCTCTTAATGCTAGACATGAATTTCTAGTTCATTACGTTAATAGCTTTTCTGCCTTCACATTGCCATGGCTAGACTTTCAAATGGCTAATGAGATAAGTGTTTCTGAAATCAGAGGTTACTGCTCATAGTTCCTCTGCAGAAATGCTTGCAAAGTAAACTGATGTAGTTCTGTGATCAGAGCAGTTTGACAGCACTGCCAGCCAACGTGAGGAGTTGCTCCTAACTACCCCAGCTGTTCATTCCAGGGCTTTTCACTTTCTCGACTGTGCCTACACAGCTCTGTAAAGCTGTTTTATGAAGCATTTTATGAGCATTTTCCAAGCAGTGTGGTATCTGATAAGTTTGCATTACAGAGTTATACCCCTAGATGCCTGAAAATATGCTTGGGAGTCAAATTTTAGACTTCTAGACTGGTTTTGAAATCTCAGCTTTGGTTTCGTTGATTGAAAAGAGCCCTTACGTTTTTCAAAATAGACTGTGTTGGCATGCATACTGAGGATTTTTAAAATGTATTTAGGTTAAAGGAAGTTCATGTTTATTTACAGATGTCAACTTGGAATATACTTTGTAAGATCTGAAAAGCAACAAATCATAGGCGAATGTATCTAGGATGTACTTTTAATACAATTTCAAGTATTGTCTATAATATGGGTGCTTTAAAACAAAATTTAGATGAGACTTGTGGAAAGTTGATGCCTGTACACAGTCACCCAGCAGTGAGTGATTTTCTTCTGCTTTGGCGTTTTCAGGTTACTTTCACCAAGTGTTTATATGCACAACTTGTGCAGCAGAAATTTGTTCCAGACAGACGCAGTGGATACACACTGCCCCTCCCATCTCACCCTCAGTACAAAGCCTATGAACTGGGCATGAAACTGGTAATCAATTTTTATGCATTTTATATTCAGTCTGTTTAGTTTGTTTGTTTATAGATATCTGAGAAATGACACTTACTTTGTAATTTGTCTGCTCGTACAGAAAAATGTGAGCAGATTTCAGTTACCGTTTCTTCTGGAGAGAGAGTATCATGGGAATTTTCTTTTATAGAGTAGAGTGTACATCCACCCCTAGAAACTATCCCAAACAAGATGTATGTGTTTGTAATACAGTAGCTGAACTGGTATCAGACACAGTTTTCCATTAAGCAATATGGACAATATTTTCCATCTCAGGATAGACGAGATCTATTTTAGCATCTGTCTGAAGCAGCACATCCTATCATGTTCTAAGTTCATGGCCTTTGTGCGTAGAGATGTTTCTGTGGACTAAATTTGCATTTCAGTTTAGAGCTCTGCGTAAGGGTGCATCAAAACTATAAATGCCTCGCCTCGGGGACCAGAGCACATGACCCTGTTCGGCACATCCAATTTGGCACGAGACATGTAGAGCGATCCAGAATTTAAACTGCCTGCAGGTTGCAGTTACCTTGATCGTAGGCAACATCTGAGGTCGGGATGAGAGATTTGGCCAGGCACAGTGTGTCCTGGGGCCTTGCTGCAAGTAGAAATTTAAAATCTGTTTTCTCTTCTGAAATTTTGTCTCTGGAAACTTGTGCATCAGTGCAGCCGGTTTGCATCCACAAAATGCGTAGGCCAGGCAAGTTTGCAGTTCAGCATAGAATCTAAGTAAGGTGGAGTCTTCATGCTTACATGAGGAGTAGCTGGTGCACGATAGATCTTTCTTCTAGGTTGCTTTGCAGTGACTGGTCCACGTAGACAAACTTTGCAAAGTGAAAGTGATCCATTATTGCTGTAGAAAGACAGGTTCCAACTTCCAAACCAAGATACTGCTACTTGACATATAATTGCGTTTGGCACCTCCTCTCAGACGGCAGCATCAGGAGCTCGAGGATAGCGGGTTCTTTATGCAGTCGTTCAAAGGTGCACTTGAGAACCTCTTGCTGTTGCATCTCTTACACAGGCTCATGGCTTTGAAATTTTGTGCTCCAAGTGCAGTAAGGTATCTACTGATTCCAAGAGAAATGCGTTAAGTGGTCCCCTGTGGGAGAGATTCCTCCGCAGCCTGAAGGAAAAAAATTACTTCAAGGTGAGTTAGTGTCTCTGTGTCTTTTAAACATTCCAGGAAAAACATGTTTTACCTCTTGACCTTGTGTAAGTAGTTATAGCAGAGCAAGAAATCTAATGCTTCTGTCTATGGAAAATGAATGAATGAATGAATGTCTTTAAAGGAGGTATGTGCAGTTTGTTCTCCTTGGAAATTAATTACTTTATTTTGGGAATTTTAAAAGGAAAAAGCAGGATTTGGGATGAATCCATTCATCTAAAGAAAGGTGAAATGCACTTGAACAAAGGAAACCAGATTACGGTTGTGTGTCAGTATAACTGTTTTCACTGGTTTGCATGTCATTTACAGGCCTCTAGAATTAAATATTCTTAAAGATCTGTACTTAACACCCTGGGACCCATTTATGTCCATGTGGTTTTTGTGGGTTTTGGTTGTTTTTTGTTTTTAAAGATGGCTTTAACTACTTATTAGAAGGTTATAAATTGGACATAAATTGACTACTTATTTGAAAGTTATAAAATTGGACAACTCTATCAAAATGCTTAGGTTGATATAGGAAAAGGGAAATATTCTTACAGTACTGCAATGCTACGTCTGTGGATAATTCCCAAACACCAAGAGATTTATTCACAATTCCTGTGTAATTGTGACCTGGGGATGGTAAATCCACCCTGTTGTGGGAATCCTAGTATTGTCTTTGATAGCTTTTAGTGTACACCATGTGGTACTGCAGCATAATAAGTCTTTCATTCACACCTGACCATGAAAGCACCTTATGTCCATTCCCTATATTCGGTTCCAAGTATATGCTGCAATTCAGTATTACTTGTTTTGATTTTTTTCAACACAATTTCTGAGAAATAGTCATCCTTGCGCAGCCTGACTCTGAAAAGGAAGGGGAGGGGGAATTATTTAGAGTCATATTTGTGACTTGCATTAACTAGGGAGAAATGGAAGGATCTGCTAAGTACTTGGAACTGCTGCATATGGCAGAAGATTACTTCGAACAATCTGTTACCAAGCCAGAAAGGTAAGAGCTACTTGAAATTCATGAGTAATCATATGCAGTACCTACAAGTACTTTAATGAAGCTTTTTTTAACTCTTGCTACAAAAAACGTGAACCATTTTCTCCATGGTATACTTAACATAGGTGCTGTGGCTAGGATATATTGGTATTAATTCCTCTAGAATACCCTCTACTGGTAGCAGTTATTGCTTGAGTAACTATTTATCTTGGTTTTGTAAAATGCTAAGCTATTCCAAGTGGGTTGAGAGGTGACTGAAAAGCATCATTCAGTTGGTTGGCTATAAAAAGTGTTTGAAAATTTCATTGAAAAGCAATCCCAGTGAATAATAAACATGGAATAATCTGTCTCCTTTACTGAAGACAGGCAGCAGGCTACAGATTTCTCCAAAAGAGCAAATCCAAAAAATAAATCCTTACAAAAATATATGGGGGTTTGCCAGCTCATAGTATCTTGACTTTGAGTTGGTTGAAGTTCCAGTCTGTGCTTTTTGGGATCTGGCATCCTAGTGTTTGCCAAGACAAAATAAAAATAAAGAACAAAGGAAATGTGAGAAGTGGGTTTTGGAGCCATCAACAAGGAATTACAGTAATTGACTGTGTCTTGTTTTGGCTAATACTCTCTGTGTAGTATTCTGGTCATTCTCCAAAATACACTTAGCTGTTTGACATATTTGCACAGAAGGAATAATGAGGAATTTGAGTGAAACCTGCACGTAGAGTATGTGACGCATTGGCATGTAATGCTAGTAAAAATCTGTTTCAGTAAATTAATTTTTTTTTTTTTTTTCTTCCTTCTAGCTCTGTTGAAATGAGCCCAGGTGATGAAATCTTGACATTGCTACAGACAACAACCATTGATTTGGAGGAATTTGAGAGAGAAGCAGCTTGTCTTCCTCCAGAGGATGGTGAGCAGGATGAGGAGGTGGACTCTTCCTATCACAAATGATTATTTGTGGGAGGAGATGGTGAACATTCACAGCACTGTATCCGTCTCTGTGCCTACTTAGTTTGTTTCCTATCCTGAGCCTACTAGAGGGGTTACTCATGGGCTGTTGCTTAGGATTGAGGTAACCAGTTCACTTGTCTAAGCTACAAAGCTTGGAGCTGTGCATTGGCAGGATACGCAATCCAGTTTTGGGTTTGATACCGCTAGATCAGGAACACCATGCACACTTAGACCGGATCACGTGCTTTGCGTAAATAGTCTACCAGATAGAAAGTATTTGTACGTTTTATTCTAATAAACCAATTTCAGTACCGACAATATAAAGCTAATTATTATCTAGTCTTCTCTGATGGCCGGTATAAGACCAGCATAACGTTTATATAACAGGGTTTTTTTCAGTCAGCTGACAGAAATGTAGCTGTTGCCCGTATGGATCACATCTGTATTTCTGAATGATGCAGTAGCTAACAAATCCAATGCTCAGTGTTAATGATCCTAGTGGATTATCTCTCCCTTTATAGTGTAAGCCTTTTCTTCCTTCATTTAGTGGCAAAAAGATTATCTGTGACTACAACAATATGCACTAGTTTGAGACCGCATATAAAGCACAGTTTTAAAGGAGTAAAACGAAATCTGAACTCTCTTCTTCTCACTGCCTTATACCCTGTGTTACCCAGTATCAGCGTGAAAACTTAATAGTATGAAAGTAAGCTACAGAATGCTAGCAGTACTCTCAACTGTCTGGATTGGGCCTTGTGGGCTAACAGACTTGTGCAGAATAACAAGTATGTCCTGTATTCTTTCAGATGACAGTTGGCTGGACATTACACCAGATGATCTAGATCAAATGCTGAAGGAAGCAAGAAATGAGCCCGTTCCTTCCTCAAATGAGGAAGAGCAGAAATACGACTTAGAAGCAGTTGCTGAAAGTATGAAGGCTTTTGTATCCAAAGTCTCAACACACGAAGGAGCAGAAATGCCATGGTAGTAGTACTTTTGAGTTCACTGTCTGGTGTAGAATGTGTTTTCGTTCTGCTGCAGCCCTGTGATTGATTCTGCGTCCTGTCCCACTTGGTGGGTGTAAGGGAAAGGTAATTTTTTAATACTCTGTGCGGTAATCAGGAGTAATGACAGTTACTCTAGAGGTTTAAACAAACTACAAATTTACTTAAAACTCATCAGAACTACAAAAGATAGAGGCTTGGCAGAGGTTATAACAACACAAAATTCAGTGGAATCATGAGAGACAACGGCTTAGCAAAACTTGTGACGAGGTTACCTTAATGTGCCGAAAATTGTTAGAGACGAAGAGAGAGGAAAAGAAAGAGATAGAAAGAGAAGAGATATCACTATCCTGGGTCCAGCAATGTTCTCTGCTCGTAGTGGTGGTCCTCAGGTGGCAGGCGTACGACAAAAGCTCGTGTTTCCCCTTTTTATAACCCAAAGTGCCCGGCCTATAGGCAGGGGTTTGTCATTACTGAGCAGTCGCAGTATGTGCTCAGGAATGTTCCAGAAATGAGACGGTGGGTCTCACTGTCTCCCCCCACTTCGGAGCTGAGTGAGTTATGGCTCCTCACAAACACATACGCACAGGAGGTAGATGGGCTTTATCTGCGCGTTTCAGGGAGAGGGGAAGGGCTCACAGGATGGGATCCTGCCTCCGCAGGTTCTGTCCTTGGTTGAGACAGATGTGCGCCACATTCCCTCGTTATCAGTTTATCCCTGCTTGTGCCAAGACAGATGTTTGGGATGTTCGCTTGTTATCAGAGCCTTACATTCTGGAATGCAGAGAATCGGAGTTTGAAAGTGTTGTCCTTAGAGGAGGCCAGAAACAAACCCATGTTGGTAGTGAATATGTAGTTGCTTTTAAACCAACTTAGTGACTGCACTGACACTGGTGCAAATAAAATTCCTGGAAGCTCTGCTCTTTTCCAGTGCTCCTACTTAATTTGGTTTTGTACTTTAATTAAAAAAAAAAAAAAGTCCTTTTAGGTTGAAGGCTTATTGTTCGTTACCGTAGTCCGTAGCACTGTTATTAAAATGTACATCTCAAATTCATTTGTGCTGAGATTTTTCTACCATGAGGAACTTAACTCTTCAGAGTGCTAAGGTGGTTCTGATGAGTCTGTGCAGAAATAAAACTGAAACGTAAGTTGAGGGAATCTGTGAATGAAGACTGTTGATTTTGGTAGCACAGCTGTAGATTAGTATTTTGAATATACTGAGCCTGGTTTTGCACTCTTGAAGCACGTACTGTACACATAGAAGAAAAGAACCCCTGTGGAGTCCTCTGTTGTCCCAAACAGTGTAAGAAAAGTGCTAGCTGAAGGTACTTAGCTATTTAAACAACAGTAGAATGCCACTAGATGAATTGCTGGAGTTAAGTAAGTGGGTGTGTAAATGTTGTCTGGACAGGCCTTTCATTTAAAAAAAACAAAGACTGAAGAAGTAGCATATTGTCCAGGTTCTCTTTCGTAGCTTTAATATTGAGAAAATAATGCTATGAAAGCTGTTTCAAGCATATAAGGATCTACTCAGTTTGTGCTCCTAACTGTTTCATCCCATTTAATTAGTGTTACTGTCAATGTCTGAGTTATAATGTAGGGTTTTTTCAGTTTTTTAGAAAACAAACAAAAAATCCAACCAAAACAAAAGGGAAACCATTGAGCCTTATGAGAGACCAGAGCAAAACCTTTAGCATTCTTTCAAGGCAGGAGATGCTGGATATTCTCGGCTTTCTAAATCTTTGTCCGAGGTATAACACCACCATTTTGTTGTTGCAGAAGGATTCAGGCATGTTTATTTTGGTTGCCTTCAGTACAATTTTTGTTTGACCATGACAAACAACTAAAGTTGTTGGTTTTCTTTTCTCCTTCATGCCAGGAGTTCTTCCACTTGTGGTGTCATTTCTAACTCATACAGGCCTCAGACTCTGAGGCGCTTTCAAGACCGTCAGTTCAAATGTCCTAACTTTAATCTAGGCTTGAGACAAATCAGTGTGCCATATGGTTCATGCCTGTGTCAGGCTTATGCAAGCATAAAGGCTTTATTTATTTAAAAATATTTTTATATTTCAGGTCAGCCGATGAATCCCATGTTACCTTTGACGTAGATTCTTTTACAAAAGCATTAGACAGAATTTTAGGTGAGATTGCTTCTTTGTTTCTTTTGTCAGAACATCTTGCGGTTATTTGGCTTCCCTGGGTTTTCTGATAACCCATGGGTGCTGTGCTGATTTATTTGCTGTCTGTACTGACACAAGATAATACATAGGAACAGACTCAGAAGAGCTGGATTCTGATGATCTGGATGAAGAGGAGGAGTTTGACTTCTCAGATGGGGATGATGAAGACTTCGATGCTGAAAATCAAAGGCAAGACCAGGAGGAATCACCTAATGAGCTCATAGGCAGTCTCAAGGCATACATGAATGAGATGGACCGTGAACTGGCACATACTAATGTTGGTAGAAGTTTCACCACCCAAAAGAAAGGGGTAAGTATGCCTTGAGTTCTAGTTTGTAGTGTAATAGTTTTGAGAGCTTTAGTAGGACAGAGGAAATATGCTAAAATTGGTCGTTGTGATCAAAAACTTCTGTCTTCTGATCATGTGCTAACTTGTTATTAAAAAAAAAAATCCCACATGCAAGCAGTGCTGCAGTTGCACCATCGTATATTCAAACAAACAAACCTTAGCTAAGCTTTAATTTGCACATTGTTTCCAAGACTTAATTTAATTTCCCCGTTTTACCCTGTTTTGGTAGTAAAGCAAGCAGCCGCAGCTTGACTTGTTAAGTTCCTGTAGTAGATGACTCCCACAGGAAGCTGAGCCAGCACTTGGTAACCCTCTCTGTCCTTCTCTTGGAACTTACACAGTGTAATGGCAGGTGATGATTTTTAACTGGCATGAGCATCTGGTGACTAAATTCCTGCCTGTCAAGAGAGTGTGGAATGTACTGAACTTTGGCTGCAGGACTGTTGCCTTGTTTCTTTTTTTTTTTTTAAACCCTGTATTTTTTTAAATGCAATTTGGTAAAATTTTTCTCTTTACACTTACTATAGGCAAGTTCTGTTAATGCAAGTACATCTCAAAATGCCGGCCCTGATTCTGGAGCTGAAGATACTGAGCTGACACCAGTTGATGTGGATGTGAACCTCGTAACTAACCTGCTTGAATCCTATAGAGCTCAGTCTGGACTGGCAGGACCCACCTCTAACATTTTACAGAGCATGGGAGTGTATTTACCTGAAAATGCAGATCATATTGGCTCTAATAAGGGAGCAAGAGAATAAAAGATTGTCTTAATTCAGAAGACATGGCTGACTGAGAAACGAAGCACAGAAAGACTAGCAGTATTTGGAAGAAGAGAGTAAAGGTTTGAATTTAAAGCATTTAGTGCGTTAGTTATGTGTGACTTTAAAGATGCAAAGCAAATTTACTTGCAAAAGCCATCTGTTTGGAAACTAGCTTGGATAGAAATTGGATTTTTTCCAGTGCTAACATGTTTTCAAAAAGCTGAAAAGTGATGCTGTGACTTGAATGAAACTTTTGTTACAAAACCCATCTTCAATTTTTCAAATCAACAGTCCGATTTGCTGTATTTCCAAAATGTCCTTTTACCATTTTACCCATTACTAGGTGGTTTCAACATCTGGAAAGTAGTTTGTGTTCTGAAAATGCTCCTGCCTTCAGGGGGAGATGGAGGAATACCGGATCATAGGAGCAGTACTCTCTTGTGGATTTGGGAATGCTGGTTAAATGTTCAGCAGACCCTTACTTGCTTTTCCAAAAGTGCAATGCTTCGTTGTAAGAACTTCTGATAATTACTATAAGAATCTGTTTTCAATAACCAGGAGGATTTGAGGAGTAATTGGATTGAAAATATATATATATTGGCTATTTTATTTAAATAAAAGCAGAAATACAGCTTGATTACTGGAGATGTTTGAGTTTTTCTTTGCAGGTATGCATAACTTAGTGCAGTATCAGAAGTTCTTGGAGTTAAAGCATTTTCAGAATTGGGCATTTTTTTGAGTTCCATTAATGCTGAGTGTCGGTATTGTGCCAGCAGTAGCTATAAATGAGCCCAGTTTGGAAAGTTTTGGTTTTCAGTGAAAATGCAGCTAGAAGGCGTTCAGCATGTTATTTTCACATGGAATGAAAAATCTATTCTAGATATGAAGACTGAGTTTTAACAAGATAAATTTGAAATAAAATATGTAGAAATTCTTGATTTACAGACAGCAATAACGCAGTTCCTGCCAGATCTGAATCTGTTTCTATGAGTCTTTATTTTTTTCTTCCACACAACAGCTAATCAAGTGTCTTAACTTGATTAATTAGAAGAGAAGCTCATTGGTTGAGTTTTTGGGGTTTGTTTGGCTTTTTTTTTTTTTTCCTCCAGAAAAGTGGTGTTCAATGATACGAAAGCGTGCCTGAAGGCATACCTAATTGCTTTTAAAGGACTGAATAATAATAATAATAATAGCAACTATTATTGTTAGTCTCAAGGTTTGGAGTCCATTTAATTGAAGTCTGTTTTAATTTTTTTGCACGTTAACTGTTGTTGTTATTTTAACCGATAAAGCAGAATGTAGCACAAGTTGTTTCCACGCAGGACTTTGGACGCTTGTTGGATGGTGAGTTTCAGTGTCTGACTGCCATGCCAACTGAGTTTGACCAAGGCACAAAATTCTTTGCAAGTCACACATTGGCATTGTTTCACTGAAATTCGTGAGACCTTGATGTACAACGAATGCACCATACAGTGAATGTACCATACGATTATTGCTTGCTTGCTGACTTTCCTACTGATCTATGCTCACGGTTTTGATTGGTTTTTTTCCAAATTTTTGTTTTGTTTTTGCAAATGACAAATATCTGGTCAAATGCTTCAGTACAGTATCATAAATGCTGAAGATTCTATCTGTGAATGCATGGAATGAATGTGGTTGAAGGGTATGATGGCTATGCTACCTCCACATTTGTCCGCCATCGATGTTGTGTAAGTTACACAAAGTGTTGACAGTTTAGGAAGAGTACTGGCCAAGCTGGACAAGGATTAGAGGTGGGCAACGAGAATTAGGAAGTATGAAGATGCTGCTAGACTTCAAGGAGCTTGGACCGCAAAGAGTTGAGGTGGAATGAGATTGAGTTAGATGTATCTGCATTGGAAAAATTGGGGTAACAGGAGTTGTTGAATCTAGCAACAAGGATGACCAGCAGTTAGTGGTGGAAAACACATGTACTTGAACCTTATAAAGGGTTTGTGTTTTAATAGGGAAGGTAATTAACGCTGAAGCTACATAAAATTTTCTGCTGATGATTAGTTTGATCGAGCGTAGATACTTTAAAAAATAATTCAGTTTTCAGAACGTGATCACGTTTAAGTTCTCTTGTGGCCTGTACTATACAAAAGGACAAAATAGATCAAAGGACTCTTCTGATGCACGATGCGAAGAAAAGTTCTAAGCTAATGTTTAGAACAAAGCTGCTCTTTTGGAAGCATTTCAGCTGATCTTGCTTTTTGGATAATCTTACTTTTCCATCAATTGGAGTGTTATTTCTGTGGGGCTGTACTTATTCCAACTGTTTACATTTGTTTAGCAGCTTCACAGTGGAGACCTTCAAGACTCAGGGATTGCTCACAGGAGAATTTGCCATCGAAGAATGAGCATTTCCATGCTGCCTCTTCCACTGCTTTGAAGTAACGTATGAGGCATTTGTGCTTTTCATTTTGAAAGGATATTTTTAGTGAAGGAAGCCTGATGGAATTAATTAGGGAAGACAGTGCAGTGTGCTTCCCTTTCAACGGATTCCTATCAAAGTTTCCATTGTATTCTAAATTAGTTTAACTAGGACTGCATTCCAACACAATTTGTTTACTTCGCTCACTTGAGCATCTGCCTTTTGTACAGCTTTGTTCATCCCAGAGCTTCTGATCCTTCCCAAAAATGTAGTTTTCTTCTTTGTGGCTTGACCCCTGAAGCCCCAGTTGTGAATGGCGTAGTTGTTTACTGGTGTGTTTCAAGCAAGAAAACAAATAATGGATCTTTCATCTTCCATGTATGAGATTGAAACTAATCCCAGGAGACAGCAGAAACCTTTAAGTTGTGAAAAATCTTCTAAACACCTGGGAGGTTTGGCTGTTGCCACTCTCTCCACCGATAAGCTTTATGGGACAGTGAGGAGCTTAAGAAAGAGGGCCTTTATTTTCCTCTGTATTAACGGCGGGGTGTGTGCAGTTCATCTCAGAAGTCAGCAGCCCACAACCTAGCAGTGTTTCCTATGGGAGGACTGACTCCTTTCTGGTCAGCGGGGAGGAGGTGTTGCTCAGGAGGAACTGCAGCTAGCTGTGTTCAAGTGCAGTTTGGTGTCAGTGATACTACCTGTTATTTGAAGTTCTGGTGCTTACATCGATCTGCAAATAAACTTTTTTTTCCAGTGTCCTTGCTGTGCAAGTGGCTGTCAGCCTCTCCTCTTGCCATGGGAGATCACTTTCCTGCACGACACTTGCCTCCTGCCTTTCTTTTCTAACGCTGCAGTATAGGAGTAACAGTTGTCTCCAGGGCATGCGTTTAACTGCAGTGGTAGAAAAACAATTTTATGAATGTTCGCACAGCTCCTGCTGCAGCTACTTAGCTAACTCATATGAGAAACTGGATTTTGTTTTTAATAGCAGCGGGAGTCAGGGCAGGCCCTTTGTACCACCTCAGGATCCCTCGGGATGCTGCAAAAACTGTGGTAACAGCTGCCCTCCCTCTTGCCATTTATATCTTTGGAATGGAACACAAGAGTATCTGTTCTTGCAGGTCTAAGATGGAAATTTATTTCTTTTTCCAGCTTTGTTTATTCCCCTAAGAAAATATCGCCATGCAGGACAGTTGGGGTTCTGAGCTTAAACAGCAGAATGCAGAGCTACTGAAAAAAGTACCTTGCTTGAGAGCATGAAGAATCAGGGCTGTGAAGCCTAAAAGTCACCTTAGTTGATGTGCATGAAGTGTGTTCCTCAGCCACCAGCTGAGGAACCTGATTACCACCTCCTGAGGACGGAGAAGGTCTCCTCTTCCAAATTCCAGGTGCCAAAAGTGGATAATTAATTCAACAGCAAACCTGTGCTTTCAGGGCAAATAACAGAGATTGCTATTGTGGTCATGATTCAGTTTATCTTGTGTTTGAACTCTTACAGGAACATACAGTAACAACCTGTCTGTTGAAGGAGGACAGAAACAACAGGCAGATGTGGGAATGTGTGCTGGCTGTGCTTCCAGACAAGGAAACTGCCTTGTGGAGTGCAGTGTCATGCAAAAGGGTGTCGTGAACAACTTGGAGGTTTCTGGTATGAAACTAGCTAAGAAGTAATTAGGTTTCTGGTATGAAACTATAGCTAAGAAGTAATTAACGGAGTCAGAAGGATTGTGTGTTACTGCTGTGTAAAGTGTGGATTGCTGCTTGGAATAGAGCCTATACTTAAGTGGGTCAAAACTGCCAGATGGATATTCACAATTTCTCAAGCATACAAGGATGAGAAGCAAAGAGCAAAGCTCAGTTTATTCAGAAAAAAATACTTAGATGATGACTACTGTTGCCAGTTGGAGGCAGAAAATGGAGGTATTTCCAGTAAAGACTTTATAATTTGATGGGGAAAAGGAGTAATGACACCCAATGACTGCAGTGGTGCTCATCTAAATTAGTTCGGATCAGACTTTTTTTTTCATTGTTGAGGCTTATTACCCTTACCTGCAGTTATAAGGCCGTGCAGTTTTAGTGTTGGAATATAATCTAGTTTGATCTAGGCATTCTTCCTGCTGCATACTAACAGCAGCCATATTTATCATTTTTCTTTGGATCATTACTGTGTACCCCTTGTGAATTTTTTTTTTTCCCACTAATAAAAACTTCCCAGGTTTTTGCTGTTTGGACAGATCAGTTACTGAATTTCCTGTAGTCTCTGGTTTTGCTGTTGCTGAGTTCCTCTTAAATCAGTCAACGATGTTTCATAGGTAAAGCTGCATAGCTGCTCTTGTCCTAGTCCAACACACATTTATTTGACACCCTGACTGCAGTGTCCACCTTACCATTTATGAATTTTCAGCTTAGACTTATTAATAGTGATGTGTGAATTTGCTTCTGTCCCTATCCCAAACATCATCTCTCTTCTTTTTCTGCTTCTATTAACGTACTAGTAAATCATCTGGGTCCCTTTTCAATATTTCCACTAACAGAAATAGTGGATCTTTGTGTTTCCTGCCACTAGAACAACCTTACTGTGTATCACACTTCTTTTTTTTTTCTCCCCCAATCACTTCAAATCTTACTGAAAAATCCCTTCCTTGCCTTGCCTCCTAACTTCTGCTATTCCTCTCTGTAGCCAGACTGTCTTTAGATGTTCAGTTTTGTGCAGGATGCTATATAAAAAGATGCTGCCTACAGCTGGGTGCAAGGACCAGTGGAGAAGGATGTTGTCTCAAGGTTTTCTGTTCCTGTGCCAATACTGCCCTCTCTGTGAGGCAGCTGGCCAGGCTTCGTGTTTCTGCTCCTGTCATCTTCCTCACGGTTGTGACAGCTGATGCCAACTGCAGTTTCTCCATGTAGTAGTGATTCTGGACATTACTGAGTTGAGCGTACCTGATTGTCTGCAAAATACCACTGGTGGGTCTTAAAGAAAATGCAAGTCACACTGTTTCCAGGTTGACCACCTGGCCTCTTAATTTATTTTTTTTTTTTAACAGACGTAGGTTTGGTGGTGCTCAGTCATTCCCAGGTGTATGCATTGCTGCATGAATGACATCTGGCAGTATTTTTTCCCTTACACAGCTGAATTCATTTCAGCAGAGCTTCAGAGTGAAGTATGGGAATTGTATTTGTGTAATTAGAAGTTGTTCTGACAACCTGTCCCTTGCAGCTGCCAGAGTTGAACTGCTCGTGGTTACCTGCAAAATGATTACCTGAAAAATTACTCTAACACAACAACATGTTGTCCGGGCGTTCTATTAAGGGCTTATGTCCTCTCAGCCTAAGCATCACATCCAGCATGTGTCTGCCGTGTCTCAGAGCATGTTTTGAGGTCAAGTAATTTCTTCATGTGACCTGTAACGCTGAAATTAGACTTTCTGCCATTCATAATGGATGAGTACCCCTCTGGGTAGGAAAATGTGACCTTTCCGTGCAGCAGCAGAGCAGCCCAAGGTGATGGGAAAGCTTGTGGTAAGTGAAGCAAATATTTTCAGTCCACAACATTTCCAGGTAAGATTTTTCAAAGCTCCCTTAGTCAGACAGGCAAGTTGTGTCATGTGGTTTGGTTACTGTAATCCTCTGCTGGTATCTCTGTTGGAGATAAACTAATTTTTATGCCCCCCTGCTTTCGGTAGGTAGATGGAATGCTGCTCTGAACCTGCCTGCATTGCTATTTTAAATTAATCAGGTGAATGTTGTTATTTTATAGTTGCCCATGTATCCTGCTGATT
This sequence comes from Psophia crepitans, assembly GCA_013399095.1. Taxonomy (NCBI): domain Eukaryota; kingdom Metazoa; phylum Chordata; class Aves; order Gruiformes; family Psophiidae; genus Psophia; species Psophia crepitans. The sequence goes on along the minus strand of VWZZ01006493.1, from coordinate 864,503 downwards.
GATAATGCTTGCAGATGACTGGGTTGTAATGCCACAGGCTGACTGCTTTTCAGTGGTAGGTCTTCCTGTAAGTCCCAAGCCCTTGCAGTCTCTGAAAGCAGTGGAGTCTCAGTGATTTATACAAGCCAAGCATCCTCAATGAGGATTCATTTAATAGAGATGTATTTGAGAGAAATATGTTGCTATATCCCTTTTACCTCCTCAATACCTTTTACATGGAAAAGCTCTGCTGTGTTGTGTTGAAGAAGCATCTGTCAGGAATTGTCTGTTTCTTTTTCAAGGTTACCCACCTTTGCGGAGCATGTTCTGTCTTGACTGCAGTGAATATTACACAGGCTTCAGCCAGATTTCTGAGTCTGAGGCAAATGCAAGCGAGAACATCATCTCTCTCATCTTGTCTTCCTGTCCTGTTCATAGCTGTGTACTGCCTATAGTCATTCCTGCTTTCTTAACCTCAGGAACAGAGGCCTCCGCTATTGTTTCACACCTAAGTCAAAAGGGAATGGATTAAGGATTTTAGAAGACAGTTTAAAATTTGAGGTGCTTTAAAAGACGTGATGGGAATACTGCCTTGGAATTGTTCGTGCTCTACCAAAAGAAGTGTTTGAGTAGATTGTAAATACTTTTTATTCATCCTGATAATCAAGAGGAACATGCAGACTTCTAAAACTGTGTTTGAAAAGGTGAGTCACAGAAGCAAGCAAATAATAAGTTAGCTTTGCTTTTCCTCTTAACTTTCTTCTTCTAGAAAGCAGGTGGTAACTGGTGAAATCTGAAAAAGCTGGGTGTAGTCACAGCATGAGATGGGCTGCAGCTCTTAAGAGGTGTCCTGCAGCCTGTGGGTATCTAGCTGCCTCAGCCTGGCAGTGTCTGGCCCGCTGGCATCAAGCCACAGGAATGATCACATCTCCTCTGACCTTATTCTGCCTTATTCTGTGTTTCGAAATCTTGGTGGTGCCCACATCACCCCAAAGGGACACCCTGCCAAGATGGGTGTGTGTCAGCAATGTAGAAGGGACAGTTCTGAAGGGGCTGGTGTCAGTCAGTACTTGGTCTCGTTCAGTTACAGCTCACTGCGTATTGATGTTAAAAAAACATCATTTAATAAGCAGAGTAACCCAGTGTTTCTCAAACCCGGGTGAATTTTCTCTGATGTTGAACCTGAGCTGGTTTGACAAAGGCATACACAGCAAATATGCGCTGTAAAAGTACAAAACCAAACCACACAAAGCTCACGTTACTGCAGAAATCACACAGACAGTCCTCCTTTCACTGATGTGTATGACTTTTTGCTGCTGTTACATCTTAGTCCTTTTTCTGCCACTGGGAGAACAAATCGTGTGGATATTAAAAAGTACCAAGTACATCAAGCTGGATGTTGTACACGGGAATCAAGCTCAGGGCACACTAATGGGAAGGCATGAAGGAGGAGTAGGAGGAAGGAGTAGACACGGGAATACCTTGCTCGTGGGTATGTGACTCTTCACTATCTTGTACTGCAGAGAAGGGGCAGAAAGGAGTGAGGCTGAAAATTAAAGTGGTGGATTCCAGAGATGAGAGAGGAAGAGATAAATGCTGGGGAATGAAAACGATGTGATGGGAGAGAAAGAAGGAGGAACTACTGTGAAGAGAGGCAGCGAGACGTGTTCCAAAGGAAACCAGATGCAGGAGCGTTGCAGTTAAGTTCAGTGGTGTGTGGGCTCCTGTGGTGTGTCTGGCTGGGCTGGAGGGGAGGAAGCAATGCCCTTGGCTGTACCAGAGTACATTCTTACCAGATGACTGACAGATCGAGTTCACAAATGTTAAAGACATGCTCTGACACGTGGCTTTTATAGACTGAGGATTAGTGAGGGTGGGAAAGGTGTTTGCACATGCCACCATGGCCTGAAAGAATCCCCTCCCAACCTCCTAAAGTAAAATTAACCCAAGGAAACAAACCACACCTCAACGATGCAAGGAAGCTGCCTTTTTTACTTTTCGCTTAGGTGTCATGACTCCAGATTTTTACCATTGCTCACAAGGTCTTTCACCTGCTCTGATTTCGGATGGTGGCAGTCGATGATACGTTCCTGCTCCCCCTAAGTGTCTGTACCGATGGCTTTGCAATCTTGGCGGTTGAACTCTGACCAAGTAGACAGAAAGGACTGTCAGCCTGAATCAGCAGCAGATCAAACATCCTTCCATCTGTCTCTTTTACTCAGCTTTCCTTGACCAGATGGTCTCTTGGTCGCTCTTCCTCTAGAGAAGTGATACTGCTTCATCACTAAAACAAGACCAGCTCTTCAGGCAAGCCACAGATTTGGCACAGGGTAGGAGGCATTGTGCCTTTCAGGATTTTTCTGTGTCGGATGTGCAGTCCTTTCTTGCAGCAGTTCCTCTCACCTTTGCATTATCTGAGAGGTTTTGCTTTTCCGCTCTCTACCACCAGATAGCTCTGTTCGCTCTTCCTTGGGGTGGAAGTAGCACTGTCTTACTGGTGGGGAAAATGGTGCCTCTGGAGATATTTTTAGTTGCTCAGATACATCAATGAAGTAGGTGCCCATTTAACATTTGCCAAGAACCCTGAAATAGGATGTTTTATATGAAACTGGGAAGGGAAACAGAAGAAGGGGAGAGCATACAGGCAGTGATGTTTCTTTTGGTTTATTGATAGTTCTTCCAGACCCATATAAATATGAACACTGAAAGGTGCCACTGTCCTTTTATATTTTTTCTGGGAAAAGTCTGTGTTTGATAACCATCCAAGGTGGATAAAATAGAGGTGCCAGGAGCTCACTGTTCTGTTGCTTGCTGGTCACAGTAAGTTAGATGCTTTGGAACTAATAATTTTATCATACATTTGCTGCAAGTCATGGGATCTCAAGGGTGACCCACTGACCATGGAATTGTCTGAGGATGATCAGCTTAGAAATGGCTTTGAAGGTCTATGTACCTGAGCGTAAGACGGCCATCAGTCTGGTGCTGTCCTCACTGTAACGCAGACTTTGCCTTCAGTAACTTTGGAAACTTTTGTATTGAGCTTTCGTAGTTCTGGTAGAATCGCAGACATGATGAAGTCACGCCTAAGCTGCCTGGGAAGTCTGCTGCTTCACCCACTCACAAATCAGCTGGTGAGCAATGGCCTGTTTGGGAGGGAACCAGGGCAAAAAACTCCCATTGCCTTGCTTTGCAGATCTGTGATCTCTCTTGAGACCCTCCACAATTTCCTCCAGGCCAAACCAACGAGCTTCCTCTAGTTCCAGGCTGTTCATATTGATCTGGAAAAAATTCAGAAAGTACCAATTCCTTAAATCAGATTTAAATGTAGGCAGCGGTACCTTACCTGTTCTTGCACCCACAAAGATCCTACATTAGAATGCCCAGAGTGCTTTATCTGTGCTGGAATTAAGTGCTGATGCCAGTACAGGAAAGGACATTACTATCCACCAGTGCTTTGTGGTTTCCTTAGGGAAACCACAAATCAGTAGCCCTATTCCATCATGGCGTTGGCCCACGAAGTACCAGTGGCTGAGCACGGTAATTAACATGGCAGAATTTGCGTGTTCTGTGGAAGTATGGTATTGATACTAGAGAGAACCTCCTCTGCAAAGTTCAGAGGAAACAAATACAGGAGTGCTGGGCTCTGGCCTTGTGTGTGTGTATATATATATACATACATACAGTAACCTGTGCAAAATCTGGCACGTTGCAACAGAAAATATTATTTTCGAGTTTGTCCTTCATTTGTAGGGAAACACGATGGAAAAATATTTACTAAGGATGTGGTGTTCTCCAAAGTAAAGTCTGTGGACTGAAAGAGATTTTGCTGTGTAAGGCAGGCAGTGAAATGCCTCTGGGGAACCCGAGCCTGCTCACCTCAGCCTACTGTGCTCTCACCAACGCGTGGCAAGCTATCATTAAGCAGCTGCTGGGAAAGGGCCAGTGCTGAGAAGCCGAGTACCAGAGTGACTCCACCTCCAGGCCCACCTCTTCTGCCACCTCTCGCCGGACTGTCTCCTCCACGTTTTCACCTAGGAGCAACCAAAGTTAGGTAAGGACGGCCTGGCCTCGGGGCAGCAAACCGTGGCGAAGAAAATGTAGGCACACTCATTTCTGAGGTGTTCCAGCCCTGACCGCTCATGGGCATCCAGGAACTTCGACTGTCCTGACTTGGAGATGCTTGTCAGCAGGATGCGTAATTAAATTCATCAGCAATGCTTACCTCCCTTAAACGGAGGTATCAGAGACATGTTTGGCTTTGTGTGTGTACAGCTGGTGGACAGAACAATGCTGCCTCTCGTCATCATTTCTCTTTTTAAGCCATTTTCTCTCCTGTTACAAGAGATCTGTAGTTTTTCTTCTGAGCCAGACTGTGCTAGACACAAAATGGACTCTAAAAGGATCTGGGGTTTTAACCTGGGGACTCTTAGACTTGTATTTACCATCAGGGACTAGAGCAACTGATATACACCGACAATTTCCATTCTCTTCAGATATACACACAGCTATTTTCAATTCTATCTGGGAATACCTATCTGTTTAGATCGAAGATGTTTTTCCCTGATATTCCCTACGTGTCCATCCTTCTCTGTGAACAGCCATTCGGTTGATGTCCCCCCGTTCTACCCCCACACCCTGCGTGTCTGAGGCCACCACACTGGATCAGAGACTGCCTTACCCACATCGCAGAAGCCCGACAGAGCGGTGTACATTCCCTGGGGAAACGAGGGTTGTCGTGCGAGGAGGCAGCGGCTCCCATCAGACACTAGGGTGATAACTACTGGAGACATCTAGCAAATGCATCAAAAAGCAAAGCAAGAATTTCAGACCAAACAAGTAAGCATGCAAATTGTTGCTTTTTCTAGCCGGGGGAGGGTCACCCAGACCCTTTGTTGCTTACCTTTGCTGTTCAGGTGCTCACCTGTGGGTAGTAAGTTATTCCGCTGGCATGGCAGACACGCTTGCTGCCAGCTACGTTTTTCTGAGTGGGCTGCCCGGTTTTGCTACAGTAGTGGTGCGAATCGTGCCACCGGAGAAGGGACTGGGCCTGCGAACACCCACATAAAAATACAAATCTTTTATGCCTAGGGCAAAGAGATCATTTGGTCTCCCTGAATGATACTTTGCTGTCTTCTCCCCAGCATGGAAACTCTGATTATGTTTGGACGCCTCAGAAAGGTAAATTAAGTATGGGCAGTGCTTTGAAAAATGGCAGCTTCTGCAATCAATGTTTCACGCTTCTTGCTTTAGCATCCAACTTTGAGCATATTTGGGGGAGGAGGGGAAAAGTTATTCCTTACTGGGATGTAATGGGAGATGAACTATTCTGAGAAGTCTCCAACCCAGAATACCTTTTTGAAAAATAGCCCACCAACATAGAGCAGGAAAAGAAATGAGCTATTTCTACTTATGGGTCAGGACAGCTGATTTTCATACACAGGTCTTTACTTCGGGCTTCCAAACAGAGGGCATCTGCAGAGTAACAGCTTATGAACGAGTAGTTTTTAAAAAGCAGCTCTGAGAGAAGATCTCTCAGTTCGTTCATGAAATTCAGTTTGCCCAGATTACAGAAAACTCGTGCTTGATCGTTGTTAAGCTGAGGACAAACTGGGATTGCTATGACAGCTGTTAAGGTCAGCATGTTTCACACTGCACATACAGCAGGTTGATGCTAACTGGCTAATTATTGCAGTCATTTTTAAGCTACTTGTCTGTTACTCTTTCCATGACAGCTTGCTTTTGGGATCGCAAATTTGGGAAAACTGCTGTAATTTATAGCGTGTTTGTACCTAGATGGCTGAAAGTGTACAGTAGGTACTTCCGCAATACCTATTAAATCATAAAACAATAGGAGAGACAAGGAGGAGGATTGGTGTTAGAAATTACAACGTCTTGAAGTAAAAAATCCTGTACAATACCGAAGCCAGCAAAGAAGAATCCTTCCCATCCACTACAAAGAGAGCCTTTCGTAAGTCAGTAAATGATCCCTTGAGTTCAGACTCAATGTCTGCTTTCTCCAAGGCTCCTGTTTAAAAAAGAAAAACAAAAAAAACCCACAGCAACAATAAAAATCTTTGATCTCATAAATTGAGGTTATTATCCCAAACTTCATTGTTCCGATATACAACTTCTGGAAGTTCCCATGGAAGTGACATCACACCAGTGGTAATATTCCCAAACATTAAGTGACCTGCCAACAGCCCACCTTTACTAACACATGCACAGGAACAGCTGTGCGGTTCTGTGGCTCTGACCCGCCACGATCACAGCAGCTCTTAAAGAGACTCAACCGAGGCCTCTTCGGCAGTAAATGTTTGCCCAGCAAGGACTAGGGTACATCTCCGTGCATCAAATGTGATGCTGACACAGACGGAAGAGGAATCATCCCAACCTAAATCCAGGGCAAAGTGTGGCACGTGCTCGTCTGAACAACCGATCAGCACCGACTTCTCTATCCACTGTTCAGTCTCTCTGAATTTCTCCAGGATCCTTTTCATCTCTAAACAGCAGGGGAAAGGGGAAGAAAAAGCTGCGATGAAGGAAAATTCATACAGCCATGATGCTTTCTCTGGATCTTCAAGGCACATGCAGTCTTGGCTCCAGGCGGGTGCTCATGTGAGAGAGGGCCAGACAACTGTTCCCACCTGGATGGAGACCAAAAGTCTGTCTTTCCTCCTAGCTGTTGGAGGTTTTGACCATATCAAGCTAAAGATACAAATGTTGTAATGTTGGAGGAGCAGCTGTCCATTCTGTTTCTGTCCTACAGCAGCCAATACCTTTCTCTCAAAGAAAACTTTTCCCGTGTTACACCGATAACCTTTGTTGGTCAGAGCTTGCTTGTTTTCCTGCCAGCCCTTTCCCTTCAGAAGGCTTGGTCCCAAATGTTTAAAACTGATCATCTCAAAACAGATCAGGTATATGTTGGTTCCCTATGTGTGTGAAGAGCATGAGCATGTGTCTGCATGCCACGGTTTTAACTCTAAATAGGTTTTGATTGTTAACAAATGGCATGCTGCATATAGCAGGGTGTTCCTGCACAACTTGATAAATTTTCAACCCCCATGTAAGAAGTTGCTGAATGCAATTTACTCTGTATCATTTCAGCTGTGTGGTCCAAAAGATCTTTCTTTTTGGACACCTGCTTACCTGCTGCACTGAGCTGTGGTACCAAATATTTCTTCCCGACTTTCTGCAGGAAGGGGGAGAGATTGTGAAAGAGGTAGAAAGTTCCTGAGGTCTGGGCTTGTCTACAAAGGCTGTCATCTTCCTTTAGCTCATTTAAGTATCTGCAGTGAGAAAAGAATTGGGAAGATGAATTCACGATCGCGTTGAGATTACCTGTGTTATGCTTATTTGGACACATTTATCTTGCTCAGAGCAGGGGGGCTGAATGGACAGTACAGATTTTACGTATTCGATGTGCTTCCAGAGTTTTTGACAGCTGTTCTACTCTTTGGTGGGCTGCAGCATCTAGCGAAGGTGCCGTGTGGCAGAAAATATTGCAATTTACTACCACACAAGTAGCCTCAAGTCTCGGACATGTGAGATCAGTAACCCAGTCTCTTCATCCAAGAGGTCTGCTTTATAGACACGATCATTTGTGTGCAGGAAACCTTGATCTTCCCTTTTATCACCCCAATCCAGATGGCTCCGAGTCCTGTTTGGCAAGGTTACTGAGCGCTTCAGGTGTTGAATATGCTTCCCGTCAGGCTGCGTGCGTTACCGCAGGATGCGTTCTACCTCACTGATGTGAGGGGTGAAGACCCAGCTGAAGTCTTAGGGTCTGAGTTTAGGGAAAACAATCACTGGGAAAAGGATGTTAGTCTTTCAGAGTGTTTGAAGTAGTGTTTAAAACAAAGTAAGCGGCATCACTTCAAGTCTGCCTTGTATTTTAAGAGACCTTTAGCTAGCACAGCAAGCATGGGCATTCATTAACAGAGCTTCAGCCCGAGAGAACTGGTTCTCATCAGCGGTGAAGGGAGTGGAGAGGTTGTGACACTTTATCACTTACAGAGCTCACATAGCATTACTATATTATTGCTAAACTGTTAAAAGATTAACCCCCGCGTTAAATTTTGGTAGGGCTGCTTGTGACAGCAGGCACAAGAATGCTAAACTCTGGTCTTCTCGCTGTACACAAGAAGCAGCTGAGAACTTACCTCATTTTTCTAACGTAGGTAGAGTGTAACCTGCAGAGGAGAGAGGAAGCTCTTCTATTCACTGCTTGATAAATCGCAGCCATAACCAACACCTACGGGTAGCTGTCTCTGACTAAAAAGAGAAACATAGAATATAATGCAGCAGCCCTACAAAGTTAAGTTTGATTTAAGAGGTGCAATAACCCACTGCTACCAAAAATCTTCCTCCTGCAGTCTGCAGAATGCTGGCAGTCTGCTTTCTAAAATTATCCCTTTGGTCTTAGTCACACATCAAACCCAGTTTCAGGCAATTTTTAAGACTATTTATAGATATTTCAGTTTGTATCTATCTGCGAGTGTGCACAGGTCTTACAGAAATTGCTGTAAGACCAGATTAAATGTTCCTGTCCTAAACTGCTGTATCCCTGGGGAAAAGAGCAGTGAAGGGGGCTGCTCTCCTGTTTGTTTCCTACAGGGCTGCAATGGCCTCGATCCAACTGAACATCCTCTTGCAGCACACAGTAGGTCTTGTGGGAAAGGCACTGATGCCAGGCGAGAAGGAAAGGCAAAATATCAGCTGCGGAAGAGAATTCCCCGAGTTAGATGAGAGACAGCAGTTACAGCTGAATTGGATTATCTCCAGCAAACCCAGTAGGGTTTTTTGTGCCAAAGGATCCTGCCACATTTTTAGCTCGGGCAGTCACAGACTGCAGTTTGAACTCAGCTTCAGGATGTCAGAAGATTGTCAGAAACGCTGCCATCTCCAGCGTTCATTTGAAACAAAACTGAACTATGATTCATAATCCTTAAGGATTATTTTGTGTGTTTCACTTTTCAACCCTAGAACTCTAAGCCCTTTAAGGAGGAAGTTATGTTTGCTTCGATTTACAGACACATAAGCAGTGCCAGAGAAGAGTCTGTGAGTCCTTCCTTTCAGCAAAGGTCAGTGATGGCTCCCGAGCCGGAGCAGTGCCTGAGCAGAGGCTCCTCTCTGTGCGTGGAGGTGGTTTGTGTAGCCAGCCATGTGGAGGCTTTGCCTTGCGGCTTCTGACATCTCTGCCCCGGCTCCCTCTTTCCCACTGTCTCAGCTGAGGGTGGTCTTCACCAGGATGATCCCCGGGGAGTCGGGGGAGCTAAGCCTGCTGTGGAAAGCATCTGCCTCCCTGCTCGGCGCTTCAGCCGCTGCAGCAGCAGGAACTCGGCACGCTGCCGGCAGGTTCGGGCAGACACATGCGAGAACGGCGACTGTGGCAGAGACTGTGTCTGAAACAGTTTTGTGGTGCGACGATTACGCGTCCGTCATGCCTCCACCCCCACGGCTCGTATAGCCTGGTGTGTGAAAAACCTCCAGCGCTGAATCGAGGAGATAGCAAACAGCTCTGCACTTTGCTCTGGAATGAGCGGCAGTATGTGACGGGTGGGGACAAGAGGAATAGTTTGTGCCTGGAACGATGAAAAGCGGGTGTTTAACCCCTTCCCTCCTAGGAACCACAATGCCAGATTGAGCCAGTTAGGCTCACTGAAAACTCAGGAACAGTAAAAACTTGATCTTGGGAGGCCAGCCCAGACTCCCATGTTGCGTGCAAACCTTGCCTCCACTGTACGCCCGCAGGAGGTGGGTCCTAGGTCTGTCGTTCCCCACACGTCTTCCCCACTTACTGCGCTCTGCGCTGGCTCCAGCAGCAGGGATCGGCTGGGAGTCCCACCTTGACCTCAGTTAGAAGCACCGCTCCTACAGCAACAGCCGAGCAGCTGTTTTACTGGGTCCGAGTCGCTCTTCCCCCACTGGGAGCACTGGGAAATGTAGTTCTGCACAGGCTGCTCGCAGGCCCTTGGCAAGGCTAGATGGCTGGCTGACTGCGCTGGGCTGTGATTAATTCCTGGAGTGAGGCTGCCTGTGAGTAAATTCTCTTTCTCTCCCCCCCCCACCTGCTTCTTTCTAGCAGAAACCCACGTGCCGTATTTTGCCAAGCAGAAGTTATTACGAGAACAATGCTACTGCAGTAATTTGAGCTGTTCTTAGCAGAGGAGTTTGTTCCTCTTAGTTTCTTTCTCTTTTTTTCCCCTTCCCCCCCCAAGCTTCTGCTTTTTGTATCAGTAACATAAAACTATTGTTTAAAGTTAAGGACCGTATGTCCTCAAACAGGAAAATATGCTAAGAGCTGTATATGTCTAAGGGACAGAGCTGTTTAGTGTTCAAGCAGCCAAACCCGCAGCTGAATTTGCAAATGAATAGCTCTGATCTGAAAGCGCGCTTTGCCAAGACAGATGTCAGAATAATGACAAATATTTTTCATGCCTTTATAACTGAACAAACAGATTCCTCTCAAGTACTGAAAACATTATTGTGGGCTGGAACCTACCTGCCTATATTTAGCACAAAGAGAATTTTATAAACATACGAAAGTAAATGTTTTCAGGGCAGCCTTTTGCTCTTTGGTCATGAATTGAGACATTCTAATCGAGAATTCACGTCACGTAATTTGAGAGCACAGCTTGTAAAAATAATAAATAGAATATGTAGGGAAACAGCACTCTTGTTACCAGTGTTACTTACAAGTTTAGGTTTAATTATGCTTGACTGCTATTTCTGTGCTTCCTGAAACAGAGCAAACCCAATCTTATTAATCCACTAGGCTAATTGGATTAACGGACAAAACACATCTTCCCTTAATAAAATAAAGGGTTGAAATATAATCTCTAAGGGAAGTATCCGCCCTGCTGTTAAAACAAACTAACAGATTTACTGACCCTAACTGCCCCCAGAAATGGATCTTGCAAGAAGAGCTGGTTTTAGAGGGAAGCAGTTGGGGCAGATACTTTGGACCTCAAATCTTGAGACAGCCTGTCAACCTTCTTCAGCCCAAAGCCATCAGTCCCTTGGTAAGTGCGCCCCTATCCACGTGAAGGACTGAAAGCCAGAGCACTATGCTGCAGTATAAAGACACCTTTGAAGGCAGTGCAGTGCTGTAGCCTCCCCTTGCTGTACGCAGCTGAAAAAAGTCATGGATTAGCCCAATTGTGTATACCTGGCCTCTGTGCTGTGCAAAAATATGCAGAGAAAACAAGATTTAGAGTCACTTCTGTCACTTATCTGACCGGTGGGAAACTATGCAGCTTATGAGATATTTCTTTTGTGCCTGCTCCAAGGCTCCATACGCCTCCTTGTGATTGCACGTTGCCTGATTAAATATTTCTGCAGCCCGTAAGCAGGGGAGATGAGGCTTTCTTGTCATTTATTCCTGTAATTATTTAATTTAAGGAGCACAAATGTCAGTTTGGCACTAGGTTGCTTCTTTGTAAATATTTTGGAGCTGGGCTCTGAGTCTTGTGAATTGCATCTATAAACTGTTATTTGTCCCCTGCAGATTCTGTGCTCCATGCGAGACGCAATCCACTGAGCGAAGTGAAGGCTTGGCCTTACAAATGCATCTCTGACAGCTTCCTGTCGCCTACTAATTTGAGCTTTGGCAAGCCACCAGAGGAAGTGAATCCCTGAGACTCTCTCGATGCAAGAAGAGCAAACAAAAGGAGCAGGCAAGGAGGCCGCAAGCAGCAGGAACAAATGCTCACAATCTCTTACATGGACAAGATTGCAAAACAGGTGAATCTTTGGTCCTGCGTCGCGAAGATTTTTATTTTTTTTTAAATCTGGGTTTGTAAAATACTCATATTGGTATTAGCAGTTGGTAAAAGATTTTTCAGGCCAAAGAATTGGCTGGAAAAATGTGATTCTAGGCTAATAATGGTTATACCAGTCATCCTGCTTTTTCTTGCTTTTCTGGTTTGTGTCTTTCCAGCTGCCCCCAATAAGCAGAAACAAGCATTAGAATTGCTAACAGCTGGCCCTCGCAAAACAACTGTTAATTGCTGTAAATACATAAAACTAGCAATCTCTCATTGAAAACTTACGGTCAAGCCACAAGAAACCTCTTGGTACAAAAATATCTCTTTTTTTTAGGAACAGCCCAAGGAAAGACAAACCACTTCTTTAAAGAGAAAGCCTAATGAGTACTCTTTCCCTCTATCATTAAATTTTAGATGCAAACTAGCCAAATCTGGCCTTGCTCTAAAGTTAGGCTTGTAGCATGTATTATGTTTATGAGGGACTCCTACAGTTTCTCATACTCAGGGTGGGGACCCTGAAAGATGGAAAGTACCTAATTTGATATTGCTGATTACCTTCTGTGCTCCTAACACTTGCACAGGTGTAGAGGAGGCACCTCTGGATGACAGTTTAACAGGATTTGCTCATTTTGGCTTATTGGGGTAGCGTGTGTTTTGTCTCTTCCTCTCCCTGCTGCAGTTGGTTAGGGAAGATCCTCAAACTCTGGCACCAATGTGCCGCACTGCACAAAATAATCGATGACACAGGATCCAGCAGGTGATGACTTCATTTTGGGAGCAGACTAGCACTGACACACAACACCGTCTGAGGAACGTGCGTGAAACTAGGTGAGACTTCGTTTCTTGGCAAAGGGTAAACCTAAGCTGTTACTACACTTGAAAAAGCTAAGTAGTGCTGTGAGCTAGCTCAGTGTGATACAAAAATGACTCGCCTCTGTCTTCAACACTGTGTGCAGGTCGCGGCCCGTTGTCTCTAAAAGGATTCTGAAGAACTGAAAAAGGTTCAAAGAGGACAAGGAGCATGATCAAAGATTTGGAATACAACCACTGCAAGGAAATAGGTAGGCTCTGATGCTTCAGCCTGCATAAGGGATAGGTGCCAGCTGGTTTGTGTCTCTTCCTGTGTAGGAACCTGGTTAATCTAAAACATTACTAGCTGGAGCCGTGTTCCTGGTGAACAAACGGAGGTGGTTTTCCATGCCTTGGCTAAGGGATGGCACAACTGCTAGGTAAAGGATGTTGTGGATGCAAAACAGCTCTAGCTCAAGGAGGGAGAAATAGTTATGGAGAACTCGGTTGAGGATTACTAAATAGACCACATCAGGCTGAGAAAATCCCGAAGTTGAAAGTGTTTGGAGGCTGGGACAGTACTGTAGGCAGATTGGGCTAAATGCAGCTTTGGTGTGAGCCACTACAGTTTTGCTCTTATGAAGCCTCTCGTGCTTTGTTCTTGGTTTAGGTGGAGCTTTCTTTTAGTACCCTTTGGTGTAGGGCTTACGGAGCGCTTCCACAGCATTGCTCAGGAGAGGAAGCATGTTGTTAGGCTTGTGCTTGCCACAAAGCAGTCAGCGTTTCTGCAAGGAAACGCACAGGGCTTTGCAAATCCTAAAGAAAGTCTGAAAGCTGCTTGTTGTGCTGCGGTTCTCTCAAAAAGTGTTCCTGTTGCACTTGTTCTTAGAGATAGTGCTGCTTAACAAGGTGCCGACATAACTAAGTGCTCTGCTAAGGCCTGCTTGAAGCTGCCCGACCCCATCAGCATTTGACGGTGGGTGATAACGCACAAGTCCAGCACAGAGCAATTCGCAAACAATCTTTTAATGCTACTGCAGCGCCAGTGGTTATGCCGGAGCCGAGGAAGGCAGGAGAAAATGAGTAAGTACTGTCTACCTAACTGGCAAAAAGCACCAATAAGGGGCAGAAACGGATTCATGGAGCAAGCCAATGCCGTGACTCTTGGAAACAGTTCTTGATTCGACTGCTTGGCAGATGCCGAAATCCTGGGCTTCCTTTTAAGCAGAACTTTCTTTGCCTTCAGCCCTATGCTAATACAAGCGAGCCTGCTACTAAACACGCTAATAAGCTCCTTGTTGTTCTCCCGTCTGCCTTACTTTCTAAAAATACCTGAATAGTGCAGAAGATGATGAGAAAGCAGTGAATCGTGCTAGAAACAATCTGAACGCCTCTACAGCATGTGAGGTTTTGCCAAATCTCTAGAAGCTGCTGTTAAATCTCTGGCTAGATATTATGGCCTCTTTGGATAATAGGGCTTTAACTAGATGCCTCGGCTAGAAGCTTGTATATCGTTCCAGTGTTTCCTGCTAGTTGTAGGAGTTGTATTTCTGTTGGAAGATGACCAGAATGAGAGGAAAGGAAGGCTTATTTTTTGAGGGAGAGTTCCACTGAAAACTGGCTGTCTTCCTGCTCTGGCGCAGCAGCGCTCGCAGCGCTGGCGATGTAGTCAGCTGTGTGGACGCATCTGTGGCTGCATCTGGGCAAGAAATGACTTAATTAACTTAATGTCGTTGTTTGTTTCTCCTATGGGATATGTTGTATCTCGTAGTCTTCCCCAAAAAGGGGGAAAACACTCAATATTGTGATGTTTGCTCTTCAAAAGACATCGCTGAGGGAGTTAAAGCCGAGGTAATAATTTAGGTATAGGGAAGAAATCTTAGTTTAGGGATCAGGCTGCAACCTCCAGTGACCTGTTGCGAATGATGTGGTTTGAAGCCAGCTGAAAGTGACCCTGCTAAAGAATGCGTGTTAGGCAGGAATTGTGACCCCTGTTAGGTCTTTGTCAGCACTCTGTAACTGTTGTGAAAGCTTTCCAGCTAGCGGTGGGTGGCCAAAAATGTCCATCTTACAAGGAGGAAGGTCACAGGCCCGCTTAGCCTAGTAAGGGGATGATTCTTTATTTGGAGGCCGCGTCTGAAAAGGAAGGAAAAATTGCTTGCGCGCACCCTAGATTCTGATTTATTTGCTGGAGCTACAATGAACACCGGGCTTGTTTATTTACGAACTCGTAGCAAACGACGCATGGTCACCAGACCAAGCAGCCTCCTGTCTGTGACAGTCGCGAGCTCTGGCACGCCAGCACGGGGCGAGAGCCGACGCGCTCTGTCACGCGGCGTTTGCATGCTGTTTTGCACGATGGCTCCGTGAGCAGCGAAGCCTGCGGGAAAGGGGGGCCGCCTCGCACAGGGCCTCTGGGGACACCTTCCCGGGGCTGCGGGCAGTGCGGGCTGCCCGCACCGAGCGGGAAGCGTGCGGGGAGGTAGGGCGCCTGGTGCCCGCAGGAGGGGCAGGCTGGTGTAGAACCACAAGCACCAGTAGAAATGAAAGCCGAGGAGACGAGGCGCGGGCAGCGCGCTGGGAAGGACAATCGGGGCCCATCGTACCCAGTTGTACGTCCAGTGTGAGACACCGACAACGTCCCACTGCAGCCAGAAAGCAACCGGTGCCTGGAGCGGCGGTGGCGGGACCTG
>VWZZ01006493.1:765637-848269 GCA_013399095.1 Psophia crepitans | reverse complement strand
CTGGCGCTCGGACTTGGGGAGGGCTCGGGCGGCGCGTCGGGCACGGGTGGGTGAAAAGTTACTTTGCAGAAGCACCGGTTGTCACACGCTGCGTTTGTATCCACGGGCGCTGCGTGTAGCGATTGCATCGCGAGCAATAAAGCTTATCTTGGTTTCCCTCTGTTCCTGCCACTTTGGGTTGGAGTCAGCCAATTGAGTTATGTGAAACCTATCTCGCATTTAACTTTGCGGTAAGCGATACCGGCGAGCAGGTATCTTTTAATAGGATTTAACCTAACTAGAAGGAAAAACTCCGGCACGGAGTCTTGAGGATGCTGTTGAATGAACCTGCAAAGCTGGGTGCTCCTAAAGGAAAGGTACTTCACGGTTACAGAGAGAAGGTATCAAAAGGATTGTCCAGCGTTCAGTTTCACACGTGTTTTTTCTGGTGAATTCAGTAAGGAGGGGTTACAGAGGTGCCTGAGTGCTTAACTGTTCACCTCTTTTGGATCTATAAAGATTCAGTGCTCGAGTTTTTAATAAATGAAAGGAGCCGTCGGTTACAAGTAGATAAACGTTAAATGTAGCTTCTTATGGTGCCAAAGATTATTAGGCTAAGCGTGCAAACAGGGGCATGAGGTGGGAAGTAAGTCTGTTGAGGAAGCAGAGGCCTGCTTTTGGGTAAGAGACGTTCTCTGCCTTACTGTTCTGCACCCATTACTACTTTTGGATCATTGTTGGATACATTTGAATGTCTTGACCCGTACTACAAAGCATTTCGTTTGACCTAGAGCACTCTGTACTGCTGCTTAATTAGGTGCTGACAGAACCAGTCCTGATTTTTTTCTTTTTTTTAAAATTTTTTTATTTCCTTCCTCTTGGGACCCAAAGTAACAGGAATGTGCCTTAATCTTGCTATGCTGAGAGGGCTAATTCTGCTGTTTAAGCAGTGATTGTGGTACAGGTAGGCACATCTCTTCAAGCTGTTAATTCGTTGAGGAGCTGAAGAAGCAGCACTATCTCCTGAATTGCTGTTCAGTGGCAGTGCTGTTCTAAGCACTTTCTGATCTGTGCCGTTCATGCGAGGTGGTATATCTGATAAGTCAAATCAGAAATGAATGTATGGAGGGGAAATCACTAGCTCACCTCCCAGCAGAAAACAGCTGATGTGGATTAGTTCCCTTCACTAATTCACTGTGTAGCCCTGCGCACGACCGGTCACCCACAGGCACAGTTGGGTGGTGGTGTGGAGGCAGGAGCTGCTGCAAAAACTTGGGTTGAACAGCAGGGTTGATGTATGCATTAAGAGCTATGCATTGAGCCAGAAGAGAGAGCGGCTCTCTGACCTGTAGAGGTTTAAGCGTTGTTGCATAATGAATGGTTTTTAAATCTAGCAATTAAAGCCATGATTTTGAGGCGCGCATGTAGATTAGAAAATACCCAGTGCAACTTGAAAAACATAAAGGATAGATAATGAGTAACACTGTGGAAGGTGTGAGGATATATACACATTTATAGGAGGAAAACTCTGCCTCCATGTTGAGGTTGATGTCAGTAAAGAAACTTATTTTTTTCATAAAACAGTTTGAAAGAATGTACTTCTTGAAAAAAATCTTATTTGAGAAATTATGTGTGTTTAGCTGAGGAAAGATTTCTGTGCCAAAACAGCATCTTTGCTGTCACTTGTGCTGTGTGTTTGTAGGCAGTGCTGTTGCAGGAACTTCAGAATGAGTTGCTGTTCCCCTCGAGAGGAGCAGGCTGTCTGCTCCTGCAGAACCACCTGCCCGGCTACGACTTCGGCCTGACAGAGCCCTTACAGTTACTGGTTTTCAGCTGTTGATAATTGGGATTGTTCTGCTTTCTTTATAAGTGCTCTTAATATCTGAAAACATTCTGTATATCTCTAGGTATTCAGCTAATCCTTGAGCAGAAGGATAAATAGGATAGCGTCCTGCTTGTTGTGTCTAATAAAAGAAGTCGTCTGCTCCACCACCAGTGTTCTTTGTCTTGGCTTAGAAAGTTAAAACAAGAGGGCTCTGAAAGGGCTCTGTCCTTTCAGTCTTAGTCTGAAAAAAAACAAGGAAAAACTTGCTTCACTTTCTTTGGTACAAATCGGTGTGTGAACATGCCTGGCCTATACTCATAAACATTGTCTTCAAGTTGGCAGTGAATGGTACTTAAAACACATCACCTACTTGATTCTAATATTTATTTGCAACTCCTAGATTATTTTATTACTTATATATATAAAAGATTACTTATATTACAACTTCATCATTAAAAAGAAGCCTGAGCCATGCCACGTTCTTTTGTTAGCAGCAATTCTAGAAAAATCTTTCTTCTCTCACTGCTTGGTTCTTAATTTTAAAACAGCCTTTAAATGTAACATGCTGGAGAATTTAAGGAACTGGATTCTAATGTTGCTGTTCTCAGACTGCTGAGCAATGATGGCAGCTAAAGGTTCTTGGTACTTAGTACTTACTCTGGGAAAGTTCTTCCCTTTTGAGTGGTATTTCCAGTCACATCATGTCATGAGACTATAACTTGAGTTGTCCTTGAAACAGGAGAGGTTTAGTGCAGAGAGCAGCTATCATTTCTGGTGCTGTCCTCCACCCAGCCCACAACCTCAGCTAAGTGTAACTTTTTTTTTGTTGGTTGGTTGGTTTGGAGGTGGGATACAGAGTATTGTGAGAGTGGACCAGTATTTAAATCAAAAGTTGAGGATCTTGGTGATGCAATTTTGACTCCTGGCCTTGAAGCAGACTTGATTTTTAGTAGGTCACTTATTTCTTACCTAAGTAAAGAAACTGTTTTGTAATTAAGTTAGAGGTATTCCAGAATAACTCCGTGTTGAAGTACACCCTCAGTTTACATTTTCTGCTTTGCTTTCTGGATCCTGGTAAGCACCTGGGAGCCTGGAATTGGCAGTGAGAAGACTTTTATAGTAAACATCTTCAGTTAAATGCTTCAGTCTTCGGTCACCTGTTAGTGTGACCTTGATTGTTGCGATGTTATATCACTCTCTGTAGTTTGTCTTAACTTGACTTCTGCTTGTGTGGATGCTATGTGCACATCCGCTCTCCTATGACTCTTGCAGGTTGTCGCTCCTTGTAGAGCAGAGCTGAACTCTTTAAAGTCCTCAAAAAAACCTGCCTCTAATTTTCATAATTTAAAATGGCATTTGTTGTGTATCCCTGCTGTTTGGGGAATCGTGTGCTGCGCTCAGCAGTATCATTCATCTAATTGCTGCTTTGTTTTACTTGTATCCATGTGTGTGTTTGTCCTTTGCTATTTTTCCCATTGTTTAGATGTGTTTTTTTCTGCTCTCTGCCACATTTCACTGGTTCAAAGCTTAGCGAATGTACTTTTTAGGGAAAGCTGGAAAGCTCCTGTGTTAAAGCTGTCAGCCGGACTCCCACTTCTGTGTGTGGGCAGCAGATTCCCTCCTCTCTGAGATGCTCAGCTGCCATCTTTGTGTTTGCCTGAGGGACACGGCTGAGGAGGAGAGTCAGACTGACAGGAATAATGCAGAGAGGATTTTCATCTTGTTTTACTTCATGTCACTGACAGGAAGAAATTAAGCCTACTTATTTGGCAGCTTTGTGTGTCTAAGTGATTTCCAGCATCTATCTTAACTGAGCTTTATTTTCTTTGATTTAGGAACCTGTAGCTGATCCTTCTGCAGTAGTTTTGAAAGCCGTGCTACTTAGCAACTGCCGTTAGGGCAGTGAGAGCTTGGCTGGCTGCTGCCTTGGGCTCTCTTTCCAGCTTGCTGAATTCTGTCTGGGAGGGAAGTAACCTTGGGTGGCTGAAAGCTATTACTGGAGTCTGAGTCCTTGCAAATGACAGGAGGTCTGGAGACTGCGAAAGGAAAGACAAATGAAGCTGGAAGCGGCCTCTGGATGTCATTTACCCTAACCTGTTTGAAGCTGGGTGAGCTTGGAGGTTAGGCCGCCCATGGCCTATGTCCTGTTTAATTTTGAAATTCTTCCAAGAATAGGAAATCCAGTTTCTCTGGGCAACCTCTTGTAGTGCCTAACTGCTGTCGCTGTGAGAAACCTTTTCTTTTTTCTTTGTACCTACTTAGAATTTCCCTTGTTGCAATTTGCAACCGTTGCCACACGCCTGTTCTGCTGCGTGCCTGTGAAGGTGTGAGGAGGGAATAGGGTTGCAGCTGTGTTAGGAATCAGCCCAGTACTGGAGCAGGCTGTAAAGGCACCTAAAACTGGTTCCAAAGCATGCTACTCAGACAGGCTTTAAGGCATCATTCTGTTGTGTGAGGTGGAAGGCTCTCACCAAGAGCTGTAGGTGGAGAAAACGCATTGTTTTAATAACTTTTTTGGTGGCTTTTTTTTTTGTTTTGTTTGTGGTTTAGAAAAGTTTCATAGTGATTACTAGTAAAAAGTAAACTTTCTGAAGCTTTCCTTGTGTTTCACTGAGTGCAGTAAACAAATAGCTCAGTGAATTCTGAGTGCTGATAATGTTGGCAAATATTTATCATGTAGTAGAACTGTTTGTGCTTTGTAATTGATTCACAGATGTATTAGCGTGAGTGCTGAATGAGCAGGAGGCACTTGGCTTTCTGCAGAGCCAAGTATGAATCGAGCAGTGTTTTCAGTAGGAGCGTAGGTACACATCAGTGTCCTTGCGCATGTGGATACAGCTTCTTTTAAGTCAAGAGTGAAAGGAAATTTGCCAGCAAGAAAACTTCATTCCAGGTGTGACCCATTAATTTATAGCAGTTGCCTAATTGGAGCTCTTGTTTAATGAGACTGACAGTAGTTACAGAAGAGGTACAGAAGAGGCCTCACCAGGATCCCTGGTTTGTGCTGGAAACTAGGTAAGTGTTACAGGCTGGCTGGAGGGTTGTGTCTTTGTTCATTGTGCTTAGGGCTGGAGTTTCACAAATGGATTAAACCTGTGCTGCCACCAGAAACAGCAATCTTGCCTTCCTTTGTTCTCTTTGGCTGCCAGCTGTGTCTCCAAATTGCCCTCTTGTACTGGTACGGAGGTTACATGGCTACATAGTGAACTGTATCGGAATGGAGTTTAGGGTGAAACAAGCTTTTTAGGGAATTTTTAGTTTTACTAGTTATGTTGGAAATAGTCTGATTTAGCTTCTTGTCTGGCTGCCTGTGGAGCGAATGAGCAAGCGAGGAGGAGGTGAGGAGTGTTGCTGTGGACGGCGGGACTAGTTTAGAGCATTGGGGAGGCTGAGGTGCCTGACTCGATGGGGATAAAGCAGGACTCCAGGCTTCCCTGTGCACATTTTTACTTTACAGCTTACTTTCTGCCAGTGAATGTGTCAGAATGTTTCAGCCCTTCAATTGTGGTCATGCAGATTTCAGATGATTTACAGGAGTTGGAGATTGTGCTGCTTTTTTAGGCTCTGAGTTTCCTGTTGTTCCTGTTAGTGCCAGTGAAACTGTGCTTGTCCTGTCCAAGAGGCAGTCCACCAAGTCAGTGAATCTAAACCCAACTACCACTCTTTCTGTAGCGCTAGCGGTAGAAAGGAGGGAACTGTTTCCTGACCCTTCGGGTGCAATGTGAGAAGAGATCCTGCACTCTAGAGTCAAGGGAGTGTTTCCCATTAATACCTCCCCTCCACTTGTGGGTGGAATGATACTTCTCTGGGCGTGACTTTTACACTTCTCTGATTTTGTTTATGCCTTCCTTGTGTGAACAGCACACCTAGGTTTATGTTGTTTGCTATCAGTGCTATCAACTTGATCAAAAGCATATTCCTTTCTTCCCTAAATAGGCTGAACTGCTTTGTAGCTGGATTTGCTTTGTGACGTTACTTTTTTTTTTCCCTTCCTTAGTTGTCTTGCTGTTGGAAGAGTTGTTAAACAGTTTCTGCTAGTACCTGTGGTTATTTTCATTTTTCTGAGCAGATACAGCGCATGAGAGTTTAAGCTTCTTTGTTTGGAAAAAAGTAAGTCTTGTGAATTCCAAGACAGCATAATTACTTTTAAAGTGTGCAGTAGCAAGGAAATCCTAGGCTGTTAAAAGGGTTCGGGATCTTGCAAGTCTGGGAGCTTGGCAGCTGTTTGTGGGAGAAAGCACTGCCTGTGAGCCTGTTGTGGACTGATCCAGGGCCTGACTATGAACCGCCGACAGAGAAGCCTTTTGTATGGGGTGTGGAGGCTGGCTTCGTGATGGTGGCAGCTGAAGAGCGGGAGCGTGCAAGCAGCTTACTCTGTGGACTGGTTGTGTAGGGTTTTACCTTAGACCTGCTGCGCTGGCATCTTTCTGACTGATCAAAGGAAACTTTTTTTTTCATTGGATAGATGAACTTGGTAATATGTATTTTAACTTGGTATTATGGGGCTTTTTTCCCCCAGTTTTTTGGTGTTTTTTGTGAAGCAGCTCTATCTGCAGTGTGTCTTAGGTGTCAAAAAGATGAAGCTTGTGAAGACCCTGTCTCCAAGCTAGTCTTTCTTCCCTTACTACACAAGACAAAGTATAAGAAAGTCTGCAGAAAGACCTCAGTCCTCTGTGAGAGCTGTTCAAGCTCATCAAGATTCTGCTGCCTCAAGAGTTAGCGGCAGCCCCAAGAGAATAAGCTGTCTCTTTTGAAGGTCAATTTAACTCTCTGGTGAATAGGGATTTTTTTACCTCCTTTATGTTTCTTTCATAGGTACGTGGTGAGGTGCCAGCTATTGAACTATGGCATTCAGCAAGATTTGGTATACTGTAGCCCTGGGATTTCTGCTGCCTTTTTCTTACTCCCATACGGACTTCTTCACTTCCATTGGTGAGACACACTTTGGTATCTATGCTGCGTAGCTGAAAGAATTTCTTGATGGCTCTCATCTGATTCTGCAATGGTGTTAACGGTGTGTAAGGCTTTCAGTGGTACAGAACTAAGTCTGCTTACTGGTTCTTATGACCTTACTGACTTCTTTTGGAGAAACATACTCTGAGTTAAGTCAGTCCAGTTAGTCTAATGACACAGGCTTGGCTTTGCATTCATTATGTATTCTTATGGGTATTGGATTTTGAAGAAAATTTTGGTGTGGACTGTTGCATATACGTAGAAGCAAGCCAAACAGCTGCTGAAGGTCCATAACAACACCAGTATGTCAGCGTACTCTCTCTTGAGTGCTGATGGCCTGTGACACAGCTGAAGGTGGGGACCATACCACTTTGTGATGAACGAGTTCAGCTGCCTGCTTGCAGGAAACAAAGCAATTATAATTAATGATAGAGTCTGTTAGGGGACCCATTGAAGTCATGTGACTGATCTTAAAAATAACCCTGAACTAGTATTGCGTAGCAAAACTGAAGGCTTTATATATTTCTGTAGCTTTGTCTTTATTTGCTCTACATTATGTATGCTTGGGTGAAAGATCGCTCTGTTGCAACCTGCTTCCTCTTCCAAATGAATCCTAAATTAGTTCTAATAATAAATATGCGATACTACATTAATTTCCATGGCAACAAGCTTGGTCCAACATGGGATTTTCTCCTTCAAAAAACATAAAATGCAAGAAGCTTTACTCAAATACTCTTTCTGGATTATTTAAGTACATGCAGAAGGACTTTGGGGAAGAAAGTAGAAGAGAGGAAGCATGCTTCTGATACTCAGTTCTCAAATTGTTTTGCTTCTCCTTGTCTAACTAAAGTCATTTGTTTTCTAGGTCACATGACAGACTTAATTAATACAGAAAAAGATCTGGTGGTGTCACTGAAAGATTATATCAAGGCAGAAGAAAGCAAGCTGGAACAGATCAAAAAGTAAGCAGCTTGTTTCACAATTCTAATAGTTAATAATTTGAGTCCACTCTTATGTAAAAAGTGCTTCCCAAGGCTGATTAAATTTGTGGAATTTTTCCTCTGAGGCAAAGCTTGAACTAGCAGGTTTTGTGTCCTAAGTTATTATCCTCGAGCCATTGGTTTGTTTTATGCAGCTTTCTAATGATGGAATCTAATCAACTCACCTTCTGTGTGATACCTTCGCTGTAGCACTCTTGCTGTGTGTAATTCCCAAGGGGGTGTAGTTCTTTGAATGACAGTTTGCTTAGTGGTAACTAAAACCTGAGAAGTCTCCAAATGAGTGTTACAAGGGCAGCAATGATACGCTAGATGTACAAGCGCTCGACAGTGTTGGAGTGGCCACACTGGTTAACCAATGAACAGTAATAAACCGCTACAAGAGCAGGGTTTCTCTCTACATGCTATATTTAGGTTTAAAAGTAAAATAAAGCAAAACAAAAACTTATTTACTGCTCTTAAAAATAACAGGAGACCTGGCCATTGCCATTGCTATGATGCTCGGCTCTCTAGCTGCGAAGACCAGAGAGCAGTATGTCCGATTTGATGACAGCTAGAAATAAAAAATTTGTATTGCTGAACAAGATGGTTGCCCAGCTTCCAAAAATGTGTATAAATCTGTCATGAGGATATTGAAACAGTTTTAGATGCATGAGTTTTATTTTAGCCGTTGTGTATTATTGCCTTCTACCGTGTGGGAAGAAAGATATGTCTGTTGGCCTGTACTTACTTTTGTCATTCAAAATACAGAGTTGGAATTGCTTACAGGTTTGCAGTGCTGTAAGTACGTTCTTTACAGCTACAAGTTAAGATGGGAGCATGCTGACTGGACATCCCAAAGTGTGTAAATACAGGTTATAATATAAGTATTACAGCTCTGGTTATATTACATTAAAGGTGCTTGCTGTCAGGTCAGAAAAGTTAAAATAACTGTCGCAGAGAGAACAATCTGGAAAAAAATGCTAGCGTCGTTTGATTTTATTGGGCTCTGTACTTCGGCTGAAGGATATCAGTAGCTTGTGCTGACTAAAACTCAGTGAAAGTTGGTAATTCACTGAAATGCGGAGGATGGCTCACACCTTGTGGGTGGCTTGTGGTGAAGGCTACAGAAACTACTTGAAAGAAATCTTGACCCCGTGGTTGTGGCTCAGTGTTGCAGTGACTTTCAGCTACGTGATAGTCATGCAGTGGGAAATGTACGGTGGATTTGACCGTGTGCAATGTGAACGCAGAATTTGTTGAAATTGATTTCTGTAGTCTTTGGCTTGCCAGAAGCTGGAGTTGGTCGACAGGAGCACTTTGAGAACTCCGTTTTGGAGGGAACCCCTTCACGTACGTTGCTGTTGACAGGAACCCAGGCAGGGGCTGTCAGAGTGCAGGAAAACCACTAAACACAGTGTGGGGAGAGTGAATGCAAACAGTGGCACTTTTAACAGCTGTAAGCATCTACCTGTCTCAGGTAAAGCAGACAAACTTAACTCAGGCATACCAAATCCTTGTACAGGGTTCCCTCCAGGCTACAGGTTTTGTATTTGCTTTAAAGTGGTGTTGATGTTTGGTATTGTCTGTGGGGTGCATCTTTTTTAATGTTAATTTATCCTGCTTTCAGACCGTCTTTACATGTCTTCATGTTCTAGATCTGCCATGTTTCGGATAGAGAGCAGAAGTTTGGTTGTCTTGCAGACACGGGGTAGCATAGCCCTGGTGCTTATAGTGTGACTGATGTGTTTGCTGGCTTGAGACTGGAGCACGCTCCCTGGGTGTTTCCATTAAAACAGTACATGATCAACAATAACTATTGAAAGGTGCGCTTGTTTGAGAGTGCACTGGAGTTGTGAATGACTTCTGTCCCTGGCAGAATTGGAGAGGTTTGTGGAGTCAGAACTGTAGCAGCGGAAAGTTGATCTGTGCTCCTCATTTGGAAGCAGGAGAACTACACGTTTCTTAATACAGGTTTGCAGGAGGGAAGGCAGTTTTGTGGTGTGCGGCAAGGGGCTTATCACATATTTAAAAGCGTGTGTCTAAATGTAAAATAATTTGAGAGAAGTGTTCTGTATTTTGTAAACTTTAGAAAAAACAGCATTTAAAAATAAAAGATGAAAAACATGGGTAAAGCTTTGGTTTTGATTAGCCCTGCGTGAAAACTCATAATGGATCTGCTGGCATACTGCATTTGGTAGTTGTAGAAAGGAATTCATTCAGCAGTGTTACAACAGAGACTGTAAGAGCAACATGAGATTTAGGTTGCAGCTGAGGGAAATTTTATTTTTAATTTTTTTCTTAAAACAAAAAGGAAGAAAGCCCTTCTTGGAGAACTTTAGATAATGAAAAAGCTTGCGATTTGTGTTGGGGTTTTATATTAGCAAAGACTGTTGAGTACCTTGAAATCAGTTTTATTGGCAGACTTTTACGAGAGACTTTAATGAAAGTATATTTTCCCTATAGGTGGGCAGAGAAATTGGATCAGCTGACAGCTACTGCTACGAAGGACCCAGAGGGCTTTCTGGGACATCCTGTGAATGCATTCAAGTTGATGAAACGGCTTAACACAGAGTGGGGCGAGCTGGAGAGCCTGGTTCTGAAGGACATGTCGGATGGTAAGTGTGCCTGTAGTAAGAACAAAGATCACGTTATAATTGCATTTACTTGACTGTGTCTTTCACACACCACGGGTTGAGATGGATTTGTAAGTCTGCTATTGAGGTGCCTTCATAGAAGATAATCCCAGAAGACCTGCCATTTTGCTGTCCGTGTGCTGTAATCTGAGCTATACACAAACTTAGGAAAACTGCCATGTTTAAACTGTATCATCATCTTGGGCGCTTTAAATTTTGTAGGGGACCAGGGCTTGCTCCATGTACTCTCCCACTTCTTGCAATCTAGTGTGTTAGGAAATTTCACTCTTCAGTGTGACAACTCCATCAAACAGAAAAAGGGAATGAGACTCTTCTGAGTGCAAGCCTGTCTTTGAGTACGGTCAAGTGCTGTTGGTGCTTACATGCCCAGAGCTGTTACGGTGTGCTGGTTGGAAACCTGAATGTTGCAGAGACTGAGCATTTGTGGAACTGATCTGCATGAGTGTAGTAAACACTTTGCTGTCTCTTTTCCTCTGCAAGAGCAGAAGCTCTTCAGTAGGAAACAGGACATAAAATAGTTGATTGTGAAAGACGCTTAGCAGCAGGGACGCTGGGATGATTATATTTGACCTGTGAGAATCTATCTCAACAACTCACTAATACCAGGTGTAGATCTCTAGTGAGAAATGATAAAAAAGTGGGGCTTTCAGAAATGACCCAGGGTTAGTCTCTGATAAGGATTCAGCATCTTCACCTTCCTGCTTGTTCTTGCCAGGAACTGAAAATGCCAACTGAAAAGGCCCTGCAGCTGCCAGCCCAGATCTGGACCAGTGCACCTCAAGTCCTTCTTCTGAATGAGAAAAAACCCAAACAACTAAAAGTGCACTTTTGTTTTAAGAAAATGGTCAGGAAAAAGGAAAATATCGGGGGAAGTATAGTGTATTAAAAGAAAGGATGCACGGGAATGAGAGGATATGTTTGGTATTTTTAAGGAAGGAACACTTCTACATAAACTTGATGGTGTTACTAGGTCTGAATAGTTAAAAAGGACTACTGGAGTGTGGCAAAAATCCCAAATTTGCCCAGATCATTATTTTTTGGAAGCTTTTGCAGCTGAGTGTTGCATACAATGCTTTGTCTGGTTTTGGGCATGCTGCTTAGTTTTTTACTGGTGGATATTAGATGAACTTAACAAACATCATATCGGCACCACCCTTAGTTAACGCTGTCAAGCTTGGTGTCCTTCTGGATCTTAGGACAAAAGAGTTTGCTGAGTAGAAAAGTTCCTTTTCTGAAAATGCGAGGGGGGCTGGCGGTCCGCTCCAACTGAGGTCCTCGTGGCTGGCTTTGCTGGTGCGGTTCCTTCTGGTGGCTGCTGGTTTTGCCCTCCTGGCTTTCTGGAGTTCTGTTTCTCACAGCAGCGAAAGCAGCCTGCCAGGCTCTTGGCTGCGCAGCAGCAGAAGGGGTAAATAGCATCAGGCCTCCCTCTGGAGGGAGGATAACACACTGGCTGTGCCTCACCTAACAGCGATAGCAGCGGTGGCATCTGTGTGTTTACCAGAGGAGCAGGAACGTAACAGGAGATGATGGTGTGTGACTAATGACTGGGAAACAGTTCCTAGAGAGTATTTTTTTACTTTCTAGAACCTGCTTGTCTTCTCTTTCACAAATGTCACCCTGGTGCTGCTTTAAAAAGCCCCCAAGTCTCCCTTTGATTGTTCCTGTGCTTTCTTTTCACAAAAAAAAGTTGAAATGCACCTTTTCAACATGCATCTTGAGTTCAATTCAAAATTCTGTGAAGATGGGTCTTGAGAAACCTCTTTAATTTTACGTGTTTCTCAAGTTTCTGTGTAAATACATGAATGCCTCAGAAAGCAGTCGGGTTCGTAGTGGCTGCTTATCTGCCTAAAGCCTTGTCAAAAGCTGTTTGCAGTTAGACATCAGCATTTTTTGGTTTCATCTTTTTATTACTGACCAGCCTTAACCTTTACCATGCTATTCTTAATGCTGGGGTTTTTTTGTACCTTTGTACATTGTTACTAAATGAAAAGCCTTTTGGAATGCAGATTGAGTGGAATGGTTGCAAAACCACCAATATATTATCCATAATATTCTCCATGTGGGGGTGGTCTTTTTGTTGTGTGTCCCTTTTTTTGTTGTTGTTTAAAAATAAAAGTTTTTGTGTGAAATGCTGTCCTTCAGAAACCAACTTACAGTGTGTGTTGGTGCTCTGCAGAGCCAATAGCTCTTCCTGACCATTAATGGTCTTTCCTGCAATATTAGCTTTCCCCGGAGCAGGGAGTCATTTCATGCACAGAGGTTACAGAATTCCTGTCTTCTCAGGCTTCATCTCCAACATGACTATCCAGCGGCAGTTTTTCCCAAATGACGAAGATCAGACTGGTGCAGCAAAAGCCCTCTTGCGGCTTCAAGACACATATAATTTGGACACAGACACCCTCTCCAGAGGGAATCTTCCAGGTAAGAGCCATTGATGTTACTTTCAGAAGAGACTGAACTTTCACTTTTTTGTCCTGGTGACAAACAATTTGACTCTGTTCAATCATCCTTAACTGCCTAGTGTGAGGGTAACAATAGGACAACGTTTGAACTAGTTACTGTGTTAGGAAAGGTGGCGTGATGTGGGTTGTTGAACATAGGTTAAGGTAGGTGTCCGTTTTAGTTCTGCCATACCTCGAGAGAGAGGAACCTGTTGGTCAAGAGGAACCTGGGAAGAGCTGATCTGCTCTGGCACGCTGTCAGCTACATGGCTGCAGTGGTTCTGTTGGAAACTACATCCACGCACCTTCCCTGCCTGGTGGGCTTTCTCCTGCCGGCGCACAACCTGAGCGCGTGTGGATAAAACACGCTGCACAGAACACAAGCTTCTTTCTGAACTGAAACTCTCATTTGTCCTGTCGTTCTCCTCACACTACTCACGTGCTCGTTTTCTGCTTGTGATAGAACTCAGAACGTTTCTTCTTAGATGTCTGCATCTTTCTTCTAGTTATGGTAAGATAATTTAGTGCTAAAAGGTTTTAATAAAAAAAATGGATAGCAATAAAATCTTGCCTGAGTGACGATTTTCCTTGCGTTGAAGTCGTCGTGCGCTGGCAGATCCCTAGTTTCCTTGCACAATGTAATGCAGTGTAACAAAACGGTTCTATCACTTACTATCCCCTTCCCTCCCATGGGTAAGACGGACCTTTCAGGTTGGGAGGGACTGAACTTTCTTTGGGCTTAAACTTCACTTGAGCGTACAAACTGACAAACAAATGACAATGTGTATCGTGTGCATACACGGACTTGAGCTGACGTGGCATTACCTGAGGAAATCTTTAATAGGTTTATATGCAGGAGAAGACCACTTATTTCAAGTTAGAAGACTCTCTGCTGAGGTTTCCTTGTTTCCTCTGTTCGGAAGTAGTACTGTGCCAACTGGCAAAAAATCAACTCTGTATAATCCATCTGTGTTTTTGCAAGCGCTCATTGTGGTCAGATGTCTAATAAAATTAAGGGTAATTGGGTTTATATGTTATGATGTATAACCTTGCTTTTGGGTTTAGTTCAGGACTGTCTCAAAAGACGTACAGATTCATTCTAATACAATCAGCAGTTCATTATTGTTTTCTTACAACAGCATAAAAAGTGCTTTGGGTGGAGTGTAGTCTATGGCTTCTTTTGAAGCAATAAGCTGTCTAGACTGTGTGTAATAAAGCGTAATTGCAGAACCTGAGAGTTGCAGAGTATAAAAGAGAATTAAAAGAAGGGTATGAAAGAGAGGTTGGTCTCTTCAGAGCTGCAGAGAGGAACCTCGCATGGGGTTCGTGCTCCTTGCCTTCCTTCCCAGAGAATTTATGTTTGGCCAGGTCACCACGTTTTGATCAGAATCTTCACGACTGTCACATCCCTTATTAATTCTTTTTCCTGAATTACAGGCTGTGCTGTTTCTTTATACTAACTATCAACCCAATGTGATGATTGCTGTCTTAAGCACCTTTAAGTGCTGCCTTTTCACGTGTCAGTGTGCAATGTCCCAGGGTATGGCCCTGCGACCTGTTCCTCTGTCCGAAAGCGCCCCTCCACCACCACACCCCATCCCTAATCTCTGCGTTATTTTAGAGTTTGCAGCTTCAGGCTCAGAAAACTGAAATCGCTGGCCATCGCAGGGTGGACCACAAGGTGTTTGACCAGTGAGCAGAACCAAAGTTGTTCTGTGGGATGCTGCTTTTCCTGGACTGTCTCTTCAGCTATTTCATCTCTTAACCCATGTCTTCAGCAGAAGAGTTCCCCTGTTTGAACGCAGCTGTGGGAGCTGCTGTTAGAAATGCAGGAGGTATCGAGATGTAATCAGGAATGTAATTTTAGCTGTAAAACTGGCAGGTCCCGTTTCCTTTTTACAAGATTAAATTTGGGTTTTCGTTGGGCCATAATTTACAGTGGCAAAAATAGGAATCTGTAATTTGCTTACTAGCGCTTTAATCTTTCAGAGTTCTCTTCAGATGTTTCTAAAAATTACTGACTTCAGAAAATCTCGAGCAGCTGGAAATTTACTGACTGATGTTTTCTTTTTCCTCCCTCACTAAGTTGTTGATAACGAGATGTTAGTAACAGTAGCGTTTGGAAAGTGATAACGCAATGCCTTTGAGAACAGTTTTCCGAAACTTGGTATTCAGCTTACTATTGCTCTTGCTCAAAGTGTTTGGGCGTTTGAAGAGGGAAGGTTTATTTTATTTTATTTTCCACTGGTGGTAAAGACATTGAGCTAGTTGCTGGTATTCTGCAAAGGAAAACTGCATCTAACTGCTTATGTGTTCTGCCAAGGATTTACAGGCTTTAGATACTTCAACCGAGTCTTCAGCACATAGCCACCACAGAATGGAGATGCTGAAGAACAGAAGTAAACTGCGCTGAGAAGAATAACTGAATGCTACTCCACAGACTGGTCTGGAATTCTGTGTAAATTTGGTTTGGTTTTGTTTAAAATACAGGTGTGAAGCACAAATCCTTTTTAACAGCTGAAGATTGCTTTGAGCTGGGCAAGATTGCCTACACTGAAGCTGACTACTACCACACCGAGCTCTGGATGGAACAAGCTCTGAAACAGCTGGATGAGGGAGAAGTATCTTCTGCAGATAAAGTCTACATTCTGGACTACCTGAGCTACGCCGTGTATCAGCAGGGGGATCTGGGCAAAGCCATGATGCTCACCAAGCGCCTTCTGGAACTGGGTATGTGAAAGAGATCCGCACCTCGCCGCGATCCAGCTCTGCGTTGGAGAAGCTGCTAGCTATGGATTCGTATTGAGGAGTGTGGGCTTGTATGCTCATTTGTGTATGGGTTTTAATGTGGATTATTACTGATACTACCATTAACAACTTGATGGTGTTCTTGATGCGTAGTTTTCGCCCAAATCGTATTTTACTACTGTATTTTTAGATGGACAGTTATAGTCTGAACTACCACGTCAGAAAGTGTGGTGGCTAAGGATCGCACCTTTCTATTGAAGTATTTTCTGCCTCCTGTCACGTCTGGCTTCTAACCACCTACCTGTCGTCTTTACTACCTGAAATTTGGTTCTCTTGCTATGTAATACTTTTCCTGTGTTGAGATTACTTCCCCTTAGGTACAGGCAAAACCAAAATTAACGAAATTGAAACTAAATTGGTGATAGATACCAAATTTTTTGCAGATTATTCAAATGCAAATTAAGTATAGTTGAGATGAGAAACTTGGAAAAAAAATAAGAAATACAGAATGCAGTACAGTGAGCTAAGATGCTGTCTGTTTGATGAAATGCAAAAAGTATTTATGAGTCTGCAAATATTCCACTGATTGACTGTGGAAAGGATGCCATGGGAAGTTCAGAACCAACCTGGATACAGCAAAGGCTGGTGAGAACCATTTAGTGATGAACTGAAGGTGATTGTGTAAGTTTAGTGGTGGTTAAAAGCTTTGTCACCAGAAATCCGAATGCCGGTCAGGGAAGCTTTTAGGTTTAAAGCCAGTCGTGCTGTTCCAGCTCCCTCCCTGTCCCCTTCCCTTGCCTTTCCCTCTCTGGTGTGACTGGCTGGAACGTCCAAACCCTTTTTCTCAGCGCTCCGCCCCCGTGCAGTAAGCGCTTCTTAGCTGTGAATGAGTGGAGCTTAGCTCCGAGCGCTCCTTGTGTGTTTTCCTGCCAGTGAGTAAGGCTGTGTGCACGCTGCAGGCTAGCATCGCTTCCAGCTTAGCTTGGAGCCTCAGCTATCCTGTGAACGCTCTCAAACCAGAGTAGATGTTTCTCATTTCTATTTGAGAAGCAGCAGGGTGCATCTCTCTTCTTTTTCTTTTTGTAAGTCGCCTCTTCTGGATACTTGTTCATGAGTTGGAAGTTTGCCAGTGAGACGCTTCTGTTTCTTTGTCAATAGATCCTGAACATCAAAGAGCAAATGGGAACATGAAATACTTTGAATACATCATGGCTAAAGAAAAAGAAGCAAATAAGTCCAGTACGGATTCAGAAGACCAGTTGGAGAAGGAAACTGCGGTTAAGAAAAAGGATTACCTGCCCGAGAGAAGGAAGTACGAAATGCTGTGCCGTGGGGAGGGTCTCAAAATGGTAAAGTGGAGCAGACTGTTTTCAAATGTATGAAACCAACCGTAACAAAACAATGTCCAGAACTTGCATGTGGCGTGAAAGCAAGGAAGTTGTTACAGCAGTTGGCTGGGTGTGTGGAACTAAGGATTAGCACGTGTTGGATTTCTTCCCTGTTTCAGTCTGTCCAGTAGACAAAAAGTAAAACTGCCCCAGGCACTGCTGACTAACTTGGAGGCACTACATAATTGTAATGAATTGCATAAGGGTGCTGGGAGCCTAGATTTGTATACGGAATTGAATGAGGGTGGGTTCTTGGTGGTTATTTTTAATAGGACTGGGTAAAGAGCTGCTTGTTACAGTATCACTGAGTAACCTTAATGTGCTGAAAGTACTGATTTCTCAAACTTCAAGCATCTCTTTAGCTTGTAACATAACATTCAGTAGGGAAAGCTAATTGTTCCTGTCTCTTGTGCTCAGGACGTGCTGTTTCCTAGAGATACTGAAGTCATTTGCAAGGTCTCTGATTATCTCTTGCTCCACCTTGCTTTCAGACTCCTCGGAGACAAAAAAGACTCTTCTGCCGCTACTATGACGGGAACAGGAATCCTAGATACATTCTGGGCCCCGTCAAACAGGAAGATGAGTGGGACAAACCTCGAATTGTTCGCTTCCTTGACATCATCTCCGATGAAGAGATTGAAACTGTGAAAGAACTAGCAAAGCCAAGGGTAAATGCCACGCTTCTTTGCCTTTTTGGAGCCTTAAATTTCGTGTGTAGTTTTGTGTGTGAGCGTGCGTGATTCTGTCGTCTCCTGAATGCAGATGCATGTGCTGTGCGCTCACACGGTGCTCGTCTCACTTTGTAGCTCTTGGTGACACCATCTTTGAAGGAGACAGTGGGGAAGCTGGAAATTCGCTGTAATTAAGAGAGCCAGGTAACAGCAGGGCAGGCTTGTCAGGCTCTTTGGGCAGGCTCAATTTCAGGCGGCAGTAGTTAATAGTGATACTGGATGATGATGCCAGCTCATCGAGTCCTGTTGCACAAAGTGGATCCTGAGGTTCTTGGGGGTTTTTGTGCAGAATAATCCAGGGCAGCTCAACTGTCAAAGTGAACAAGTGCGTCCAAGACAAACAGCAAACTGATGGAGTTGCCTTTGTACGTGACTCTGCATCTCAAGCTGTGTGTTGACGATGTAGTCAGTTAAATTGATTGTTTTTTCCATCAATTACCAGTTACTTCTCAAATAAGATCTAAACTCCTAGAAATATAATTTTCCTGGGTTTTTCTTCTTTGTTTTTGGCCTAAACACCTCTTTGTCCAGAGAGAGCTGAACAAATGGAGATTAGGGGGATAAGCGCATCAAGTAAAGGACAAACTGTTGGCTTGGTCTGCTGCAAAGTAAACCAGCTGTGGTGTTTTTTATTGAGAAAGAGGCTGTTCTTGGCCACTGCCCACAGTACTCAGTAGCCTGAAGGTGATTTTAAAGCTTCCTGAAGGCTGAGGCATTGTGTTTCTGGGGTAACGTTCTGAGCTGTAAGCGAGAAGTACAAGCAATTTGCTTACCTGTAAAACATCTCTTCCTGCTCTCCTGTCAGGCAGCCTTGCTGCAGGTGTAGAAATGGCAGCCCTGGTTGGTTGTCTGTAGGTGATTGAGCCCCTTTGCTGCTGCAAAAGCTCTGGCATTGCATCTGTAGAATAGGACTGAATCACTTCTTTATGGAGTAGAAAGAGGTCTCAGCACTGAAAATAACCTGTGAACGTGACATTAACTTCTGAACTTGCTGAGATAACTGTTTTCCTGTCAAATATCTGGCTCCTGGTAAAGGTTTGGAGTCCTTTGTAGATGGTTCCATTTGGAGATAGTTCATTAACATAGAACCATCTGTTTGCGGTTAGCATTCCGCTTGTTACCTGTAGCCAAGGCCTTGCACGGCTCAGTTAGCGAGTGTAGCGAGAGGATTGTGTTTTCTGAGACGGAAAGGTTGTCTCTCTCTTCCCAATGCTCTGGATGTTATCGCTGCCGCTGCTCAGACAACGATCTGTGCGCAGCCTTCTGCTGTGCTGGCAGGGTGAAACCTTATTACTCAGCTTTGGGAGTCTCGCTGGAATCGTAGCTTGTGCCTCAATTCTTACGTGTGTCTGCATGGGACGAGCAGAGGCAGCGTCTGAAGAGTTCCCTGTGCCTTTTCTTGTTAGCAGGCATGGAGAGGCCTTGATTTTTACTTAGTTTATTTTAAAAATAGGAAAACACTTCTAATTGTGCCATTTTGTGCCTCTTCTGAAATTTGAGCTCTGCAGTTCAACCCCTCCAGTTAGGAAACATGGAGAGTGTTTGATAGTACACGAACAAAATTAAAGGGCGCACAGAAGGTTCTGAATTGGAGCATTAATGCAGACAGGATGGCATTGAGTAAACGGAGTGCAGCGGAGGGAAAGGGAAGGCCTTGAAGCAAGCGTTGTTACTGTGACTTAGGAACGCAATGTCTGTGTGTCTGTGGACTAAGCAAGTAGTTTGTGGTAGCAGTCAGCATTGAAGGAGTCCAGTGCTGCATTTTGGTACGGAAGGAATCAGAAAGGTAGGAAGGAATCAGTTCATCTGTCGCTCGTGCAAGATCACAGTGTCGCCTGGAGTCAATGTAACTGTAAAACTCTTACAGGACAGAGCGCTAACCAAAGGACCAATTGTACATATGCCTTAATACTGTACCGCTTCCAGCTGTCGTTGTGCTATGAAGGAAGTGCAAGCTTCCAGTTTACTTTATTCAGACGACTGTTCTTCTTGCTACAGAAATGGAAACATTACTTCCTGGAAAACTTGATCTTCTCTAATGCCCTGTTTAAAAAAAAAACAACAAACAAATAAACCAAAAAGCCCTAAAAAGACTCGAGTAAAATCAGAGACTCTCCCTCCTTCCCCAACACTGCGTAATGAATTTCCACCCCCTCCGTAAAAGAAAAGCCACTGCAAAAGGCAGGTGGGGGGCTTGCGTGGCGGCTTGCGTGACATTTCCCCTTAGGCTTCTGAATGGTCGGATTGTTGTGATGCAGTATGTGCTTTGTAATGCAACTATTCTGATGGTTCGCTTCACAGCTGAGGCGAGCCACCATTTCAAACCCCATAACAGGAGCCTTGGAGACGGCACATTACAGAATTAGCAAAAGGTAAGAGAGCTCTATGCCAGACGTTTTGGGCCTGTAATGAGAGTGTAGATTCTGCTCATTACAGGGGAAAAAGAGGTGGTCTGAAAAGACAACTTTGGCTTTGTAGTCCACCGCTTTATTACGTGCAGATCTGTAACAGGCTGTTACTGCTGAGTTTCTCAGGCCTTTCCTTCAGCTAGAAGTTCTGGGGGCGTATTTAGATTTCTTCTTTTCCTTTTTTTGGGGTCACTTCCTCGATGTGTGTTCTCAAATGATGATCTGTACAAGAAGCAAGTCTATGT
Organism: Psophia crepitans; assembly: GCA_013399095.1. Lineage (NCBI taxonomy): Eukaryota > Metazoa > Chordata > Aves > Gruiformes > Psophiidae > Psophia > Psophia crepitans. The sequence goes on along the minus strand of VWZZ01006493.1, from coordinate 827,917 downwards.
TCAGTGTAAAAAATAGGTGATGCTATAAAACCTTCAGTAGAAAGTCTATTTTCTTAACATTCCCTTCCCCTTGCTCTTCTCACCAACGAAATATTGCCCTCCCTTCCCTTGTAAAGCCTAGCAGGCCGCTTGAAGTGCCTTTATAGGCCTGAGAGATGCTTGAGGCCATTACCGTGTGTGACAGCTGGAGTGGCATGCAAAACAACATTTGGTAGTTACACAAAATTTCCAAATAATTCACAGTTAATTCCGTTCTCCTGCCTGGGCTCTTGTACCTCCTGATGACACAAATCTGGCAGGAGGCAAGCTCGTTTTCGCTGGGCTCCTCGTTCTTTCCAGCTTGTCTGTTAAGTGCTGTGAGTCTTGAATTTAGCTGATGTTCTCCGAAATTGGCTGGCTCTAAAAAAAAACCACCTGCCCCCTGCCCACCCCCAGCCCATTTTAGTAGTGGTGATTAAAGACTGGCTGCGCATTCCATCAGCGTTAAGCCAAAATTCTGAAAGCAGTTAAACTTCTGGGTGAAGAGGAATTGCCTGTGAAACTCAGCACTGTAAATTATTTGCAGAAAGTCTCTAATCTAAAACAAAAAGAAAAAAAAAGGAAAAAAGAAAAACCAAGAAAAAAAAGGAGGAAAAAAGTGAAAGGACAATCTAACCAAATTTTTTCAACCAATTTGTTTTGATTTGGACATGGCAGCTGCAGCTTCTGTTGCCCTTCTAATATTGCTAATTTAAGAGCATTGCATACCATCCAGACCAATCGGAACCCTTTCAAACACCTGTGGCTTGGCGAAAAAGCAGCCTACTAGGTGGGTAAGCCCTTGTCCTTTCTCTTTTTGTAGCTGAGCCGTGCTACTGTTCATGACCCTGAGACTGGGCAACTGACCACAGCACATTACAGAGTCTCTAAGAGGTAAGGGGAACGTCTGCCAAAGGAACACGCAGTCTGAGGGACTCCGTTCTGGGAGGGTACCGCTTCATCTCTAAACGTGGGGCAAACGAGGATTTTGCATAACTTTGATATTCTTGTTCTCGCTTTGGAAGAAGGAGAACTGCCTAAAGCAAAGGGCGCTGTCGGGTAACGCAGCCGGCGGTCTGCCGCAGTAGGGAGTAGCGCTGTGTGGTGGTGGCGGCCGAGGTGAAGTGCCCGCTGCTGCTCAGCATGGCTTGTCTGGTGCCACTAACTCCTGAGGCTGTAGCGCAGCGCGGGGCTCTGCTTGCACTAATTGGCGGGAAGGGCCCCCTGTGCAGCTCCCCTCCGCTGCTAACCTTCCCTGTCGATGCTTGCTGCTTAAAGCTTGGCACTAAGGAGCTGCTGTCGGTCTGGGGAACGGTGCCGCTAAAGCTAGTTGATAATTTGAAAGATTTTCCTTGTTTAAATGACTAAAAGTAGTTGCTGCTTTAATAGAAAATGAGTGTTCTTTCAGCTGCTTTGAACAGAAGCCTGAAATCAGAACGGCTACTAGATTAAGCTTCCAGGGTTTTTAGTTAGCGATGTATTTTTTTAAAAAGCTAAAAGTGCTTCAAAATAATTGATCCCCACAAGAAGTTGCTTGATTCAGGAGTGATTATAACTCTCGTGGAAACTAGAAAGTCATTGTAGCTCAAGTCTCATCCTTAGAGCCGCGCTTGTTACACGTAGCGGCGAGTTGGAAACTTTTATTTCTGTACATTGCGACGTGCCTCGCATCTTCGGCAACATGCACATCTGCTCGTCGGGGCACGTGGAGGTAGCGGGACTCCTTTGGAAATGGCCTGGTGAGCTCTTGCGCATTTGCTTCTTAAAACCACCTCCGCAGACCCTCTCCAGAGCGGCCTCAGGAATGTACGTCTTCCTGTTTGACACGCGTGGTGTTTAATTTTTTTGTTTTGTTCTTAATTTTGAAGTCTGTCCACGTGTTACCTACCCTGGTTATCTGGGACTGTGTATTTTAGAGAAAGCGTTTATTTGGTCTCAGGATTTGTCCTCTCTGACGCAGACCCTGGAGGAACTCGTTAATCCATTGGAGCGTACCCTCACGGTTTGTGTCAAACTTGATGTGCTAATAATAGGAATTTGAGAAGGTGACCAGGTCACTAACTGAAATTGAGATGCATAATTGGCCCATATTTAAATAGATGATCCCTAGTAAAAGAACTTTTTATTTAGAGTTACCTTGTTACTGAAAAATAGCCATTTCTCCTGGGGCTTTAATCTGTGATGATTCATGTGCCGCACCTCGCCTAGGGACTCTGCAGAGGAGTGCCGGAGCAGCCATCATCTGTGACGTGCTGCAAGCCCAGAACAGAGCCTGGGCTCTAGGACCTGCTGAAATTAAACCAGACTTTACTGAGCTAAGACTTTTAATTCCCTATCTCACCAGAACATGGAATTAGAATTGCAAAGAAATGTACAAGTAAATGAGGCACAGCATGCTGTGTGAAGTTAGGAAAGGCAATTTCTGAGGGTAGGAATGGACCTGAGCGTGGAGGGCGATTTCTGCTCTCCTGCTTCCCCTGCCTGTGCGTTCCCCCACGTGAGACTGGGTAGGACGTGTGTGCTTGAAAAGAGAACTTGACACCCGGATCTGTAGCAGGAGGCAAAAGCCCCCCCCCAGACCCCAAGGCAGGCGGTTTCAGAAGGCTCATGTTATTAATGGTAGATCACTGAGCCTCACCAGGAGAACCGCTGGGAGAAATGTCTTTCTGCTAGAGCTGTTTGAGCTGGTTTGGATTCCAGATGAATCATTGCTCCTGCAAACCAAAAAATGCAGGCTTTATTTTTTTAATAGATGACTGCTTTCCCCCTTCAAACATTCTTTCCTAGCAAATGCACTTCTAAATTACAGCATTCCTCTCTTTGAGAGGACTACTGTTCGCTGTGCAGTACGTGGCAGGCCGTATGAAAGGAGGTGCCTTGCCAGCACTTGGAGGAGCACCACCAAGCCCTGCCGTGTGCAGCACCAAATAACCTCGGCACTCTGACACCGCTTTTAAAGCGGCTGCTTTTTTTTTTTTGCCCCCTTCTCTCCTCCCAACAGCCAGTTGGAGCTTGTAGCATATGATGTTAAAGCTTCCACTCCAGAAATACCAGTCTGGGCTTTTATTTGCTCCCTGTCGTGTTTCACCTGGTACTTTTTACATACTCGGTGCATGGTAGGAAGTTTTTAAACAGAAATGCCAGTGTTACGTGTGACCAAGGACCGTTACAAAAGCAGTGGTGAAATATTCTGGTGCAGTGTAGCTATGACTGAGGACATGCCCTTGTAATGTCTGGTACCAGACTGACTAGTTGGAGGTGGAGACGAGCTTTTGGGCCCACAAGCCCTCGTATGTCATGCAGAGCCAGGCAGTTGTATGTCTTTTCCTAATATACCACGTAGTCTAAAATTGTTTCTGCATATAAATCTTGTGCTAATAAAATCTCTGACGAGATACCCGATGCTGAATTATAAGGGGAAGTAAATGTAATTACTGCTAGCTCTTTGTGAGGAATATAAAAGGTGTTAAAAGGCAAGTCTTGGTGTGAGGCAGAAGAACCCCCCACACACACATGAATTCAGCACTCTAAGGAAATTCTTTCAGTTGCTGTAACGTATTAGCTTACTTCATGGGTGTCTCTTTACAAAGCTGAGCGGGACACCAAAATACTATTGCTTTGTAGTCTGGGAATTTTTGCTTAAGGAAATACCAGATCCTCTAGTAAGTAAAGTCACCCCCATGTTAAACGGCCGTGCTTATGACTCCCCAAGAAATAAGCTTGTCCCGTTTTGTTAATAAGTTTTCTGCCCATGGTGGACTCATAGGTGTGAGCTGGTCAAAAATATGGCAGGATGTTGTTGATGCCAGTTAACTTGTCAGATGAGCAACTTGATTTAACAGCTGTACACTGAGGAAATAGAGCTGTGTGCATTTACTGAGTCATGCTGAACCTTGGACCGTGCATACATTCAGTAAGTTTGCCGAGCACAATTTAAGGCTGTTACTTCTGCATCACGTACAACGCTGGTGAGGAAGAGAGTCCTTTGCCTGAAGGAGTACCTGCTGTAAATGCTCTTGAACTAGGCACACACACACTTTGATGTCAGCAAAGACTTAAGGCCGAGACTAGCAACTGAGAGGACATTTAGGGCAGCCTGCAGGAACAGGCTGTGCAGCCAGAGACCTGGTGCTGGGCAGTCGGGGCAGGGTTCTGTAGGACCCCCGTGCGAGCAGATCTCGTGGCGCTTACAGTGTTAAATGGTGCTGTGACTGTGCACATGTACTCAGAACTACAGGCCTACTCTTGATTTCTGTTCCTCACCAGCAGACAGGCTGCCACTCGAGATACCCTTTCAGTTACCTATTTCCTCCACCTTTCATAGTTTCTTGGTGTCCTTGGGCAATTAATTTCATTTCTAACACAGATACAGTACTTTTACTGCATGAAAGGGTATAGTATTCTTCCCGGTGAAATACCCACAGCATTCACTGCAATTCTAAATAACCAATATGGCAAGAATGCTTTTTGCTTTGCTTTTCTTTTTTCCCTTAAGGCCTTCATGGTATACCGGCCAGAGGGAGCGTGAGCCTGCGCTTGGAGGCGCGCTGGGCTTGCCTGATGGCTGTGCTGGGGCTCTTTTTGTGTATGCAGCGTGAGGTTAGGATGCTTGCGAGCGGTACCTGGTCAACGTGGCTGCGTAGCATGTGGCTGCAGAGCTGCTTTTCTCTTGGGAAGCGCTGCCTGTAAGTAGTCTTTGCGTTCTCTACCACCTTAAATCAAAGGTGGTGTTACAACACTGCCTGTGTACTAACAGTGTTCAGAAGCGGCTGAATCGATGTATGTCTTAGTGCAAGTCTAGCTTGAGGAATTGTTTCTCTTTAATCTGTAGTTTATTTGTCATTAAAAAAAAAAAAATGCTCGTAGAGATTCTGTAACCTGTGTCAGTGCCTTGTGTCACATGTCATGCTACTGTTCCTCCCATGCAAAGTGTTTTGGTATTTTTAATACAAATTTGCTATTAAAGAAAAATAATCTTAATGTAGTATAGATGTGAAAGTTCATTTGAGTAGATAGACTATGGTGTACTTGCCAGCTAGGCTTGGGCATAGGTCTTTCTGTCCAGCAGTCTTGTAAAAAGCAGCAAGAAGCACTGATGAGCCCAAAAAGCTGAGCCAGATGCTAGAAAAAAGGTAGAATCAGCTGTGTTCATCCATCTTCCTGCAGAAAGGGGAAATGGGCCGAATAATCAATATAATATCATCCCTTGTAGATGATGCCAAGGTAAACGGCGAGGAGGCCGGGTAAGTAGTGAGCGTGCTGAGGGAGGGACAGGAGGACCAGGTAAAGCGAAGGTGCACTGGCTGGAATGGGATGAGTCAAGCAGCAAGGAAGAGTAGTTCAAAAAGAAAAAAATAGATGTCTGAGTAGAGGAAATTTCCCTTTTTTTTTTTTTTTTTTTTTTCTTTTTTTCTTTTTTTTTCCAAAAAGAACAAAATGTTTATCTTGTAAACAGATGAACCGTGTGTTTCCATGTAAGCAACTGGAAGTGTTCACAGCTGGGTACGGGTCCAGCAGGGATGCGCAGCGCTGCGGTTATACTCCACTTGTGCCCTCTTCTGCCAAACACAGAAACTGTGTGTCTGTGGTTGCTTTTGGCTGACAGAGCCGCTTCCCAGGCGTGCAGCCGTCAATGAGCAGCACGCAGAGCAGAAACCGCTGCACCGGTCTGGATGCAGAGCTGCTTCTCTACCTGCTCATACCTTCGTCTGCTGACTAGTCTGCCAGTTATTTTAAATGCAGGAGCTCTAGCTGAAAAGGTCTGCTTTACAGCAGGAGGCAGATGTTTTGAAGCTGCTTTTGACACTGTGAGGCTGACCTTTCACAGTTATATTAAAAAAAAAGTGGGGTTTTTGTGGTTGTGTTCTTTTTTTCCCCTTAAAAAATCATTGTGTACCTGAAATATGTTAAATACCAAATTCATAACAAGCTGTTTTAATAGAAATTGTTGAACTGGGGAAAATGGTAGCGTTTTATGCATGATTTAATTGTTTTCATTATGATTTTATTTAGCATTGCACAGGTAAGTACTGTGAAAGGACAGGTCATGCCGTGCTTGCCCATAAGCGCCTGATGCGTAAAAGCTGAGTTACACTCAGGTAGACTCTGTGTACGCTAACTCAGCTATTCCAGCTATTCCTTTCCAAAGTGTTGCTTCAAAGGGCATCAAACATGGGGTCTAAATTAGCTGTTTGGAATGGGAAAGAACAAAACTGGTTTGTGCTAGTTTTAGAAATCGGGTTGAAGCAGCTTTCAGTGTTTGGAATGGTTTCTTTGGTGGTCCAGCATGGAGTTAAGGCCCTCAGTTCCGTAAAACAGTGCTTGAAGTGTTCTTTCTAGAAAACATGTTTATTAAACACAAGGCTTCATAATGCCCTGGAAATACTGCTGAGCATCCTACCAAATGCTTGACAAGTACAAACAAAAGATAGATTAAAAAAAAAAAAAACCTGAAATTCAGAGTAACCCCAAGTGTTGCATTTGTAGCTAGCTTTGTGGTTATTACTGCCATATTTTACTCATTTATCTTTCCCCCCCCACTTAGTGCTTGGTTGTCTGGCTACGAGAGCCCCGTGGTATCGCGCATCAACACACGGATACAGGACCTGACAGGACTTGATGTCTCCACAGCAGAGGAACTGCAGGTAAACCCTTGGGACACGTGTGATGGTGAATGGCAGCTGGTGTTTCCTTTTGGATGGTAGCGTTTGCAGCGCCTTGCACGTGCAGGCAGTGTAGGTGCAAAAGCTCATCCAACTCAGCAGCAGCTAATGATGGCTGGTTTGGAAAATGAAGGAAGATGAGCGGGTTCTTCTACAGAGAGGAAGAAACAAAGTTTTCTTTGCAGAGTAGTGCTTGCTGTACTGTGAAATGGCGTTCTGTGGCTGGAGGGAAACAGTAATTGAAAGTTGTCATGTTTGTTGAAGTGGATGTGTAATTCCTTTTCATTTGCACTAATAAAAGTGAGTTTCATTGCTGCAGGGCCAAGCTGTGCTGCTGTGGCCATAGTGAAAAGGAAGGAAAGGGGGAGAGAGTGGGTGTTCAGATTTGCCATCCCATGCTTGTTCCTGGAAGGCCAACAGTGTGTCTTGTGCCCCTGCAGTGTAGGAAAGGCTGCCAGTGCATGTAATGGGAGTACATTTTATTTTAGAAGTTCTTCCTTTTATTCATTTACTTGAGGATTTTAAGTGAACAGCTGCTTCACTGGTTCTGAGATCCATTACTGCCTAGGAAGCAGGGCACCTAGCAAGTGGTTCCTGGAAGCTGTTGTGCTACTGCAGTACTCCAGCAAGACTCCTGCTGATAAAACTCCCCAGCAGCTGGTTGAAAATTGAGGTTATGAATACATAGAGGAGCTGAAAAGAAATCAATCGGCAAAAAGGACAGTGAATCCTCTTTATTGACATAGAGATCAAGAAGTGATTTAAACTTGAATGATGTAAAAGAGCCATGACCTGTTTTGAAGAGAATATAGCCTGTAACGTTTCTATAGAAGAAAAATACTTCTCTACCCTAGGGAAGTAGCAGATTCCTACACGGAGCACACCGCATCTTGCAGTGCCCATCTTGGATGCGCTGCTGCTCTTGTAGCCAAACATCTTGGGGCCTGCGGGAGTCTTCAGGAGTTTCGGAAGTTTCTGTGACCCTTCAGCTGCGGGCGGACAGAGGAGCTTTCAGGGGAAGCTGACCACGGGGAAGGGAATACACCTTTAGGGTGTTGCTGCAGCCAGCACTGTGTGGCTGACAGAAACTTGTCATTTCCTACAGCTTGGTTTTTAAACTTAATCTGTCAACAGGTTGTAGATGGACGGCCAAATTCTTGTTGGGATAAAATACTGCTTTACTAGATTTTGTGCTTCTCCTTTCACTGTAGGTAGCCAACTACGGAGTAGGAGGCCAGTATGAGCCTCATTTTGATTTTGGAAGGGTAAGTCCTGTTTTCTGTCTCCACCTCTTTCTTCTTCACAAGCGCTGTGTTTCTCTTTTTCAGGTGGCAAATTATGGAGTGGGAGGACAGTATGAACCCCACTTTGACTTTGCACGGGCAAGTAAAGAGATGGAGGAGAGATAGTCACCTGGTGAAGCCTGGGCCTCTTGGCTGTGGCACAATTGTTGTTCTTTAATGTGTATTAAGTTTTGTAGCTCTTCAGCTTTTCTAATCCATGTCAGTGGAGAAAGTCCTCTAAACCACCAGCTGAACTGATAAAACATTTTAGGCATTACAGAGCAACAAGGTTTTTCTTCAAAAATATGATTAGAAAGGAATTATTCTGACCGACAGTTCTTAACAGAGCAAAGGGCATTAGCTTTATTCCAAGTCTGAGGAAACGTTTAGAAATATTCTATCTGGCCAAGGTACTGGCCACATAAAACCGTTTGGTTTAAGGTCGCTGAAGGCAACACGGCTAAACTGTCTAAAAGCTTGGCGCATAGCCGGTGCTCCTGGCACGTGCGGCAGACAACGGCGCCATCGGCTAACGTACATCCAGGCTCTGAAGCTCCCACAGCTGCAGGGGCAAGAGCTTAACCCCCTCTGCTCCCAGCAAGGCCTTGTAGGCAGCGTAGGAAAACCGCACTGCAGCTTACCGTGTGTGCGCCTGCGACACGCAGAGAGGAGTTCTTCCCCCAGAGCCGAGATGCAGGCATCTTGTGGCCTGTGGGAGAAATTGTGAACATGCAAGTGCTCTGTTCCTGCAGTTTACCTGCTGATTGCTAGCAGACACCTGAAACTGGAAAAAAGCCTCACCCAGGTCTTCTCATGTCACTTCACTAGCCTTTTTTTTTTTTTTAAATGTGCTTTGAATTCCCAACCTATTTCTATTCCAGCTTAAATTGCGGACTGCTGGAAATAATGCCACTGAATTCAGTTGGTTATTTATTGGGCATACTTATGTGTGACTTAACACCTTCAGATTAACCTTACGCTGTGAATCCAAGCCACGAAGTATTAATTGGAATCTCTGCTCTGAAAGCACATGCTCAAAAGCATTGCAAACGATTAACAGTCTGTGTTTGGAAACGCATGCGTTAATTTCTGGAGTAACAATTGCCGAAATTTTGGCACACACAAACAGTGGTCACGGGGTGGTTCTGGAAGCAAAAACAGGCATGAGAAAAGTTGGTATTGTAACCCATCAAAATGGGGGGGTTGTTCTTGTAAGCCAAGTGCTGCTGGGTTACCCCAACAGCTCCTGCGGAGCTGCCCCTGCGGCAGGCTGCTGCAGCCGGGGCCTCGGGCACCCTGGGCCTGTAGAGCTGCCCTCCCTCTTGCTCATCCTGGCCAAGGACAAAAGCGGGTAAGTGAGTGTAATTAAATAATCACGTTTGTGGCTATGGAGAGCATTTATACACTCATTTTCAGACAGTACAGTTGTTCTTACCCATTAGCAATTTGGGCTTACACCCTCCCTGTCCTACAGAACTTGAAAACACCTGGTTTATTTAAATTAGTAGATCCACTCCTGTTACAGTCTCCCCTGTTCCACATAGAGGGGTTGAAGTAATTTTCCTGCATGAGTTTGCTGCTGGCTCTGCAGCTGTATGTCATTGGCTCCTCTCAATAATCAAAATGAAACGCTTATTAAATCTGCTTGCTTTTATTCACAGAAAGATGAGCCAGATGCTTTTAAGGAATTGGGAACAGGCAACAGAATTGCAACTTGGTTGTTTTATGTAAGTGATATATTTCTGCCATGTGCTAGTGCCAAAAATATCTGTCGCTGCATATTCTGTGCCACTGAGTGATTTCATTACTAGTTTTTTACTGAAGTGACTTGCAAAGGAAGGCAGGCGCTAACTTAGCAGTAACACGAGCAATCTTCTTACCTGTAAGTAATGGTTCTTCCCTGTGTTCTTCAGGAGGTTTTGAAAGTTGAGCATCAGCTTAAATTTTTTGACTGTCTATTAATTTTTGTATCTGCATTGGTATTTATAGCGTGCTCACTGCCAAAGTGTTTGATCGAGTCACGTTCAGGGACAAGGCTGTTGCGCGTTGAAACGGGTGGGTTTCAGCCTCTTTTAAGGCTGTTATTCACGCAGCCTTTGCTCGCTAATTGGGAGGCAGAAATTAAGTTCTTGAATAACCTAATTCAATTTTACCGACGGATTGGCTTGCAACTTACCTGTGCCTTTCCCCACCCTTCCAGATGAGCGACGTGTCAGCAGGGGGAGCTACTGTCTTTCCTGAAGTAGGAGCTAGTGTCTGGCCCAAAAAGGTAAGCAGGTTTTTTATCCAGTGTGACCACTCCTCTCTCCGCCTACTCAAAACCACGACAGATGGATAAACGGTTGAAAAGAAGTTTTAAAATGAGTTTGTATAAAGGAGATTAGAGCCTGCACAGGGGCACTTACAATGAAGTGAAGTGCCTGGAGTAGTACTGGTGATTCCGAGGGCCTGTTAACTACATGTTAACGCGTAGTTACTCTCTGCACTTAACTGATTCATAGACTTGCAAAATGTTACAGTACTGCGAAACACATTTGGAAAACACTCCTGTCTGTAACTGGGTTTAGTCTTGAGGCAGCTGTAGGGAATTCTCCGTGGAACTGTGTTTTTACACAATTACGGTTTTTCCCTCAGAAGGGTCATAGGTAAGGCCGTTCATTGCTGGCCTGCTGCGTGTTTCTAGTAAGGTGTCTTGCTTTCTAAACTGGTCTGAGTTGAAGGAAATTGGCGTAGGGTTTAAAATCTTGACAGCCAAGTGTATACAGACACAGAATGAGCAAAGGAGACTCATCCCTTAGGAAAGCAAGTGTCAGAATACGGAATAGAGCCTTCAGCGTGAAATGAACGTCTGAAGTACAAATACACCTACCTTTGCCTTATCGTGAAGTAAGTTGCTGTGAAAGTGGGTGTCGTTCAGAGCAAAATGCTGAGGGTTTCCTCTGCGCTTCCCAGGGAACGGCTGTATTCTGGTACAATCTCTTCCCCAGCGGAGAAGGAGATTACAGCACGCGGCATGCGGCCTGCCCAGTACTAGTTGGAAACAAATGGGGTAAGTACCCCGGTGGTGTTCTCCCTGCTGTGGCTCGCAGGTCTGGGCTTTGCTGGTGGCCGTCTTGGTTTTCTTCTTCCTCTGGGCTTTGCGGTGGAATAAAAAGCAGCCAGAAATTAGGTGCTGTATAAAGAAATCTACTTTTTATCTGTATCTACTTCATCTCTGTGTATATATGTATTACATTATATATATTCTATACAGGAGAATCACAGAACCATTTAGGTTGGAGAAGACCTTTAAGATGAAGTCCAACCATTAATGTGGCACTGCCAAGTCCACCACTAAACTACGCCCCTCAGCACCACGCCTACGTGTATATATTGTTATATATAAAAGTATATACTGTTACATATAAACCCCACATGTAATACTCTGTCTACTTCAATAGCATTTCATCGTTTTGCAGCTGTGGCACAGTTTTTTCTCTCTTGGATTTAGCAGACCAACTTGACACACACGTGTGTGTGTATGTACATATTTTTAAATACTTTAGAAAATTAAGATAATCCTGTGCTCAGTTGACAGCTGGCCAATAGCCTGTGTTTAGCTTGAACAGAAGCACAAGCTAACCAGGTGCAGTGATCGAATACCTTTGTGTCTTTGCAGTATCCAATAAATGGCTCCACGAGCGAGGACAGGAATTCCGAAGGCCGTGCACTTTATCAGAGTTGGAGTGATGCAGACTCGTCCTTTGTCTCTTGTATTCAGTCTGTGTAAAATGCACACGTCTCCTACAGTTTACAGTTGACTAACACTCCACTACAGGTTCAGTCTTCAACTACACCGGTGTTTCATCTGTGGACAGAACAAACATGCTTTTAGGTCCCTTAAAATTTCCCCTTAAGGTTTTATGAACAGAATATATTAAGGTCTGTGAGTGTTACAGAAAAAAAAAAATGGACAAAATACAGATCAGGGCTACAACTAAGAGTGGTGTTGTGTGTGGTGTTCCCTTCACCATCGCCCCTCTGATCAGCATGGGAAGCCAGCTGTCGTCCGCCGAGAGCCCTCCTCGCAGCTGTCGGTCTGCTGAGGGCAGGCTGATTTCACGGGAGGGCTCCCTTCTACAGTGGGCTCGATTAAACCCGTTCCTAGTCCTCAATGTTCAGCCATTCAACTTCTTGCTTTGCCAGAGTGCCTGAGCACTGCTGGCGAGAGCTGCAGGCATGGCTTGTGTTGCTCTGGGGAACAGGTCACTATCACATACAGCCTGATTTTCCACGTCCACAAAAGCCCCGGTTTTGAAACTGTCTTCCCTCTGAGCCTCTGTGGAGAATTTGGCTCTTAACCCTGAAAACGTGAGCCAGCAGTTACGTACGCATAGATGAGATGCTTCCGCAGTGGCGTATCAAATGTGCCTGCGTCAGAGCTGCCTGACAACAAGCCTGTCTTCCCTAATGTTTGTCTGCATAAACAAACGCTGCCTTTATTCTGTCTCCATAGTCAGCTCTTACCTCTGTTCCCTGGGCAGTGGGGATAGGAACGTTACCACCTTCATTAATCAAAATAATTGTGCCTTAGGACATCAGAATTTCAAATTGGTCCTGAGACTTCAGGTAATGCGGTGATACAGACCTCACAGAATGCTCTCCACCCTCACCCTCCCTGTTCCTGAGGTTTTGTGAGAAACCAATGGCCTATTTATACGCCCAAATCTTTTTTTAGATGCTTTTTACTTGTGCAGATTTTTAATTTGTTTTAATTGCAAAAAGCACCTTCAGTCAGGGGCACCTGTGTGCACAGGATGCCAGGGAAGGTGCCTGCTCTGGATGGTTTGGTGTTGCTCACCTCACAGAGGCTGCCTCCCTTCTCTCTCCGCTGGCACTGGTGCTGCTCACTTCCTTCCTGCTCTTCCGGCAACCCGGGGCCGTTCCCATTCCCACCACCCGCACAGAAAAAAAGCATCCCCAAAATCAGGGGTGCCCGCCCTAGAGCGACTCACCCACAGTGACTTTCAGGGACCTTAGTCTGGCGACGAGCCATCCTCACACTGAGATGAAGTTGAAACCTCTGAGGGAGATGAGACTGTGGCTGCTGTAGCTTGTTGAACTCGTGTCCTGCTCGGTCAGGTTCCTGTGGGAGGAATACACGGCCATCCCTGCTGACCCCGTACAGGGGGAGCGAGCCTGCAGGGAGGTTGGCTTTCCTGAGCCGGTTTCTCTTCAACAGCAGCGTTCATAGCAAAACCTCCAAATATTCCCCTAGCACAAGGACAAGAATCAAAGTGAGCTGTGCCAGACTCTACCTAAAACAGTCTGATTTTTCTGGATGATGATGGTTTTACTGATTTAGGGGTCAAGCCTGAAGGCTTTACCAAGGGAAAAAAACACCCTCCAATTTCAGTGAATTGGATTTTCTCCCTCAATAAAAATCTTGAAAATTGAGCCAAAACGTAGATGAAACCAACTGTTAACATATTAGACATACCTCTGGCGTACTGAGAATGCAGTTTAAGGTACTACAGTTTGAGAAACTGCATCCTTTCAGTAGATACTTCAAAATCTTTGCAGGAAAACAAGTCATTATATTGCTACTGAGCCTGTTAGCGATGGGACCTACGTAAACCCTCAGCCTTAGCCCTACACCTGCCTACATTTTGCCTCTGCTTTTGACAGACGTGAAACAAAATCCACCCAGTGCTTCAAAGAACAAATAAAAATCAGAACTAGTTCCACCCCACATCTGTACTGCTCATTTAGCCAAAATAGCTGTGGCAGACAGAAACAGATTCACCAAAGAAATGGGTTATTGGAGCGTATTTTTGATCACCAACCAAAAAAATTCAAAAAAACCCACAACATAAATTTTCTACTTACCTGAGCTTTCTCCCTTTCACATGGTGTCGTTCATCTCTGTTCCCATCCATGGTTTTCTCTTTCCCTCCTCTTTCACTTTCTTAAGCTCCAAGAAAAGGTACCCACGGCTGCAGGGGAGTCCTGCCGCTTTCCTGCAAGTCAAAGAATACAAGGGGCAGTGTGGGGGTGGGACTGATCTTCAGGCCGCAGACTCTCTCTCGGTGGCCCCGAGGCACCTAGAAATGCGTTTAGAAAAGCCAGTCCCACGTCGTTAACAAGCACTAAGAAGAAATCAAGGTATTGCCACCGTGGACATAGTTCAAAAACAGCATCTGATTTTGCTGTTGCAGAAAATGTGGGTTTTTTTCCTCAAGCGAGCTCAGGAGCTACTAAACCCTAACTAAAAGCTAAAAATGGTAGCATTTATATAAGGTAAAAGAAATACTGAATAAAACATGTCAGCGAGTGCTTTAGGTATTGCTGCAGCGGGAGAAAACTGGTCTCTTACATGTCAAAGCAAGGAGAAATCACAGTTTCAGCAGTATTATACTGGTTGTGTTAGGCAGTGGGGTGGTGGGTTGGGTTCTGCCCCACCTCTTGTTCACCCAACACCAAACGAAGACCGACAAGCTCGGGAGCTTGCTGAGCCCTTCCCTGCCTCGCCACGACTACCATCGAGTACTTCCAGTGCTAAACAGCATTTGAAGAATGGTCTCTAAGAGGCATTGCCTGGGGAGTAAAAATAGTTTAGTGCCTGACTTTTTAAAGCTGCGAACTGCTCCATGACTTGCAGTTCTCTGGGGAAGACAAATAGTTTGTCTTTTCACAGTGGAAAATTACACTTGGTTAAAAAAAAAAAAGTCCCTCAAAACTCAAAAGTTGATTCTGCTGAGGCAGAGCAGCCCAAAACGTTCCAGATGATGAGAGGAGAAAGGGTAAGCCTATTTTTCTAAACTGCAGACAATCCGTATCTCCGCTTTCTCCGCTGCAGCAGTGTTTGTGCAGCTCACGCTAAATGTGTACGGGATTACATGGGTGCTGCTGCTTTCTGCCTTGCCCCTTCACCGGCCAAAGGGCTGTCGGATCAAGAGAGGGCTCCTGTGCGAACCTAGTTTTGTACTGAAGGTGATCCAAAACTGACTGGCTCACAGTGACTGACAACTGACAAACTGCCTTACTGTTACATTTTTTTTTTGTAATAAAACTTTTAATGTAAAAAAAAAAAAAAAAAAAGGGCTTAAAATAAAAGCCACTGCCGTTAGCAGTGAGAAACCCTCCGCATCAAACGCTCCTCGTATCTGGCTGTTGTAAGTCTGATCACAGATTTTTATCACCATAGGTGTTTCCCGGAAGCTGACCTCATTTGTTTCACCTCATTGCTCAGGTGGGCAGGCGCACAAGATGCTCATACCACAAATTACCATTAAACACGTTCTCAGACCCAAACTTTGTGTCTCGGTTGGAAACACACAGCAGCGACGGGCTGCAGAAGAGGAGGGCAGGTAGTGCGAGGGCTGAACGCATGGTGTACCCAAAATGCACAACAGGGAGCTGAGCTGCTGAGCGTGGCTCGGCCCTCTGCCTCCCTAGCGCCTCGATTGATGACAGGAGCTGGTGTGGGATTTCACAGTAATGTGGGAACTGCACGAGCTCCTGGCTCGGCACAGGCACAGCAGCGGGTCAGCTGCTGAGAGACCCTTTCCTAGGGAGGGCCAGTACTTCCATTGCCTGGAGGCAAGAGGTGAAGCCACCAGCTACTGTGAAGAGAGGTCAGGCTGTCCTGCAACAGAGCCCTACGGCGCTTCAGGGGACAGGGCACTTGCTTGGAGGGACGACAGGTTGAGGTCTTCCATAATGTAGACTTCTGCAGTTCATGCACTACAGCTGTTCCTCTGCTTCACGCTTTCAGAACAGTGGAGCTCGTACTTCATTTGTGGCCGTCGGGAACCTGCAAAAAAGCACAGCAATGGCTGGTTAGAAGCCTTGAGCCTTTTGCCTGTGGAATGGAGCCTTGCGCTGCTGACAGAGCACTTGGCCCGCAGTTAGGGACCTGCCCTGCCTTCCCCATGCAGCGCACAGGCACAGCTAACCGGCTCCCAGATTTGGCAGCCACGGGATAGGAAATAACTCCATACCAGCATACTTTTTAATTTTGGAAACGTGAATTAATTCCATCCCCAGCTACCCTGTGCATGGTCCTCACTGCTGCTGTGCCCCTCCCAGCAAGGTAGGCCAACGCCAGGAGAATGTGAGCAGCCAGAAGGCTCTGTCCTCTCAGAGGACAGGGCTTGCTCCAACCCTCTGAGCTTTCTGGGGTGTTTGTGGGTTGCCTTCAGGCCTCTTGGACTGGGGACACCGCTTTCTTGCCACAGGCCTGCAATGGCTGAGGCTCGGCTGCTGTCCGCCTGGCCACTGAGCTGCTGTGACCAAGCCAGCAGCGCAAGATGCAGCTCACGGCCATCCTTTCTGAGACAGGAAAGAGGGTATCCTGCCTTCTGTGTGTGGCCTGAGCACCTGCCCAGGACCTGGGGCAGGGTCTAGGTGGCCTTTGCCCCCTCGGATGGAGGAAGGAAAGGGTTGCAGTTCAGCCCTGTGCAACCCCGACGAGTGCTGTGGCTTCCCACCACCCTACCTGGCTATCCGGGGCTCGGCTGCAGCTACAGCACGACCACAGGGATCACGAACTCCACCTGGGTGAGAACGGCAGCAGCTGCAGCTGAACAAGGCAGGGCACGGCCTGGGAAAAGGCCTGTGAATCGCTGCTGGGCAGCACCAGGCCGTGAGAAAGGAAAGGGTCGGACAGTGTCACCACCTACGGCTGGGGGAAGGCAGCACCAGGCCGAAGTGATCTGTCCAGGACTCCTGGAGAGACTGGACCAGACCACGAACTTGAGGGCATTCTTCCTGAGGGAGGTCTTTAGTCACCCACCCATCCTCCTCCAGCTGCTGACTCTGACCTGACGCTGTGAGAGACTCCAGCGTTTCACCATCGAGCTACATTTCTCATTCCGATAACGAGTGACTCACTGGCTCCCAAACCAGGCTTTGGCCCAACCACAGATTATCCACTAAACTTAACCACAAGCTGCCTATTCCCCCTCTCCTTTAGGCCATCCTTAAAATTCAACCAGCAACTCGCTCAGCTGGCCAAACCAACAGAAGAACTGTCACTCTGTCCTTCCCCACGTCCCTGGCAGAACGCGACCCCCCATCTCTGCCTGACAGTGCTCCGAAAGGCAATGCCCGAAAGGAGTCGCACCAGCCCCTGCGTTTCCCTCCCAGGAGCCGAGCTCAGGATAGAAGGGTCAGCGTTTGCTTTGGTGTGATTTGATAGGCAAAACCAAGAGTGTTTCCAGATTCATCCGCGACGGGGTTCACTACCGCGAGCGTGGGGGGACACACGTCTGACAGGAGCATGCTGCCAACAGTCTGATAGTGTCATTAGGAGCGAGTGACTCACCACAGCCTGAGGGCTGCTCTATATTTAAGCATTACAGAGTCAGAAATGAATGCAGAGAGTCAGGAGCTGCTTATCCTGAGGTCAAGACGAGGTTCAGAAAACATTTGTTAGAGTTCACCATCGTGGCAAACAACATCTGTATCTCTCAAATCTTTAGAGAGAAAAATTGTCGTAGGGAGGGAGCATTTGCAACCACAGTGGATCAAAGCAAGGTCAGACAACTGGCAGGTACCTGCTGTGCACATCTGCTTCAGGAAGTCCTCTCTTCTGCAGCTGTTGAACCTGAGCAGCAATTCCCTGTGATGACTGTGTGTGTGGGGAGGTGTTGTGCAGCTCTGGGACAAGCAGTGACAAGCTAGCAGGAAAGTTGGGCTGGGTGGATGCCTCGTCCCACCCCGTCAGGTGCCCAAAGGCAAGGGGTGCTCCTCAGTCTGCTGCTGGTCTGTTACTCCCATCACCTGGGCAGCAGAAATTTTGGACAAAGAGGTACTCTTTGTCCCCCAACAGGTTGGGGACAGAGCGGGGCAGGCCGAGGTCCTCCCCTGTGCCACACAACCTGGGCAGACTGACCCTGCTCAGCACCTCAGGGAGCGGTCGGTCCCTTTCTGGGGAGCTGCAGCCCTGGTGCCGCAGCGCCTGAGCCTGTCCCAGCGGGATTGTGCAAACTCAAACCCCAGTGTTTCTCTGTGAAACGAACTCGGTCCAAATCTCCCTGGTGCACTTTGCACTCTGATTGCGGTGACCTCATGCCGGCTCCCTCGGCCGTGTTTAAAGTCCAGGGGAGAGGGGTGCTTACCTGCCTCCTACGCACAACAACTCGCTCCCACTCCTCCCTGCCCACACAGCTGCCTGGACGAGCGCTCCAGGGCCTGGATCTGGACTGCAGCATGCGGCTGCTTTTTGAGGCAGCGGTTCTGTGCCTGACCCTGGGCTTAGGGCAAGGCACCGAGGAAACAACACAGGAGAACACCGTCCGCCAAGCTTCCCAAGCAGGGTCATTCTATGCAGACTGGGGCATCGGGGCCATCCGGGACAGCTTCGAAACGGTTAACAGCTACTTCGACTCCTTTCTGGAACTGCTTGGGGGAAAAAATGGCGTTTGTCAGTACAGATGTCGATACGGTAAGTGAACTTCACTCCTGCTGGCTCCTCTCTCCTTGGCCTTTCCCTTTTGTGTGGAAACTCGCAGCACTCTCCTTCCCTGAGACCACAACCAGCCCCTACCCATGGCCTGACCCCTGCTACACTCCACACTGAAACATGACTGCAGAGAGTCACAGCTCCTCTGCTAGTGCCAGCACGGAGACACTGAACCCTCAAGCCTTCCCTCTTCAAGACCAGTCTTGAAGCCACTGTGCTGTGTGCAAGGGGACAAGAGGAGAGGACACGGGTTTTTCAGGAAGGACATATGGGTAACTAGGCTGCCCGGCTGCCTGGACCCCTGGAGGGGAGGGGCAGGGCAGGCAGCGAGGCCCCCGAGGGAAGGCCAAGCAGCCCCTGCAGACCTAACTCAGAGGGGCCTGTTAGCATTGCCAGCGGCCCTAATCTCAGTAACCTTCGGAGTGTCATTATTCAGCAGTTGGCTAATAACGTGGGCTGGAGGAGGGGAGATAACAGGAAGGTAAACAAGACTTGCTGTCACGATGAGGAACCTTTAGTACTCAAGGCGGAATAAGGCAGCTGCCGCTTGCCTTGGACTTTAGAGTGATTTACCAAAAAGGAAGAGTTTGGTGTGTCCCGGGGGCAGGACAGAGGGGGTGACAGTTTGGGGAAAGCAGGCCAGGAGACTGGCTGCACTGAGATGCTTTTCAGCTTTCCTGCTAAAACAACCTGTTTGGGAAGGGCAAGGAGGTTTCCTACAGACTGTGTCCTCTCCCCAGCCTCCTACAGCTGTGCCACGGCAACAACTGTCCTCTGCCACCTCAGCCCGCCCACCCACAACTGCCCGGCAGCCCTTTGCCCCACCAGCTTCGTCCCACCTCCCGAGTGATGGCCTGGGCAAGAGGCATGTGAGCAACAGAGGCGATTTCAGCCCCTTCCCTTCCCCGAGCGCTGGTTTTCACAGACACAGACCCCACGCTTTGGAGAGATCCCACTGACTCTCTTTCAGTCTCTATGCATCCCATTTTTTCCAGAACACGTGCTGCACCCTCTGCCAGGAGAAACAGATGTTGCAAGGCTGGGACCTGAGCTCCTTGTCAGGGCGAAAGGGCAGATGGGCGACCCTTAGCCGAAGTGGGGCCACAAGGAGGGTTTAAAATCAGCCTTAAAGTTGTGGTGGGTTTTTTTGTTTTGTTTTTAGATGATGTGTATATATCCGTACTCCTGCTCCTGCCAGCTCTGCTCTGTGGGGCCCATTGGTGGCAGCATGCGCTCTGGGCACTCAGTGCCTGGAGGAAGAGATCCCTGTGCAGACTGCAGTGTTGTCCCAGCGCACGAGATGAGGCCATTTCCCCATCCCCAAGCTCACGGTGTGGCAACCCCCACCACGCCCCAAATTCTGAGCAGGGAGGGACTTGCCCTTCTTAACCTAGTGAGTGAAACCCCGGGCAGTGGCAGCTGGGACTGCAGTGTGCCTGAGGCAAGGTTTGGGAAGGCTGATACTCATTCCAAGGAGTCTCAGGACTCACCAAATCCAGAAGTCGTCACTCTTGGGCACGTCCCAAGGAGAGGGCTCTTCTGGGCCAGGGGAAGAGCATCTCCACAGAGCAGCACAAATGCCTGCCTGCTCCCTGAGAGCATCCTGCGTCTTACTGGAGAAATGCTTTACCTAGAAAGGAAAAAACCCAAGCACATTGTTAACCCTGTTCTCATCCTCTGCTGAACAACTCATTAATCACTAGCTGAAGGAGGAAACTATTGAAATGCTGCCCACATGCCTCCAAGGGTCTTGCTGGACCCTTCGTCCCTGCTGGTCTCTAGCGCAGACATTGAAAACTGCAAGTGGAGGGCTTGCAGGGACAGTCCCAACCCAGTGAGACCCTGCCCAGAAGAACCATCTTTACCATCTTCCTGCTGAATCAGGGCCTGACTGCTTTTTCTGCAGGCACGAAGCAAAAATTATGCCTTCTACTTTCTTTCATTTCAGCCAAGAGATGCTGATAATAGCTTATTTTGCCATGATAAAGGTCAGAACTCACCTGTGATTGCCACATCCATCTTCAGCTGAGCACGTAGCACTGGGCTGTTCTGGCTGTAAGACTCTCCTGTTTTTTCAGCAGCTAGTGAGGTCTGAAAACAAACAACTTGATGGATTACTCCCTTAAATCAGAACATTAGGGTTACACTAGAATTTGCTGGCAAGTATCTTCTCCTCCTCACAAAATCTCTGTGCAGCTGGGGGGCAGGGTGGAGAACAGCCTGAACTGGAAGTAAATCCCTTGATAGCTTCCTTCAGCTGTCTGGCCAGGCAGGACTTCAATGTTTTACCCAGCATTTGGTCCTAAAGGGCTTAGGATGGATGAGGAGGCACATCCAGGCTGTGGGAAAAGAGCCTGCAATGTCAGGCTCTCCAACACAGCACTAAAAGGCTGTGGTAAGTACGTGCTCAAAGCCCACTTGCCTGGGGCAGAGAAATAACAAAGAACCACTCAAAACAGCAGGGAGCCCCAAGACCAGCTATTCACCCAGAAATACATTCTCTTCCCCCCGCCAGCGTATCAGTATCGCAGTGTCTGAGACCTCCTGCATCGCCAGCAGCTGTTCTAGCCAGCTGGTTGTTTTCCAGCCTCTTGGCACAGCTACAACAGCCTGGAGATATTAAAATGCATCAGGGAAACCCGCTTCCCATTAGAAACTCAACTTCAGTTCTCCTCTAAGGCCATGCCAACAAGGCAGTGCCCTGAAATACATCTTCTTCCAAAGAACAGGCTTCCTCAGCAATGCTGTGCTGCTACACATCAGCATCGCTCTTCACCGTGCTGCAGACCGATGACATCAGGTGCCCATGTGAAACACAGCTGGCAGAACAGCCCGTGTGACCCACCACGTCCCTTCCCACTGACACAGACGCGCCTGTAAGGACAGGCAAGCAATAAATGATAACAAGAGCACCGAGTCAACGCTTACGCAGAGTCAGGAACGCCTATTATTTATGCTTCGCTTTCGTTTTCCTGTTACCTAGCAAATAAGATGTGGGAGAGAGGTTAATGGAGGTGTCTTGGACTTTATCTAGCTGAGAAAAAGTTCGCAAAGTGCAGTTTACGAATGATTAAGCTTTGTTTTTCAGACAGGAGGGGGATAGGTTTCCTACAGGGGTTCGTCTTGAAGGCAGTTCAATATTTTGTTGATCACCACAATTCTCATGTGAGATTTCTTTTTCCTCAGGACAACTTACTAAGACATTATAATAGCTGTAACTTCAGCTTAATGGAAGGTTTTCTCTGGAAACACAGCTATCTCCATATCCCCAAACAGTCTCCTACTCTGATTTGCCACCTTATCCCATTAATCAACAGTGGGCTGCAGGAACATAACATCATCAGTATGGCAAGTCATTAAAATTTGACCCCATCCTGCAAAACCCACCTTGGATTTTGAATTTTCCTCCCCCTCCAACCTCAGTTAAAAGAAAAACATTTGAATTATGAGTTCCAATTCTCATCGCCTTCCCAAAGGGCAACTAGGCTGTGAATTGCACCAAGACCTGGGTGCAGCCCTCCTCTCATTACACTGCTTGGGAGCCTTGGGGTATACATTCAGCCCATATATAGAGATAATCCTTCCTCTCTACGTTATTTTGGTGGTTATGCTATAACGCGCAATGTGTCGTGAACTCAGAAGTTACCTTGTGTGAGTGTACCTCTATGGGCTTGAGTTATGTTTTGGTGTGAAGATAATCCTATAATGATGGTGTGCTGCAACCAACTGATTCATGCTCGGCTCTGCCTGCTCAAAATAGCAATGCTTTCTGCACTAGAGAATGACATCTGCAGCACGAAGCAGATCTGACCTATTCAAAGCGGGCTAAAAAGGTAGAAACACAGTAGTTAGGGGCTGTACTGAGAAACACCTTCCCACACAGATGCCATTACCTGGTGGTAATGCTAACTACAGAGCCAAGTGGCCTTTCGACAGCTAAATCCTTAGTGCATCCTGCATTTCTGTAGGCTTGGGGAAAGCTGGCTATTGGCATCTCACAGCTGGACAGGATTTCAGGTTGTTGCTGATTTGTTGCAAATCTGTTGTTTAAACAAAACCGCTCTGGCGGTTTTTAACTTAGAAGGTGCTGGGGATATTCCCAGAGCTTTTGAGGCCTTTGGCTAAGAAGTCTTCTCAAGAACACGGTGGATTTACGGCTATATTAACCACTGGTATTTTAGGCACCTTGACAGAAAAAAGGGGAAAGCGTCTTAAATGATTATCAATGCTGACAAGAAGAAAACAGTGGAAATGGAGTTTAAAAGAACCCAACCCTGCCTAAATTAGATCTATTTTATGTCTATATAAATTCTCTAGCAGTGCTCAGGGAAGCAGAAACTTAACCCTAGAGGTGATGGACTTACGGAACGACTCAGCTCACACATTTCTCGTAGCAGTCACACAGCTTACAATATTTTCCCAGAGTAGGGTTCAAATGTCTTCTTTTAACACCTCACTTTGCACTGGAAATCTCCCAGCTGGGACAGAAACAGGAAAAGCACTGAACAAGCACAGAAATGGAACAACACACGCACACCAAGGGACAGTACAGAGCGACCTGACTCCATGAGGGGTGGTCTTCACCACTTCTCCAGGGAGAATCCTCTCCCACCTTTGAACAAGCCTTACCCTGTGCTGGGTCAAGGCACACCTGCAGCAGCCTGGTGACCCATCCTCCCCAAACCGGAGGTGTCAAGTTAAATGGAGACGGGGGTTGAGGTAGGGCCGAGAGAAAGAGGGTGACACAGGGCAGGTGACAGACAGCTCTCCTCTCTTCCACCCCAACCCTGGGTGCCCACCCCTCACACCCGGAGCGCTCTGTCAGCCATATACAAAGCCCCAGGACAGGCTGGCAGGCAGAGAGCAGGGTCTGCACACCTTCAAAATACAACACATTAAATTGCTGCTGTTAGCCGATTGTCTGCTGGACTCTTTCTACATCGGGTAAAGAGTTACTCACGACGGAAATTCTTGCTCCTCTACGTGTATTAAGAAGCCTGCTAAGGGAAGGCAGAGATAAAGGGATAGAAACTATTTGCAAAAGGTGGCAGTGCATCACCATACACAGAAAACAGAGACCAAGAAGACCTCCTGCTCAGAGCAAGATCAGACATGCAAGGTCTAGCACAATTTTGCAGAGATCCGTAGCTCACCGACACTCCGAGAATGAGCTGAGGATGGAAAGAAATCCCTTTGCTAAGGTACTAGTTTAGCGAGTAGTTTCTCAGAGGAGTTAAAAACACAGCTTGTGATCCCAGCTGCACAGAGCTCTCAGGAAGCAGAAAAAAAAGCTCCTCGGAGATTTGGGAGGTCTGAGGCACTAGCTCCAGTACAGAGGGCTGCTCAACTGCAAAACCTCACGCTGCAAAGAGGGACTTATTTGTAAGAGCTGGGGAGAGTCCCAGACCTAGGGACTGGCCTCAGACCAGCGTAAACATGTGAGAGGTGTTGGGGACCCAGTTCACACACAGCACGGCACTGCAGTAGCCCTGCTGGAGGGGCTGCAAGCTGAGCCAGGCTGTAAAGCCTCGACAGCAGTGAGCTGAAAGCGGGGCCAGGGCCTCAGGCAGCTCGCGTACCTTCACTCCCTGGGTCTCCTGGAGGAGGATGAAGTGTTTGGGGATGCAGACCGAGGGGGAGCTGCCTGTCACTCCTTGCTTTTTGGTGCTACTCTGGGGAAGACTGGCTTTCCTAACGTTTTTCCTTTCTCTCTCAGGGAAGGCTCCAATGCCACGACCTCACTACAAACCCCAAGAACCCAACGGCTGTAGCTCCTATTTTCTGGGGCTCAAGGTACCCGAAAGTGTATGTACTGCCACACTAACAATCCTTAAATGATGCAATTCGCTAATCACAGTAACTAGCTAATAACATTGGGGAGAGAAAAGGCTGTGCCATGCACTGCATGATGGCTTCTCTTCGCAGCTGAAGCCAGAGCTCTGGAAAAGGCAGGAAATATCACTTATGTTGTGTTAGGGGACAAGCTATCTGCCTGGGACTGCCAAAAGACGTGGCTGCCTGCCGACAGCAAGGCGAACATGTCAGTCGGAGCACTGCCTAACTTACTGCCAGTCTGGGAGGCATTAAGATCTCAGCCGCTGGTGGCAGCGAAACAGGAGTCACGTGACAGGAGTTACCTTTACAAAGGACTGGCCTGTTGCTCTGGTTGTCTTGGTAGGTACCAAAAGAAAATGCTTCTGGGGCAGATTAGCACCAGAAGAAGAAAAGGGGGTACCTGGCCAAGCAGAGCACCAGGGTGGAGAAACGTATTTTTATCAAGGCCCTGAACAATCCCGTTCCCTTGGGATAGGAGAGGGAACACGTTCAAGGCTGGGCAGCTTAGTGACATAGCATCACGTGCAAGCAGCAATAATACTTGAATGCATTTTCCACACCTGGCCCTTCATCCCCTCGTACTTTTTGCCTCTGCCAAGCACTGAAATAAGCCTGTGAGCTTTAGTACTGCACTCACCTGTTATTTTAAAGGCAATTAATGAAATTGTATTGGAATCACCAGGGAAAGTACTCACAGGAGGCTCCAAGAGCAGGAATTACTATTTAGCTCATGCATTACTGCTGCCCATGAAGTCTGCAGCAATTAGGCATCTTCCTGCTCTGAAACACCCTCCCTTTACAGCCTGTTTTTCATATTAGATTAGTTCTTTGAACTACATTTCACTGCAAACATTGTGGGCATTTCTGCGGCACCTCCTCCTTATGCAGGCAGTCATGAGCGCTGAGCGCAATGAAGAAATAACTCGTCTCCTAAATATTACATGAGGAAGGCCAAAAAGAGGAAGAATTTATAACAAGATAATGAGTCCAGTCTCTTCAGGAGACAGGCCTTCTGCCCCATCACCCACCCAGTTATTAGTTAAGCTTGCTGTTTACCTCTGAGTGAGCACAACTCCCCTGACCAAGCTGTGTTTGTCCTTGGTCTACAAGCGCATCTGTGAGAAATAAGGCATTAATAATACTTACAGCAGATTTATTAAGCCAAGAAGCAGGACTTGTCAGGTTGTGGGAAAATGAGGAAAGAGAAAAGGGGCCTTTGCCACTGCTAGCAAGGACCGGACGCTCTCCGCTGAGCTCTGACAAACGAGAACTAGCAAACAGTCATGGAGGGGCTGCTTCCTACCTCTGTACCAGAAGTGAATTCCCCATGACAGACAGAAGAGAAGGGAATGTGGTCTATCCTGCGTTGGACCTGCATTACTGTTGCCACTTTCTTTACATGGTGAGGGAGAAACAGTTTTCCCTCCTGCTGCCCCAGCTATCAGGGGTAGCTTCTGGAAAAGCAGCCAGCCAGGTGGCAGCCAAGGAACACTTCTTTCCTCTCTTTTCCCAGCTAGATTTGGGTATCCCTGCCATGACCAAGTGTTGCAACCAGCTGGACGTTTGTTACGACACCTGCGGGGCCAACAAATACCGCTGCGATGCCAAGTTCCGCTGGTGCCTCCACTCCATCTGCTCCGACCTCAAGCGCAGCCTTGGGTTCGTCTCCAAGGTGGAAGGTAGGCTTCCCAGGCTCGCGTTCCCTGTGGAGTGAACAAGTGATGGCAGGGATGGGAGAGGGTGGGCAGGGAGCCCTTTCCTTGCCAAAAGAAACAAAAGCAGCAATTCCTTCAACACTTGGATGCCCTGAGAGTTCAAACACCTTCACGAGAGATGAAAAAGCCTTCCAGAGCCAGTAAACCACACATTGAGACCTGTATGTGGCCAACAAACTGGGAGAGCCAGGGACAGGGGCTTGCTGAGATCTGGTTCACAGATAAGAGACGATGGCACCCAGGACACACCACAGTGTGGGTGGTGGTTGAGCCATTGCAGGGATCCATCTCCTGCAATGGGGCTGCATGGCAGTAACGCAGGACAGGCAGAGATAAGACCTACCAATGGCAGGTGACACCCAAACAGTTAAAGATATTTACAGGAGATCTGGCCTGAAAAGCTGGCAGAGCTCTCGAGGACAGTCCCAAAGCCAAGTAAAACTCTGGTGGTGCTGCTGAGTTTCGCCCAGCTAAGTGCAGCCAGCCCCTCTGGGTTCGTCCCCGCTGCCAACTGGCTGTGTAAGGTACAGTTAAATATGCGTTTGTTCTCCTAAGCTGCAGCCTGATTAGGATGCACGGGCCAGTCTGCATGACACTGGTACTAGTGCAGATGGCTTTCTACCTTGTCACAGACAAACCTTTGGAAAGAGTGTCCAGGCCAGCAAGAGAAAACAAAGATGTGGACTGAGATATAGGTGATAGAGGCCAAATACAGCCCATCTTTCACTGTCACCTCTGTCTACAGGTCCTCGTGCAGTCAACTTCCTATCCCTTCAGATTTTCCCCTGCCAATTTTTCTGTTCCCTTCTCTTCCCTTTCTGCCTGCAGCAGTAAAGCCAGATCCTAGGGAGCTAAGGTGGAGCAGAGCCCACACTCCTTGGCTGAGCCAAGCCACCTCTGCCTATAGTCAAGCAGGACTAGATTCCTCCAGCATCTCCAACTTGGTTGCTGCAGGAGGCACAAGTGTTGCTAACACGAATGAACCTCTGCAGCTCTATACCTGCTGCTCCCTGTCCTCCTCCACTGCCATCCCAGCTCTTACCTGGGATCCTTTCCACTGAGAGTTCAGAGAAAGCAGGCAGGGGGAGAGCAGCTGCACTCCCTTTCACATGGGCACAAACATCGCAGCTGCAGCAGTGCCAGTTAACCAAAGCCTTGATTTCCCACTGATGCACGACAGCCTCTCCAACGCCCACCAGACTCCTAAAGCAGCAGGAGCAGAACGAGGCCGTCAGAGAGACCGAGACAGAAGGAGGCAGTCCCAAAGGCAGGGCCTTCCCACATCTATTACGCATGCAAGCAATCAATGTTAATGCCAGTGAGTAAACCCTCAAAGACCTGGTATTAACCTATTTATTTATTGACAAGCAGTTTCAGGCTTTTTTTTTTTTTGGAATGAGGAGGGGCCAGAAGTCAGACAGACTGCATCAACAGCTCTGCTGCTGCAACCACAGTAGGATTTTTATGCTGGCTGGCAGCTGACAGTGTAACTCCCAAAAAGCTGAGAAGCTTGGTTAGTAGTGGCTATGAGCAACTGTGGAGAGAGGAAGCTGGGGAAGTCAGTGCTGTGGAGGTCTTCTGGGAAATCTGCTTGGTGAGCAGTGCTATCTGCAGCAACCCAAATGATCTGTCAACCAGAAAAGCCCAAGAAGTGCCAGAGAGGAGGAGGGTTAGCAAGGAGAGAAATTAATGCCAGACAGGTGGAACTCTAGGGAGAAAAGAGCCCCCCCGTTCAGCAGAACGGAACCTCTGGATTTGTAAAAATGCAATACCCAGAAAGAAAAAGACAGCCCCCCCGCTTCCAACTGCAACTACCACACAACTGAGTGCAGGGCTCAGGCTGAGGTGCTTCCACTTGTTACTCACCTGCCTGATCCTTTCCATCCCCACAGCTTGTGAATCTGTCGCAGACACGGTTTTCAACGCCGTCTGGACCCTGGGCTGCCGGCCCTTCATGAACAGCCAAAGGAGTGCCTGCATTTGCAGTGAGGAAGAACGAGATGAATTGTGAGGAAGAGCAGATGCCCGGCCTCCATGAGCCCGCTGCCAAGCGTCTCCTCTCTGATGTGGCACTTCAGCATAGTGATTTTTATCAGCCCTCTGGCCCAGCATGGGATGGGGGGACCTGGACCAAGCAATACACATCAACTACAGCTTTTGGGCAGAAGGCAGCGAAAGGGGAGACAAGCCTGTGGATCTAGGGCAGCGATGCCTGCTGTCCACCACAGATGCAGTTCACCAGCCCTACCCCTTTCCAAGCCCATCAGCCTGAATGATCCGATGCCAATTTTCTCTACAGACTGATGAGGAGAGGCAAGCAGGATGCAGCGCTGGTTATAAACAAGGGGTTTTACTTGTTTGTTTGCCTTAGACACATCTGTATTAGCTCCCCCCGCCCCTTAACTCTCTAATTTCTAGTGCAAGGCATTAGGTTTCTGCAACCCCTGAAAATCCCCGTCCATGGACACACTATTCACATTTTTCCATCACTGGTGACAGACTGAAGGGGTAATTTGCTTTCCTTAATGTTGCTCGTTACCCATCCCTGACATTTTCCATCCTATCATAATACACCCTGACAACTCTGCTTATTTAAATACTTGGTGGATCTGAAAATTATTTAAAACATCCAGGGATTTGGTAAGCATGAGGAGGACTGTGTGATACAGGCACAATTCACATCTGGGCAGGAGGAGACCAAAGCCCATTGTGTCCGAGATGTGAAAGCACAGCACGCTCCCACAGTCTCAGGAGAGGATGCAGCTTTTCTTTTGCAGCGTCATCCAGATCTATTTAATGACTTCCCTCCTATATCATTTAAGAAAGCATCTTCCCCGAGGATCCCTCTTGAACACAAAATGGCTGGGTATCCATCTCCATCTTTTGCACGAGGGAAACAGGAGGCTCACAGTTGCCTTGGATGAGATATTCAAAATCCCGGAGGCTTCTCTGTCAGGGGGCAGGGCTTATGTGCCACCTCTGCGGGGCAGAGACACTGCCAGCTGAGGAGCGCTCAGCAGTCTCAGATGGCGTTCTTTTTAAAATGTGGTTAATACTTCCATCTGCTATTGGGAGCATTTATTGCATGCAAGATTAGAATTTAAAGTGGTACGTGGAATTTCACGTACATATAACATTTGCAGACAGCTTTCATCTGCAATTCTTGTTGAAAGGAAGTTGCTACTGCGTGTGTGTGCCATGCCACGTAAATACTTCGTCGTCTTCTGCAAACATATTTACGGTTATGTTCTCCCATCTGCCACAGAAAAGTTAAGGCTACAGAAGGGTGATTTAACAAGAATGGAAAGAGTCTGTCTTAGTTACTTTTCTTCTGGTTTGCGTTTAAATGCATGCACAGAGCTATGAATTATTTAAGCCCCGTATTCCTGTTCTTGCCAGTCATCTTTGCTTTACAGTGAACAGCACCGAGACATTCATGTGGCCCCAGATAGACCGAAACAACAAGAACCCACTGGTATTAAGACCAGGAAAACAGAATTGACTGCCTGAGGGGTACTGGGATGTTTTCCATTAAGGAGGACCTTAATTTACGCTGATCAGATGCAATGATATCCCTTCCTAACTGTGCTAATGCCAAAGGAGAGGGAATACGGCATCGCCAAGGTTCATCATAGTGTGTGTCTATCAGAGCACGAGGCTGGACAGGCAATCTGATTATCTAAGAAAAATATTTTTGGCTAGGGATGGAAAGGAAACGTTCCTCATTCCAGATACTTCCCAAACTTTGTATTTCATTGGTGAAGTGGTGCCTGTTGCCAGTTTTAAACATGAACATACTCTTATGATTAAATGACACAATTTTAAAAAATCTGCCTTGTCTACGCTTGACAGCCGACTGGCTGGCAAGTCTCTTAGAGCACTTCATAGTTCAAGTGATATCAAATTAAAGCCAGGCTGAGTAACTGATGACAGATGATGATATACACTGGAGAAATCGAAGGGTTCTGAACAAAATCTCTCTATCCACACACTGACGCTTTGGAGACACCACTAACATAAATCATCATTTCTTTATGCTTTCAGACCACCATTCATCCCAAAACACTACAGACGGCTGCACACAGGGCAGTTACTGAATCAGTGCATTTTTCACCAAGCTGTGGCAATCTGAAAAACCCCATCAGCAGCTCCACAAGGAAACTTTCGAACCTTCAAGTGGTGGCAGTGACTCAAAAAACCCACCAGATAATCCTGCATAGCTGAAAACCAGCACATGAACTATGGTAAAACTGCAGCCAAACTAAAAATCACTTCCCCTCTGCACAGGTCAGGCTACTCTGTGGTGTACAGCCACTGAAGCAGCTGATCACAGGAGTCTCCCAGTCAATGCACAAACCTTGGGTCGTCTTAACTTTCACCCTGCTCTGGACAGAAAGACGGCACTGCGCTCAGCCAATGGCTTCCTGTTGGCTCTGTGTAACGGCAGGATTATTTGGAACTCTTGCTGATGTTCAACTCATTTGGGACAGCGTGCCCTCTCCTAGTAATGGTTCCTCAAACGGCAATCTCTCTTTCTGCCGAGAACATAAAAGCAAGGACTAGGATGGCAGGTTGTTACCAGGTGTTTACTCCTGAACATCCAATGTTCAGACATTTTCATCCTAGGAGGGAAGGAGGTGGCACCAGCCAGAACACCGACCACACGCTGGGCAGTCCTGAAGCAGCCTGGACTTTGCACTATGGTTGGCAGCGCTGGTCGGACCAGCATCGGTTGGGTACGGTACCTTCTCACACCAGCAGTGCCAGCTCATGCAGTGTGTTTTGCTGTGGCATGGCAGATTAAATTAAACACAAAAACAAATCCCTTGGCTCTCAGATGAGTTTGGTCTTTGATTTCGTGTCCAGGCTGTAACGCTGACAAAGAAAACAGATGGAAGCAAGAGGAAAACTGGGGAGACTTAAAGACTTTGAGAAAAATGGTTTCATTTTCTGCCTAGGAGGC
This sequence comes from Psophia crepitans, assembly GCA_013399095.1. Taxonomy (NCBI): domain Eukaryota; kingdom Metazoa; phylum Chordata; class Aves; order Gruiformes; family Psophiidae; genus Psophia; species Psophia crepitans. Next base: position 796,994 of record VWZZ01006493.1, on the reverse strand, counting down.
ATCCCCTCCACATCAGAGGAGAAACAGCCACAGGGCAGTGGCAGATAGCAGACCTACTATCCTGCTTGCAGGGCAAACCAAACACCTTCCCAGACTGCTCCATTCGCATGGCCACACAGACTAGTGCTTCCTCCTCATTATTCTTACAGGTTATCTAACTAAAAAGCTGCAGAGCAGAAAGGCTGCTTTGTAGGAATTTGTCAGGAAGAACCAAATAATGTGCACAATAACTGAAAGAAGCCAGGAAACGAATCTCTCCCTTCACCGCTCCCCCACATCCCTTTCACACGAACAAAAAACACCAGTTGCCTCTCCAGAAGGCAGCAAATAATTAATTTAATTTCCCAGTTCTTGTTTTATCAAAACAAGTCTGTTTAGCAGGGGCTGCCTGAACAAAGAAGTGACAGCGAGAAATTGCCTGTGTGGTCCTAATGCAGATGTGAACCAGAACCGGGAGATACGCAGCAATGCAACAAGGAGGCTTTTTCCTTTCTTTTTCTTTCGCATATGGTTAGATAACGAATGAAAAACGTCTTTCTGCTTATACCTACTTATCATCATAGAAACATTTCCAGTTCTTCTAATGCACACACATATTCCCAAAATCGGAAAAGCAGCCATGGAGCCATTTAGAAAAATCATGAAGCTCCCAGCTCATCAAATGCCCATTCCTCACTGGAATCTCACTCACCAGAAGAAATAAATCTGTGAAATGGAATACTGCTGAGGTGATTTGTTTCTCCCTTCTAAATGGTGCCTTCAAACAGACTCCCCATCCATTTGAGAGCAGCAACACATTTTGGCCTTGGCAGCAATTTGGCTGCTTCTACCCGCAGTAGAAAACAGGTAATGCGGGCTAGGGGGACTTCCACCATACCTCCAAACACGCAGGAGAGAGCTGCATGCTCTGAAGCTTCTTGCACAAAACCTCATGAACACGCTGCAAGTGCCACAGCCAATGATGGAGACAGATCCTTCCTCTCTCGCCCTCCAGCCCTGCCTCTCCTACTTTGTCCTACACTGCTCACAGTGCCTCTCTTCCTTTCACTCCACAGCACTCCTGGCTCCTCAACGAAGCCCAGAGGAGCCCGAGCTCATCATCCATTGTATTTTCTTTGGAAGGAGCTTAACGGCCCAAAGGGATTCCTGACAAGCATGATGCTGCCACCATCACTGCTGTCCTGGTTTCGGCAGGGATAGAGTTAATTTTCTTCCTAGCAGTTAGCACAGTGCTGTGTTTTGGATGTAGGATGAGAATAACATTGGTAACACACTGATGGTTTTAGTTGTTGCCAAGCAGTCAGGGATGTCTCAGCTTCTCATACTGCTCTGGCCAACAAGAAGGTGGGGGATGCACAAGAAGTTGGGAGAGGACATGGCCAGGACAGCTGACTCAAACTGACCACAGGGATATTCCATACCATATGACATCATGCTCTGCATAAAACTAGGGGGTTGGTTGGGGGCCACCACAGCTCAGGAACTAGCTGAGCATCGTTTTCAGATGGCGAGCAATAGTTCTGGGCATCACTTGTTTTGTATATTATTTTATCATTGTTATTATTATTCTTTTCCGTTTCTGTCCTATTAGACTGTTTTTATCTCAACCCACAAGTTTTACTTTTTTCCGATTCTCTCCCCCATCTCACTGGAGGGGGTGTGAGCAAACGGCTCTGTGATGGTGTTTGAGCTGCTGGTCAGGTTAAACCACAACCACCAGTAACTGTGTCCCTCACCTGCTCTAACCCACCAGGAGACTGCGAACGCACACTCAGACAATGCTGCCATGCCTCCTGTCACCAGGCTCACTGGGGACAACCACCCTGTCCCCAGAATCACCCACATTGCAAATGAGCACTGTAAATACTTACCATGCGCTCCCTTCGTCAGAGCCACAGCCTCCCTACACCGGGGTAATGCATGTCAACTTTCAAAGACTTGGTAGCGGCACGCTTTGTGGGGGGGACGTTTATAGATGTTTAATGGCGGTTTTCTTACAATCAAGGTGCTACAGCACTTAGGAAAGGCTCCACATTTTTGATGGGGGGAGAGGAGGGAGAAAATTAATGATACACTAAGTACAAGAGGAAACACTGTTAAACTGCATGCAATTGTCAAAAGACACTGAAAGAATCTAGTTTTATTAAATACCTTTTACTATTTAAAGTTAACATTTAAATGTGCCTGTGACAGATATGAGCTTTAGCTGCCTGTAATGACAACTGTTTTGTAGCCCCAAGGAACTTAAACATTACGATATATATATATATTTATACATGCATTTATTAATGGTCACCAAAACCTTAGCACATCCAAAAGCTTCGGCATCATTCACAGAACTGCATAGCAAACACGTTCAGCTACGATACTATTTGTATTGCCTGATGAAAGAAAGACTTGAGTAACATTTGTTTAGTCAAGGACGCACAGTCCCGTGGAGCCTGCAGGTGGATGCAGGGAAAGGCAAAGCTGCGTAACACTTCAGGCCGACAAAGCATTAGGGTCCCTTCAGCTGAAGGGTTGGTGGGAAGAAACACAGTTGAAATGCAAACTGTTCTGCAGTCCAGGTTGCACTCGGGTCTGCCTCACGTGCCCAGCATACTTCACAAGTAATCATCACGCAGTTAGGGAAATGAGTCCTGAGGTTCAAGTGGGGCTTTACCAAATACCTCTTGTTCCTCAAACAATCATGGAAGATGACATTGATAAGGAAGGTTGGTCTCCGGCAAAGATGTTGTTCCAGTGGGTGTGTGTTAGTCATCAAAATCGATTCTGATGGGGCCACCTGTCAGGATGTGGTTTGCCACGTGCCCAGATTCCTCCTCCTCCTCCGTCGCAGCTGACCTGCGCACCCGTCTCCGGCAGCCCTGGGCGCAGCGAGAGCTCTCGTCCAGCGCCCCGCACACGAGGATGCGGCAATGCAAGAACACCTCCTGGAGGGTGGCAAGACAGCAGGCCAAGTCAACGCGCAGCTCTGGGAATCAGACTGGCAGCGCTGCCGACTCTCAGAGAGCACAAGCGACACAATTCCCACACCACAGCCATTTCTGTCCCCACATCAACAAGGTCCTTTATCCACCACTGCCATCCACAGCCAAATTAGCTGCTCATTCTGTTTTCTTATGTGCTGAAAGGACACGTTTTCCAGAGTGCCCGGCTGGGATCTTAGAGCATGACATCTGTCTGTTAGCCCAGGGCTAGACTGGGAATATGAAGATGTGAAATGATCCTCCAGAGGAAGGGATGAAAATGCCAGGAATAAGCTTGAGAGCTTGCACAGACTGGCAGGAAGCAGATCAAGAACACATGAAGCCTCACAAGAAGATGGAGTGATAGAAATGTGCAAGAGAAGTTGACATGAGCTGAGAAAACAGAAAGCTAGGAGGCTGAGGGGCAAAGGAGGAAAACGCAGGCCGATGAGGGGTTGATGAGACTGGTAGCTGAGGGGAGAAGGAGGACATAAAGGACAGGGAGACAGCTGCCTTTTCTTTCTGCACAGTAAAAGCAGGCAGTGACACAGTATTGCTGCTCCCCACCTCTAAATGGCAAAGGAGAGTAAGCAACATCCTGCAAACAGCAGTTTGGGAAGCAAATATTTGTGAATGTTTGGTCAATGGTGAGGTTTGAAGCAAAATCCACTGCACAGGCCAGGAGGATGCAGGTTGGAGGCAGCAGTGGCAATCAGACAGCCAAGCAAAATTTCTGAATTTTGAAAGATCTCATCCGTTTTAACCCTAGTGAGGCTTTCAGGAGCTGGAGAGGCAGCTTTATGCCTTCTGGAGCAAGAAGCATTGGCTGAGTGTAAGAACAGTGACTGAAAGACCTGATTTCTCCTAGCAGAGAAAAGGAAAGCTATTTGCATTAGGAAAATGGCATTATCCTTCAGCTGTCCTCCCACTAGAAAGCTTCTGCCCCAGAGCACCACCAGCCTGGATGGCCTGGTTCTGCACTGAATTAAAGTGTGGTGGCCTTGTACCTGGAAACCTGGCACCTGTACTCACAAGAGCTACAGAAGATACAAGGTTCAAGAGCTTCAAAACTACAGACTATCTTGTTTTTAAAGATCAGACACTGTGTAACGTGCTTAACTGCCCAAGTTTCTGTTTGATGACTGGGAACACTTTTCTCACCCAGCATACAAGGGTCCACCAAGACTACCCTGGAAACAACAATGATTTTAACCTGCTGTGGTGTTGATATTCCACAACTCTCCTTCATAGTTTATTTAATTTTAGTTGTTTTCATCACTCTCTCCTAAAACACCTGTGTCAGGCTCCTGAAAGACAACTGCTGGAACAGGCACGGCAGCATCTGCCTCGGGCCAGTCAGTCCCCCCTTTGCACTCTAATACAGCCAACTCTGTGCTGAGACTCTTCAGTCAGATCAAGGCTGATGCAATATCTAAGAAGCGGGTTTTGAGCTTACCTTGTTGTCTTTGCCCACAAACTTGAAGACGGGAACCTGGAAATGCTTGGCAAGATGGTCCTTTGACGTGTACTGTTTCACCGAATCATCAGAAACGCAGCTGAGGAAAGCAAAGGGATAGGCTTTAATAGGTTTCCCAGAAATGGAAAAAGAAAGAGAAAAAACATCCCAGCCTATTTAACCAGAGAAAGGAAAGGAGGGCTTGGCTGTCTCCAGCTGAGCTACCATCCATGTTACTTCCTCTTTGGCCAGAGGAGAAAATTTGGGAATGATGGGGAAAAACATCAGCGATGATAATCGCATCTCCAGACAACGAACAGCAGAGCAGCAGAGAGCTGGCAGGACGTGGTCCAGTTCCCTTGGCAGAGGGACTGCCAGAGTGCTGCAGGCAAGTTTGTCCTCATTTCACCTCCCCGTGCAACAGTCTGCAGTGATCAACAGACCTGTTACACAGTATATGTGTTAGTACTTTCTGTATACACATATGTATGCACATGAATTACAATTAAAATGAATAAGCCGCTACCCACTTTACTAAAACATCACAGATGATATTTTAAAAAAAAAATAATCAACATCTACTCTGTGTTACATCATCTATATTTTTCTTTGATCGGATAAGCTCAAATTCACTACAGCTAAAATTCACAATTCCAATTTCTCCATCACTAGCACCATACAGTCATTCAAGAGGTCACAGAACTGCAAGAAAATAAACTACTTTTATAAAAGTTACATTTCAGGTGCAGCCTATTTATAGACTATTACAGCCGATTTAGAGTTTGACAGAGAAACAGCAAGACAAAAAGTTATGGTGACTAGATAATTACTGCTGCCGATTGCAAAGCCTTAGGCATTTTGAGAGGCCCAGATGCTGCTGTTATATTGCATTACAATGCAGCTTGTTCCTTCTAGCAAGTTAATTCCAGAAACGTGGACTTTGCAAGATATTAAAAAAAAAAAGTGGTGGTGGAAGAGACAAGAGGTAATGGCGTGACAGGTGAAAGTCCTATTCTTGCAGCAACCTTTAGCTTCCATCTTTACCCCAGAAATATGTAAGGCATTGTCAGAAATGCTGATGCTTGACATGTTCAATTATCAAACAGCAGCAAACCCCACATCTATATGTAGCTCTGCTTTCACTAGAACGTGTATTTGGAAATCTCTACGCTGTTCCGCTGACTCAGCTCCGTGGGCGGCAGCCTACTGCAATCCCTCCCAGAATCGCCCTTCTGCTGCATACAGCAGAGTGGTGTACGTTCATGGGAGCACTAAGCATTGGTCTGATCCTAGCATTACTTTCACTACCCCGTATTTCTGTAGCTTTTCTCAGTCAGAGGAGGTCACGGTCTGAAGGGATATCCCTGTCTGCAGCACTTGTCTAGTTAACTTGCCTGGGAGGCAAACATAAAAAGCCATCCAAGGGGAGCTAATAAATTAACACTGTGCATCTAGAAAACCTGACGTAGATCCCACCCCCTGAAGGCCAAATACTAGATGGTACTAAGTTGTTTAGGGTAAAACTGCTTTTAAAAGTGGGTATCCAGTAAGAAACCTACTGGTTTGGGGCTAGGGAAAAGGAAAATGGAAGAACAGCAAGGAGGAACCAGGGATACATGGAGTCCCTGTCATGCCCCTAAGTACGTCTTATGGTGGGTTCCGACAAATGCATTGCAGCATGACCAAGAGAGCTCAAAAGCCTCCTGAGTCGCAGCTTCAAGCCCTTCTGCATTGTGTGTGGGGCCATACCACGTCCTGCTCTCCTGGGAAACCCCCAGACCCTGCTTCCCACCTTGAAGAGGTGAGAAAGGGCAGGGAGTGCATGTGTGAAAGGAAAATGGGTGACCCTGGCCAGGATGTGGAGAAAATAACTCTCTCCTGTCCATAATGTGCTTAGGTTAGGGGAACAGAGAGCAGCTGTGCCATGGGAGCTGTGCACTGACCCTCTTAACTGGGGCTTGCAAGGTAGAAAGGAGGGCTTGGAGGACAAAATAACCACCTCAGCCTACAAACAGGAAGCAGCCCGAGGTGTAACAAGATGAGCCTCACATTGGAACTACCTTAACCACGTCATGCTCAGATAAATCACAGCTCCTGACCACATCAGATTACAAGGGATTGCCCTCAGTGACATGACCTTGCTCTGGATGCCCCAGAGAGCTGTCATGTTTATTGCCTGTGCAATTGGTCAATGCCTTTTATTTATTTTTCTTTTGAGAAAGACGAAGAACAAGATCAGAAGCGGGAGAGCTGCTTTGGGGCTGGCTGGGCTAGCAGCAGTACAGGGTATTACAGAAACAGAGGGGAGGGATCTGGGAAAATCCTGATTTCCCATCAGCACAGGGAGAGGGTTGAGGAGTCCCACAGAAGGTGGGTTCTACCTCTTGCCAACTGGAGATGGCAGGGAATTCATAGGGAAGAAAGCGGGAGAGGGAATTTTCCCATCCCTCAGTCTAAGGTATATCCTCTCAAATTTAAACAGTGTTTCCCTCTGAAAGCTGCAGTTAACACCTGCAGGTCTGATGCCGCATAATCAAACTGACTTAAAAATCCCACCTTTATTGCTTTGGGCTTTTGAGTTGATGGAAGGAAAGTGGGTTATTATAGAACTGTTTGGAGCAGGGACAAATCAGCAGTGTATTCAGCTAATTTTACTTTTTAATTGCTGCGAGCGCACAGAGACACAAAGAGCTCCAGTTAGCTCAATAGCACATCATGAGCCTTTGGTCCGAGCGGTTTGATTTCAAGAGAGCATAGCGCATGGGGGCTGGCATGTCTGGGGAAACTGGGGCCTGCAGTGATGGCTGGAGAGCAGAGCAGGCTGGATGAGGCTCCAGCCAGCCGGCTCCAGCCCACTTTTCCCTTCAGTGAAGTTTTAATGCCCTCTGCAGGATAACGGTACCAAAGGGGCTGCTGGTGCCGTAAATCCTCCAACTAGTGCTGTGGTGAATTCAAGAGATGAGATTTTCTGCCTTCTCCCTTCTCTATTCGGCTCAGGTTTTGGCCACTGTTTTCAATCCCATCATTTTCACTCATGGTGAGAAATGAATGAATGTTTGGAACCTTGACTCTGTGAAGGGTCCACAGGAACAGCCAAGCCAGGGAGTCAATAAATCAATCCTTCCATTACAAGTATGCTCATAAACCCCAGAAATGTCAGGCACAGAAGGACTGCAGCCTAGGACTGCGGGAGAGCAAGCTAATGCTGAAACCTTTGTCAAGAGGAAATGAAAACAGTATTTCTGTGTACTGTAGTCTTCAGGACCCTTTAGCTACAAGACAATCACACAGGAGTTGTCATCACCAGCTGTACTGGCGGATGATTTAGCCTGGCAGCTGAGGAAATAACTGTTGTCCACCATAGATGGTTTGGCAGACAGACTTACAGGAGCACAGTCCTTTGACTGTCGGGCTATGACACTTGGGTACGTCTTAGATATTACTTTGGCTGGACGTTCCTCCCTGGAGGATAGCAGACTGGATCCCAACTGTGACGTTTTCACAGCGTTGTCTGATTAAGCTGCCAGGCACTGCTGGATGCAAACACTCCACAGCAATGTTGTACTCCAGCACTGCCACGTTAGCATCCAAACAAGTGTCTGAAAACATGGGTCATCTTAAGAGCCATAGCAGAGCCAATAGCAGTGCTCCTCAACCCTCTGATACAAACCCCATTACGGTGAACCCACAGATCCACCCTGAGTTTTTTAACTAGCGTACCCTGAAAAGATCACTAACGCCAAACACCTCAGAAAATTACAGCCAAACAGAGGGACCCTAAGCTTACTGCACTGACAGGCATCAGAGAGAGAGCAAAGCAAGGGGAGCTCCTGGAGCTCCAACCAAGACCAGCCACGGAGTCCTCTGGCTCATGCTGTAACAAGGCCATTATGGGAAAATTAAGAAACTTGCTCCAGTGGCTGCGGCAGTTGTGTGGCAGTGGCACACAGCCATCGGGGGTTCTGCCGATTGGTTTGGCAGTCTGCAGGTTGGCAGAGAGAGGAGAGCAGGAAAGATATCTTTTCTACAGGAGCCAACTCAATTATCCACAAGGCTGGTTACAGGGAAATGTGTCCTGTAAAGGCTGCGCTTGGAACAACCTCTTGCACTGCCTCCCACTGTTTCTCTCAATCATTTTTGATGGGACAGGTGGTTTCAGCTCGACGGCTGAAAGGCCTGGCTGCTGGCGATTGCTAGGAACACAGCAGACAGGCTGCTGTGGAGAAGCAATGGCATTCCCTGCATCACACAGGGAATGCCACTTAGCCCCACTGCCAAATCCCATCTAACAGTCAGCAAGAAAGAGAACAGTTAACTCACCCATCTTGAATCAGGTAGTACTTCAGGATCTCATCGATTTTTGAGGTGGGAGTGGCAAAGCAGCTCTCTACCAGGGTCTCCAGTCCATTGACATGTACTAAGGGTTCAATCCCAAAGTACAGAGAGTCCCGAAGCTTGAGGGTGGGAAGAGCACCCCTGTAGGGTTCATCAAAGTCTTTGTCTTTAAAGATCTCAAGAGTGAAAGGAAAGATGCCCTGGTTACGGCTCATGATTTCCAAGGGAGAGTTCTTGAGGTTGGGCACATAACCCTCGGAGATGGTGTACCGGCGTGGGAACTCGCAGGTCACCGGGATCAGCAGCTTGCTGGTGCGGACAATGATGTCCCCATTGCTTCCTGGAGTTTGCTTTGGCAAGCCGGTCACCAGATTGGTTGCAATGATTTTGTCATTTATTACCTGCAGCAAAGGAAGGAGTTTAAGGGAAAGGGGAGGTCATTGAGAACGACCTCTCTGAGTCCAGACCAGCAGCTGAGTTTACCTTGTTCAGAAAACTCAGACAAAGACCTGCCACTGAAAGTACAGCTTGTGAATTTATGTGCTGCAACCAGAACGATGCTCATCCTTACCTACAACCTCAGGGCCTCTGTCAGTTTGCTGTCAACTCCCGCGTGAAGCAGAGGAATTTGCTTCCCATTGCTACCCACCTGCTAAGACGAGCTCTCTGGTTCCTGGCCAGTTGCCAGTATAACGTTTGAAACTTTATCAGGGGACCAGATTCTGTATTAACAGGAGGGTGCAGAGTGACACCACATGCACTTTCAGCACCAGAACAATGGTGAAGCTGCCTCTGGGTACGCAGAAAGCAGTACCCCTGCTGACAGGCACATACCACTGGAGCAGAGATGGAACAAGCTCTCCTACTCTGGGTATGCCGCCCCAGGTCTAGTGTGAGACCAGTTGCAAAACAACACAGGAAAATGCTCTGACAGTACAGCTAAACCAACTTTTTCGCCCCAAGTAAACCATAGCCAAGGCCCCCAGTCTGAGAGATCCCAAGAGACAGGACAGCAACAGGTATACATACATCTACAATAGTGCCGCAGGACTTCAAGGAGAAATGGATGTTGACGTGAGTGCCATTGGATACGCCTTTGCAGGAAGTGTTGATGAGAGAAAGGTCCAGGCCTCCAACCAGGTCCTTTGGGATGCTCACCTCAATAGAGCTGGACTTGCACAGCACTGGAACTACAAGAAAAGTCCCCAGAATAACAGTCTGCCCTGCAAAACTATCAGGGAGTATCAACATCAGGAAGCTTGGGAAGGACTATGGCGATTACTATTGGGGAAAGAAAGGGCAATCATATGCTACATTTATGATACTATTGAACCACAGTAATCTAACTAGCTATTTCACACTCTCATGTACACAACACAAACCTCATAAGCTACCACTGCCCCAAAATCTCCTGGCGCAGCGACACCACAAGAGATGCTGATGACCGCTATACTTGCCGCAGAAACTTAGCTATGCAGCATTTCCAGCTATACTTAATACTCAGCACAGGTTCGATTGGTATCTCTTGCACGGCTATGCCCTGGGAAGAGCCTTTCCCAGATATGGATATCAAATTCACAACACTTCAGGGAAAGCCGTTTTTTAAGACCCTTTATCAAGTTTTACATCAGACCCAGAACGTGTCAAAACAAGGCAGAGTAATTCCATATAGATGCTAAGCTAAAATGAAAGCACCTCAAAATGCCATAATAATATTTTTATAAGCAATAAACTCAGCTCTGACAAACAAACCAAATTAGCTCACTCATGTCACCTTCCAACCTTTGAATTTTAATACAGATCTCCATGTGAACTTTTTTCAATTAAAATTCCATTACATAAGAAGAGTACAGAGAGATTGGACAAAATGAAAAAAGAAAGAAGAGGGAATAATCTTCAATAAAAAAGTAATTGCTACATATATTCCTTGGGTGTATACATATCTATTCATTTAGTTACAGGACAAGTGTACTGGTGCATATATTCTGGTCTCGTCTCAGCCAGAAAAACAAACCTCCTCCAGAATTTCCATTTATCATATTTTAAAATCACATGACAAAACTGTTTGCAAATGTAACAGATCACCAAGCTTTTTCCTAAAATTAATTACAGTCGCAATTCTTGACATTCATATGATCTGCCTTCCGTTGATTTTGACCAAGTTAATTATATAATCCAGGATTCTGGATCTTGGTTAGAAGACACGCTGCTAAAACATGCCTTTTACCCCCCTTAAAAAAATTCTCATGCCCCAGCTAAGGTATTTGTAGCAGCTACTGTGTACTTGCAGGGAGTATTTGTTATTAAACGTTGATCTTTTCAAGGTGATATGCTAATATAATGCAGTGTGCCCGAAGCAATGTGCTCTCATACTGACATTGCCAGGTTAGAACAGAAAATTAGAGAACTAAGAATTAACTTTTCCTTCACCTGCAGTAGAAGGCAAGCGGGAATAACTGAGCACGTCAAACGGCAGAGCGCGCAAGGAGACAAAGGGACTTTCAGAACGCGGTGCAATGCTGAGATGAATGACCTTTGGAGAACTGATTGGCTGAATTTGGATTTGAAGCTTCACTGTTCTAGTGGCTCCTTGATGCATAAGAAAACGTTAACGCTTTTATAAAGGTGTGATGCAGGGCAAGAGAGTTTGGATTGCAACTGCAATTCTCCAAAGTTCAGGACCAGTTTGGCTCAGGCCATATCTGTTTCTACAGGTCTTTGACTGGCACAAAGTGGAAGAGAGGACACACCTATTTAACCTCTGCTCTGGCACTGCAGTTGTCGTCTGTGTGCACTCCACCACCTGGGCACAGAAACAAGTGAGTGAAACCTGTGAGCTGATCCACTTTTTATTCAAGTCAAGTGCTGGGAAAACACTCTGGGAAACTCCTTACACTAAACATCTCAGGGTAACTGGTAGTGTAATTCAAACCACCCTAGACATTCGTACACAGAAGAGTAATCAATACTGAGAACAGCATTTCAGTTCTCCCAATTTCACAGTTGTGCTGCAAACAGAGAGACTGCGTCTATCAGCGTCATTCAGCTCTGAGCAGGCCTGACTCCCTCAAGACAGACTGCCAGCAACAGCACTGAAGGGGGAGCTGAAAAGGAGCTGCCAAGGTAGCCGTGACTATATGCAGACATGTTATTCCAGGGCAAGTGATGAGGTCCCAGCTGTCAGGACTAAGATGCCCAGCAGAAACGAGTTATCCTGAGTGCCAAGGAATCCCCCTTTACTCACAATTTCTTGCATCCGTTCAGACAGTTGCACTTTCCTGACTTGCTGTTGACTTCCTTGCCCTGGGCTCACTTCAGCCTGCAAGGCTCCCAAGAGCCTCACCCAGTCTTTGCCGGTCAGACATTTCAGTTTTTCACCCGCATACACCGCAGAACATCTGTAAGGGCTGGAGAAGCCTCCTCACTACCCCTTTAAGCTCTGCTTTGTACCCTGACCCTGGCAGTGAGCTTCTGTGGCAAGTCCAGCACTCATTTTGCTGTCTGCTATTGTTGGCACCGTGTCCCTTGCCCAGCCTGTGGCTCCTTCCTTGGCCTTTCAGAGTACAGCTGCTTGGAGCAGGGGTTATCTTTTCACCCAGACTCTTAAACACAACAGGCTCTCTAGTGCTGGGTCGCCCCGAACTGCTGCTACAAACACAAACTACACCATCATACTTAGCTGGACACAACGCTTGGGCGTGGAAGAGGGGAGAAGAGCATTTCACCATCACACTTCAGAAAGAGGTAGGGTAATAGGATGGTCAGTAAAACTCCAGGTATTTCGTGGGCTGGTATCTTCTGGGAAAATTGTAGCCAAGCCTGTGATTTCTGCAGAAGATTATTAAGGTTTGTTCTGAATGTACAGACGATGCAGGGGAGGGCTGATAGGCTGCAGATCCAACTGCTTCAGGCAACTCTGCCTGCCCTGCACTGTTAAATGCACCACTATAAACCTGATTAGATGCCATAAAAAATTGCACGGTACAGTTCCAGATATATTCTGTCACATCTGCTCAAAATTGTAGACCACTGCGTGGGGACATAAATTCATAAAATGCAAAAGAACAAGCAATCTTGCTTTATGAGATGCCATATCCCGAGCCCCAGCTTGGCACCCAGCAGTGCTGCTGCTCTCATTAGCAGCCTCAGAAGGAGAAACACTGGCTGGGAAACCCGTGGCCTTCTAACCCTGCTGGGGTTGCCTCGGGGAGCCAGAGTTGAAGAATATTGCTCTTTTCTGGCCTGTATCCATCAGTCAGACCTTCAATTAGTAAGCATAATCACAGCTCTTGGAAATCCTTGTCTCCTCCTGCGCACCTGGCTCTGCTGGAGCAGAATCTACTGAATCCCAAGCGTGCAACACTCACCCCTGAAAAAAGTGCTCTGCATTTCTAAAAAGCAGAAATTTCATCAAGTAGAACCATTCCAACTTCCTCTCTGAGGCACATCTGCCCTGTTGGCCACCATGCGGTCTGGATCTGTTCCTCTGACATGTGGGCACTTTGTAACACATCAGACTCCAGGAGGTTCTGAGCAGACCAGGTAACACCAGCTCATTGGTATTTTCTAACAGGAATTTCTCCCTGGTCCTCTGTTCCCTGCACTCATGGCTAGGGAGCTAAATCAGCCCCTGGGAGCCTGGATGTCTTTGTGAAGGAAATCTTGCTCAGCTCTTGCAACCCAAAACAGGGAACATGTTTATTCCTTGTCATGCTATAGGTGTGAGTCAGCCAGAAGGACTCCCTGCATACAGGAATGAAGGTCTTCCAAAGATAAAGTTACCCTTAACTCTACACAGCAGAAGCAACAGTCAATTTTCAGACGCTATCTTGGGCACTTTTCCAAGGGACAGCAGAAACACCCAGGACCAGAACTAGCACCCTGCTTCAAGACATAGGAATGCTTACTGGAACGGCTACTGAGATTCTTGGGCAAAAAAAGGCCTCTCTTTAACCCCATTCTTGGACAGGACTGAACCACTTTAGCTGGAATTTGAAAAGCCCAGTTTGAAGCACAGAAAATTTCAGTTCTAATAGAATAAATTTGTCAAAGGCATACACAGCTGAAGCAGAGCAACATAATGGGAGATGTTAAGCAATCTTAATTGTAAATGAATGCTGCCAAAACTGCCTGTGATGCAAGATTCACCCAGCTAGCTGCTGTGTCTCTCTTCTCCTGTCTGATAAAAAGAAGCAATGTCTCCAGGCTCTCAGTTTCAAATACTCTGTCATTAATGACAAAGCTCCATTAACTGAACTGGAAAGGACAGGCTAAGAGAACGCAACAAAAACAAGAAGAAAAGTTCCTTCAGATGTACTTTTGACTTCCAGGGGACACAGGCTGTCAGGGAGATTTTGTTGACCTACCTTGGCACGTGTGGTTGTCTTCTGACAGAACAAGTCCTCTTGGACATTCACATTGGTATGTGTCTTCCACTTCAATACAGGTATGACTGCAGCCTCCATTGTTATTGTGACAGCCTTCAATTTCTGCAAAAGAAAGGAAAATTAGCACATCCTGCTCCTCAGGCAGCTGTGTGGCAGCTGCGCAGGCCCCAACACGTACTCCTGGCTGACTAACTAACAGTATGATCAACACGGAGCTTGAAGGCAACAGCACAGTGACAGCTTGCTTCCAAGAAAATGCAGCGGACACCTATTTTTAATTGTATATATTCCTGTGTTTGTCATTTCACCATGAAGTTAACAATGAATTCTGTGAAAAAGTTTACCAAATTAAATCGCATGCTGTAATTGACACACGTAAGGAGGCTGAATAGGCAATCTTCAGCTTGGCCCTTTCTAACTTCTGAGACATCCTCTTAAACTACATTTTCATGTTGTTTCTTACTTTAATAAGGTGGGGGAAATGGAAAATCCTCTTAAAACTTCCACCATGTGGAACCATACTCGCTCCCTTTGTCATCACCAGAATTAAAGCCTTGAGATTTGCAAGAGAGGTGTCTTGGGGAGCACAGACCCACAGGTAGCTCTCTGTCTGTGGGTCTCCCAGCTGTGATGGAGGTGGGCATACCAGATTCCTGCATCCCCTTCGTAGGCAGAGGATGAAAATCTGCTTGCAGGAGTTTGTTTAGCAGGAATTTTGCTAGTGTGTGACTTTTAGGCTTAAAGGTTGGCTACCCTGACACGCGTTAGCATCACAGTGACAGAATAACACAAGTTCACGGTGCAAGGTCGGTTCCCCTCCTAATTTTCCTCCCTTCTAAAGTGCAGAGGAGAGAGGGCAGCACAGCTAATTAGGGGATTTGTCACCTCTTTTCTTACACCTTTTCTGTTCAGGTGAGGCAATTCTCTGAGGACCTGCATTTTTGTGTAAAACATATTCCTAGCCACTACAGCTGCAGAAAAGAGCCTGAAAGGTCATCCAAATACATTCTGAAGATTTGAAAATCTAAGGCAAGTAAGACCATTTCCCGTTGTTGTTGGCTATTATAAAGAAAATAACAGAATGTAATGACTTAAAAAAAATAACCTTCACTGCTTGATATTTTTTTAGCCCTTTGGGGTGAATGCTGCTAGATGTTCTCAGCAAAACAATAGTACATACAATATAGACAAATCATAAAGACAAAATATTTCTCCCTAAGCCTGCTATCAGAAATGACTGTGGTTTTCACTGCAATGTACAGAAAAGAATGGAAATCCCATACTCAATCCTACACATTGCACGGCAAACAACAGCCTGAACACTCCATATGAGTCAAAGCAATGGGTAAAGCATTCTAAGGGAAATTTGGAGATACTCCTAACTCTACTCAGCCTCACCAGCTCATGTAATCAAGCTAAATCTCTTGCATTTGTTCTTCTTAACAACACACAGTCTAAGGGCACATCTTTAGAAATAAAACTCACTAACAAGATTGTAAAAATCCCCCACAGCAGTGTTAAACTCATGAAAAACACCGTCCTTCTTACAGAAGTGTTGTCCCAAATCTGGGTTCTTCACCCAGTGTGCAAAGAGCCAATCAATACACAGAGCTGAGATATTTGGTTTTATTTCTAGTCTGCAGAGTAGGGTGCTAGGCATCTAATACCAGCCAGCACACCCAATGCATCCAGCTTTCCTTTTTTATAGTAACAAAATGCAGCTGATCGGTATTCTTAAATTTCCTTATTCACATTTCACCCACCCTCATCATACACATGCGTTTTACTTGATGTTTCAAACATTTTGGGAGGTCCCCTAATTAGCATGCTCATTATTTACAAAGGGGTGTAAATTTTAGTCTTAAAATCAATGCAGGTTAGCTGAGGATACACTATTTCTTTATACTATTCCAAGGCTAGATATATTTTATATACATTTATAATGGGGAAAAAAATACTTAGAAGGGTCCTATAGTTCTAAACCCTTAGTCCATTGAGAGATCCTATCCTGGTTACCATAGTTTCAGAAAATACTGTCAAGGCTACTTGAGGTTGCATACACTTTGTACAGTCTTAACCCTTATTTTTCCTAGATCAGGAGAAATTAAATGGTAAATCAAAGGCCCAAAAATCTGGTTTCCGGAACAGCAGAAACAAATGAGTTTCCATGCACAGACTACTCCAGCCCTATCAGAAGAGTGCAGTGCTCAGGAATAAAAACCGCCATGTAGCAGGTTTATGTGACACCCCACCAGCTCAGTGCTGGATGTGGAAGGGACGAAGCCCATAGGCTACTCTCTGCCCCACACAACAAGTACTTAAGGAGCACTCTGCACTGCAGCTTTCCCCAAGGAAATGCCACTGGCTGGATGAGTGGTGTTTTAACAGAGCTCAGAGAGGAGATTTTCACAGAAGTGAGATGAAACATGTTTTGGTATCAAGAGGGGGAAAATGGACAAAAACTGCAGCTTGGAGCCATCTGTTAGAGAAGCGTAAAGGGTGGAGTCCAGCCCAAAAAAACAGTGGCAATCCCTCTCTCTCCCTGCACCATGGATGTCTGCCACACAGCAGCTAATGCAAGGTTGCACGCAGGCTGCAGATGTAATCAGTTCTCTAGCTATTATTCTTGTCCAAGACCCCACAGTATCTGTGAACACACAACACAGCAGCTTTGCCTGTGAGGGGGCACCGTGCTCTTCACAGCTGATCACAGAAAACATCAGGCACAAGTCAGTTTTTGCCAGGTTTTCATATTTCTGCTCAAAGATGTTTGTACATTGACAGAGACAACAGATCAAAATGACAATTTGGTCTTTAAGCCTCTGCTACGCTACCAGTCTAAATATCAAGGGTTTCCAACCTAGCTGTGCCACCACTGGGAAGTAACTGCAGCAGCTGCACACAGCAGAGCCCACAACTAACCACTTATAAAAAGCAAACAGTCAAAATACAGCCCTAATCTCAAATCTAGCTTCTGCTTGCTGACTGGCTTCCTCTCTCCTCTATCTCCGTCCTGGGAGGGTAACAGATCATCATGCTCCGGTCTAATGTCATGACATCACCCTTAATGCTAGCTGTCAAAAACCAGCAACGCTAAATCTGCCCCTGCACAGTTATCATACAAATCTCCAGAGTCAAATCCCAGCATCTCCAGCAGTAACTAGTTCTGTCTGGACAACCAATCTTCCAGATCCAATGCTGCCTCTCCCCTACGGAGATAAATACAAGCAAATCCTAACAGAAATGAACAAGGCAGGGAAGAACAACAAGGGGACTCCTGTCTGCTCGATTAGAAGGATATTTCACTAACACCACCACTGGCAAGCACAGAAGTGATGTGCATGACATTTAATCCCAGCTGCAAGGAGCCAAGAGAGAGGTGGTGCTGCAAGGGAAGAGGATTGATTTGTGTCGTTTCCAGCAGACAGCGATAGCTGAAACCTCACCTTCACACGTTTTCCCATCACTTCCCAGGGTGCGTCCGATCCCACACTCACAGCGGAAGGAGTTCTTCAGGTTAACACAAAACTCGCTGCAGCCTCCGTTGTTCTGTTCACATTCATTTTCATCTGCAAAAACCAGATTGTCAGAACACGCTGCCCCCGGTAAACGCATGCCTGGCAAAAAGGGATGCTACATGGACTGGCTTTCCTGGCCTCATGACCTGGATCAGGGCAACAGAGATGAGTAACCCCACTAAATGCTAAAGACTGCTATATCTACTGACAGTAGCAGAATGTTTTGCCATGCTATCTCTCTCTCAAAAGCAAAGCAAACCTGGGGGAAAGACAGTACACACACACACACACAGAGCCGCCATTTCAGAGTGAAGATGGACACAGTCCCGCTGGGAAACTTCCAAACCGGTTCTACGTGCTGAGGGAGTTCATGTTTTCATTTATCTTCTCATCCTAAACTATTCCCCAATCCACTCACAAAGACATTAAAATGAAGTTAACATGACTTTACTGCATAGAAAAGTTAGGTGAATACCAGAATCAATCAAAAAGAAACCTATCTACTGCTACATGTGGCCAACTATCCTGCAGCACTTTTAAATTATTCAACCCTTATTTCAAAATAAAGACACAAGAATGACAAAGAGCTGTAAATATATAAACAAGGCTGAAATCAGACTGAAACAGTTTCATGAATCCCATGAAGCTTCCCCAAGAAAAGTCATGCGATGAGAAATTTTGTTGTTTTGGCTTCTTGCCCCATCGCTTGCTCCTCCCTGTCCTGGAAAGCCCAGGTGTTCTTGCAGAACAGAAACATCAGCGCACCACGGTGTGAGCCCTAACCTGGGTACCGGTGCCACACAGCCCACCACAACCATCAGCTGCTGAGACGGTGCCACACAGCCCACCACAACCATCAGCTGCTGAGACGTACCAAAGATGAGTCAAAGAGCCCCGTTCTCAGCTACTCCCCCTGAGGACTCAGTTCCTCCATGTGCCACAATAGCCCTCCCTGCGCTGCTCCTCTGCAGCCCTTCACAGAGCTGTGGCTCCTTTGTCTAGCTCAGAGGAAAGAGGAGCGCCTGAGCTGGCCTCCCACACTTTCTTGTGGGACAACCTTGTAATAGGCCTGGACTGAGCTCTGAAAACTCCTAATTTTCTGTGCTTTAAAGGCTAAAGTTCCTCTCTGTCTGCCTTTTTTTTTTTTTTTTTGAAAGGTACTTCGTTCTGAAATTCTCATTCTTCAACCTGATGTAATCTCTGTGTGCAAAGAATGAATCAAATAGAAAGGAAGGGACAGTCATTGTTATTGTTGAACCACAAAACTAATGATTTCTCTTAGGCAGACCAGAATGCTGAGGTTATCAGTCAAGGTTCACATGAGGTTTCAGCAAAACAGCTTAGAAGTTACCACTTACTAGATGTCAGAAGCTTAAAAACAAGAAAAATATCATTTTAAGAGACAGGTCAGAGATGAGCTCTCTCAGGTAGAAGTGGTGCCACACATACACAGTACCCGCAGCTTGCGGCTGGTGGCATTGTCTCCTTCCACAAGCAACATGAATTGAATATTTTTAGCCAAAGATATGGGTGGTAGCCTGCTTTGAGAGGTAGGAAGCAGGTTTAGGAAACACACACAGACACGACCCTTTTTACAAATCTGACAGGCTGCACACTTTCCCTTCTAACAATAAAACTAAAGCTGCTTAAAAACAGAGGGTGAAGAGCAAAAGGGCTACTGGCAAAGGCACAGAGATACTGTTAAGAAGGACCTAGAGCTTAGTTTGGTCGAGGGCTGCACCCAGCAATTCACCTTGCTGGTCCTCCAAGTTCTACAACACACAGCAGATCTGTCCCTGCCCTTCTGCACCAGTGACAACCAGCAGCACTTCTGGGACACAGGCTGGTTTTCTTAAGACCGGGTTAGGAGAGCGCCTACCTGATTTTAACCATGGCTTAGCCCAACACAGATGCAGGTATATAAAAGGTCAAAGGCAATGACAGAGTTGGGGGATCCATGACAGAAAGTTAAAGACCCAATCTAACCCCTAAGTAAGTCTGCAAATGAAAATATAACTTAGGATCAGAAGTTCAACTCTGGGATTCGAAGCATATAATGTACTGAAGAGAATACAGCCTAGCCAGGGAGGTTCACAGGCAGAGTGCTGCTCAGCGTTACTGCAGCATCTTCAGTCACCCTCTTAGGGTGAGCTGGGAAAGGAAGAATATTCTCCATATAGGAAATGCATAGGAAAGGTTCAGACAGATATGGTTTCTCTGGAAGGCCAGCACTGATGTTCTCAGGTACGTGATTGTGCAATTATTCAGCACAACAGACAGTCATTAGAAAGATGAACGAGCCACACAATGAGAGAGGCTGCAGGTAGGTAAAGCAGTGTGATTACTACAGTGGAGGTGGTGCACCTTCTGGTTAATATGAAGAGAAGCAGCAACGCACAATTCCTGCCTGGTCTGGTCACGGGGGGATGAAGGCAGCTCCAGCACATGCAGGACTCCTGCAAGCCTTCCTGCTGCAGGAAATCCTTTCCTGCAAGCCTGCCACACATTGAGTGAGTGCCAGTGCTTGTCAATGGCACTTCCGTGCCTGGAAGTCTTGCAGAGAAGCCGCCGCTAGATGCTTTGAATTAGTGGAGAGTGAAGTCAGCCCCTCGGCTGCAGAGATGTGGAGCAGCTTTAGCAAAACCATTCTGTAGAATCAGTGTGAGCAAGTGTAAATCTGCAGCAGGGCCTGGCTGCTCTCTCCACAGATTGTAACCACTGTGGCCCCTACCCTGATGCCCACACACATGAGGAGTGTGAAGAAACCACCCACACCTGCTTTGTCAGCTATGGAATGTATGAAAGAAACTTGTCTGCCAGACAGCCTGCTGGACCAACTCTGCTCTCAATTTCTCCACCAAATCAAACCTCAAAGACGAGATCCCACTTCCCCTGAACACTAGCACTCTTTCCTCTCCCTGTGCCACATCTTCCTGTCCATTGGCATGGCTCTGCAGCTCCCCAACAGCCACCCCTTTCCAGTCCTTTGCCTCACAGACCATCTTCTTCCCAAGACCTCACAGCAGCCCAGGTGCTCTCCTTCCAGCACCACACACAGCCATCCTCATCTCAGGGGACTCCCTCACAAATCCCTGAAGCCCATGTTTCCCTCTCAGCTCTCACAGCCCTCCACCTCCTCCTGGATCGTGACATTCTCTGCGATGCAGTGACCAAGTGCCAGCCCCTGCATACCACCCTGTCGTGCTGCCTAGAACCACTGAGGCTGTGCTGTGACATGCAATCCCTCGGCTCTCCTCAAACCCCAGGCCCTGGGCAATGCCCCACAAGAGCAGTAAATACAGTGAAGCTTAGTGCATAGCCTGACACCAGCCAGCAAAACTTTTCTTGGAAGAAAGAGGCATTCAGAGCTGGTGAGAGGAAGTCTCTAATGACAGACTGCACAGCCGTTCCCGAATATCAATAAGGCTGTACTGTGATCTAGCAAAGAGATGCTGCTACTGACAGCAAAGCTGCTGCCTTCAGCAGCTGGACGATGCAGAAAGCAAATCTAGCCTCTGTACGTGCGTAGCTCCAGGGGCACCAGAATGTATTCAGCCATGGGATGTCGTATTCACCCCACGGGGAGAGATCTGGAACCATTTACAGAATCAAAGACCAGTTCCAGGCAGCAAGGGGAAAAAAACTCCTCTCAGGATACTTTTCCTTTTTTATACTGCTTGGTAAGACAATTGATTGAGATGCAAGCAATGAAAAAAAGGGGAAAGAAAACATCAGTAACTGACAGAAGTTATTTCCACCCTTACCAAGACATGTCTGTCCATCAGGTCCTAGTGTTGTCCCCAGGGAACACGCGCAGTCATTGGTGTCCAGACAGGAGCCCTGGCAATCCACCACATCACAGATGTCATAAAAATCTAGGGCATGACAAGAATGTTGTCAGCACGAACCACTGAGCATGCACCAAAAATACTGTATTTGTACTGTCAGCTTCACGCCCTGCGTCTAGTCCATCAGTTGCGGTCCTAGCCCACATTAGGAAAGCTGAACCACTGAAGCTGAGGAAAAACAATCTAGTTTAATTACTTTAAGTCAGAGGTGAAAATTTTGGCTTTGGCAGCACACCAAGACAAACCACAGGGTCTGCAGAGAGCATTAAAGCCCTGTGGCCAGGTCAGCTACAGAAGATTTCCGCTAGCTGAACAAAGGCTAGACAGAATTCACATAGGCAAAAACTTACAGACAGATCACCATCTGCATCCCCTAACACATTTCTGGGCGGAAGAGACAGAAACCAGCCACCATCTCAGGTATATGGATGGTCACTACCTCTCATACATCACAGGGAACAAAGGGGGTTCAGAAAAGCAATCTCAGCAGCTACTTACGCCCACAGTACGCATGGAAACAAACACTGGGCTTGGTTAAGTGATACACATAGTACCCGCCCGGACACGCTTTGACGTCGATCGTGGTATTCCAAAGGCAGCAGTTCCCATTGAAGCTGGCACAGGCTTGGCGTGGGACGATGCCATCCGACTCTCGTGGGTGGCTGCCGTTCAGCCAAATGGGAGCGTGGGTGCCACAGTGGTTCTCCGGGATGCAGAAGGTAGGCATAGCGTCTCCAGCCATGCCAGTGAAGCGATACCACTCCCCATCGATTTGACTGTCACATGTCGGTTGGCCATGGGAACCATTTATCTGATGATCTGTGTTCCTCCAGGGCTCATTCAGGCTGATGTAGGCAGAGCAGGGGTCCAGGGCTGAGACACGCAGCAAGAGACAAGAGAGAACATCTGGTAGGTATCGAATCAGGTTGTTGACTGATAATTGCAAAGAATACAAAATAATTTCTTTTTCTATTCCTGACTTAACAGGATCATTGTGATAGATAGAGATCCCCAGGGAGAAACAGCGATACCAGCTAACTAATTGCCTTATGGAAAATTCTGACAGCTCATCTTAAATGTCTTGGAAGAAAAAGTAAACTAACAGAGCTATTACAACATTATGCAACAGTCTGACTTGCTGTTTAGCTGCTGTAGAGTATGACAGAGAAAAAAAAAAACAAACAACATCAGCAAATCTGAGATCCAGTAGTGATTTTGCCATAGGAAATATGTCCTTGGAGCCTACGACATCCACCCTTTGTTCAAGTACTAACTGAGCACCTGCAAGCCCCTCCTGAAGTCACCGGTAACTCTTCCACATGCCCTGGAGAAGAGGACCAGGCCTCAGGCAGGTTTTGCAGCATCTCTCAAAACCCATCCATAGCTGGTGTCGGCCCTCACAGCTGACTTGCCATAACCACAAGCCAGAGATCACCTTGCAAAGCATCAGTTAAAACATGAACTACAAGATATACAACAGGAATGCGACGTTAAGGTGTACAGAAAGAAAATATTCCATTTCCATTATTAGATGCCTGTATAATTGTAAGCAATCTCTGAGCATAATTTATCAGCTTCTATTCATTTCAGAGCACAATTTTAAACAGCTAAGAACTGCTCTCCCAGGTCACAACAAAGTTGATCTATAGCCCAGCAGGCCGTCTCTAACCAAGAGCCTATGCTTAGAGAGGTGAAGGAGGAGAAAGAGACCCTGCTCCATTTACATGGGGTTTTGTTCTCCACTCTCTCTCCTGTAGCCATATACATTTATGTCAAGGTGAGTTGAAAGAGCTGTAACTCAAATCTGTGCACTCTGTAAAATTCTGCAGTGCTGCAAGAGAGAGAGGTGGCAGCTGCCTCTATTTACAGATCCACTTAGATGTGCCCTGGTCTCCTTCAGAGACTCCATCTCCCACTTTCCACTCTGCCAAATGCTAACCACCTCTACAATTCACAATATCTATGTGTTTTTGTGCGATTATATTGCTGTCCCGCATCTGAAGCAGCTTCACTATGTCTTTTTAATCTATTATCTTCAAGTCTAGAGAGCAGAAAGGTCTGAATCAGGACCTTCTGAGAAGCAAAACGTTCAACTCTTTAAACAGCCATGTTCCTTGCAAGCTGACAAACCCTCCTGATCTCTACAGGAGATCAGATGTTTGCGAGTGAAGTGAGTGTTTGTGACAGCAAGATGCAAACATGTGGACCTCCTGGTATGTGCATGTCTGTTCATGCAGCGCTCAAGGAGTGTGTTGTCCCTTTTCAGAGGCTTTTCTGAACCTTCTGCAAACAATTAAAACATAAGAATATCATAGGGAGAAAAAAAAAAAAGATTTGAAGTGTTCATTACATTTTCAGCCTTCTCCTAATTAACCCTGATTTGGCAGCTGCCTCACTTAAAGTCCAGAGGTTTCATTTTCCACTTACGTTTCATACCTGATTAAGCACCACTTAACCATGACTAGCTATTCTCTATTAAGCAAAATGAATGCTAATACTGTCATGAGTAAGGAAAATTGATTACCGTTTGCTAGAATTAGGCTAATAAAACCAATCAATCTGATTAAAAGCATCACAGACTGGAATACCCTTTGCTTTCCACACATCTAAGTTCTAAAACAGCTCTCTGTTTTGCTTATACAGCAGTGTGATACAATTTGAGTGGGGGGAGACATTCTACTGTTTCTATAACAATGCTCCGAGCACAAGACAAACCTACTTGGTTAATTATTTTGATTTGCTTCATTGACTTTTAAGTGGGAAATACAAGTGCTTCAGAGAATGGGCTTCAAGTCACCCTTATTTAGCTCTATCCTCCATAAACATCTGTCTTGTGCCTTCTGACAAATATAGCATCTCTCTTGACAAACATCCTTACACCATCCTCAGCCACAGACACGTTTTGGTTGGCCTCAAATCCAGCATAAAAGGCAGGAGCAGCTGCTGTAGTTTGAGCGCTGCAGAGCTGCAAGCTGGCAGAAGGAGCGCAGGTCTGGGTTACGAAGGGAATATCTAGTGCCATAATTCACAAGATATGCAGAGGAAAAGATTCACTCCCACCACAACCAGCCCTTCTTAGTTCTCCTGAGCAGCAGAGAGGGGGACCAGTGTAGGAAGTCTCTGATGAGATTCACCAGGCAATCCCTCAAGAGATCTCTATTTCACCTGCCTCTCCTTGCCTCCCCTTAGCCACAGACAGCAGCAGCACTGTTAAATCCCATCCTCTAAAAGCTTGCTTGACTTTTTGAGACAGGTTCTACCTTTTCTTTGCATGCAGCTGAAGAGAGCTTCCTCTGGGCTTCCTTCAGTGTAACTCACTTGGTTTCCACAAGATGATTTAGTATGGCCTCAGGGTGAGTCATTGACATCAAAAGGTTTTTGTGTTGTTAAAAGCCAAATGAGGCAAAGCGAGGAATGCCCTGTCAGCTTCCCAGCTGGGCAACACCAAAAATACACACACTCTCATTAGCTTTCACGTAGTATAATTAACTTCATGAAATATCCTTTGTAGACAGACTCTGAAAACATTCACCCAGGGAGATTACATTGTCTCCTGTACAGACAGGAGATAATTTAAACACAAAATTTACTGAGATGAACGTGCAGCAGCTCAGAGGGAGCTGGAAGAAGGCATTTCAGAGGAATGGGGTAGCATGCCCTCTCATCTTCCATTTCTTTGAGAGCTTCAGGTAAGAGCAAAGGGGAGGCAGACAAGCAGAAAAAGCAGACAGTGCTCTTTTGAACATCACAAACCATCACGGCCACCCTCGGACTGCCAGGGCTGCCCCAAGCCAACCTCCCTGCAGACACCAAATGGTCTTTGGCAGCACAGTTTACTGAAAACTAATTGGAGTTTTTAAGGTAAAAAACTCCTCAAAAATACCGAAGCAACCAATCAACCTCTCATCTCTTCTCCCCAAACAACGAAAGCACAGGGGTTTAGCACAAGATATATAACTGTCTCCAGCTCCTTCTATTTTTCGTCTTTCTTGGCTCAATTTTTTTCCTCCCCAACACTTCTTGCATGGTCTGACCAATTCAGCCTGACAAGCATTAGCTATGAAGTAAAGCTTTCCAATTTGTAATCTCGATGATATCATCAGTTCTCTAGCTGACGTGCTAGCATATACATTAGATGACAAATCAGGCTCTAGCAAGCGTTCATAAACCCAATTCTGCAGAAAGATTAATCCCGTGTGTATTGTGTAACTGGAGGTCATTGCTCTGGCACAACTAAACAATGAAATGAACAGCACTGCATTATGACATTAAATTCAGTTAAGGTTTGTCAAAGAAGTGGGTGAAAAAGTAGCATAGTATCTGCTCGTGGAGTCTCTCCTTTGAACTGAGAAGAAAATCCCACAGTGCTTTGGCAGTAAGGATTATCCCAATACACGAGCCTTCCCGCTCTGAGACAGAAAGATTTTTCCAGCTGGAAATAATTTCACACTGCCTCCAAAGAAAAAGGGTATTTCTCACATCTTCCAATCTTTCACCTAAGAATACCAAGGCTCAGCATGAACCTTAAAGTCAGCAAACAGAAATAAGCTTGAAGGCAATGCCTCTTTACTCACCCATCGAAGACACTGGCTGCAACTGGATGATGAAGCAGGTACAGAAAAACAAGTACTGGAACATCCCACTCCGCCAAGCAACAGTTACCACTCAAGTAGCAGAAGCTTGAAAGCCCTTACACACACTGTGGTTCTTGCAGCCTTCCTCTCAGTGGAGTTTCTAACGCCAAGCTTTCTGAAGAGCAACTATGATAGTTCTCCTGGAAGTTTATCAGAGGAAGAAGCTGAAGGGATGTGGGGTGCAGCTCCAGCCTTGACCTATGCAGAGCAGCTCTGCCCCTTATTGACAAGGAAGATGTACTCACTGATCAATCTTGTTTTTTTGGACTCAAACCCCTATTGTTTTCTGGCCTGACTGCCCCACAGTGACACCTCCGCTATCTTATCCGGAGAAAAATTCTATCCAGGGGACACCCGGACATCCCGAAGGGATGGAAAAGAAGAACAGATGAGTGCTGGTTGTTATCGCTGCTCCTTCTACAAGTCATACGACTTCGTGGCTCCCTACAGGCAAAACACACCAGCTAGAAAACCTTAACTGCAGGAAATAGTGGCCAAAGGAGAAGAATCAATCCTTCCGAGCAGAGATTGCAGATGAGTGCTTGGAGAACAGCTACAATGGGAACATCAGTCAAAGTGAAGGACCGGTGTCCCGCAGAGAAATAAGCTGCTCCTATGCTGCACAAAGACCCTTTACCACTCCTGGTCGTGTAACCTCTCCATTGCAGCGAGATTATCAAACAGGGCAAATAAAGACGTTTTTCTGCAGTAGTCTTATAATCTATATCTTGCAAAAAAAACCCAAACAAAAAAACCAAAAAAACAAACCAACAATCAAGAAACCCAACAGTACTGAATTAACTTCCATGCAAAACTGAGTAATTAAGAACCTTTGCCACACCTGTTCAAACCAAACTAGGTTGAGTTGCAAGACATAACCACATGCTCTAGCTATAGATGAGCTCTCGCACACTGAAATCTGTTCCCTGCTAAAGCAAACCAAGCACCACGATTGGCGGTGAGATACGCCACGGACAATGTCAATAAGCAGAAACGGATCTTCCCTCTCATCCCACTAGCTGTAGCTCTTATTATAGGGAATAGATTTAACACTGTTTTTAACACATACGTACATATACACATCTACAGGTCCCTTTCTGCTTATGAACAATGGTCAGACTCTAGGAAATCACCTTGCAGGCAGAAAGCTCTCCATCAGCAAAGAGTACCATTAAGCCTACAGTAATTGCATAAACCAGCCAATGTAGGCATTTCCCTATTTCCTTTGGACCCTACACTTCTGCAAGCAGACTGGTGTAAAGAATAACATCAAGGTTAACGTACGAGCTTCAAATCCCAGTAGGAAAAAATTACCTACGTTATGTTCATACTGAGTTTGCATGAGACAAGGAGTTGGGTATTTGCCTGCGTTGTACAGATTGTACATTACAAAAAGTTCTCTGGGTGTTCCCCTGGCAGTGAAGTGCAATATGCTGCTCTGCTCCACTCCAGCAGAGGAGTCTTTTTCCGTTGTGAATGACTCTAGGGAACGACAAAAGCAGCTTTATAAATGATTATCATTGTTTCCACCAACACCTAAAAAAAACCCAAAAAAAACTTCCACACCATTTTGTGGCTATATTGTGCTGACAGCTGTGCAGTACAAGAAAAGTTTTTTCAACAACAGGAAAGGAGAACAAATTCACTATGGAAAGCTATCAAGGCAGATAACCCTCAAAAGGTGGTTATGTGAATTCCCAGAAGAGAAACTAAAATTGAACCGAGAATAATAAAGCAAGTCACAGGAAGTTATAGTTTGTCATTTCCACTGAGAGGTTGATTCATAATTAAGATCCTGTGTAAATAAAAGTGACAAGTTTGAATTTAATTTTCACATTAGAGTTGTGTATATTTCTCTGAACCATTTCATTACTAGTTGCTTTTATTTTTGTAGGTGGTATATTAGGTCTGACACTAGTAATGTTTTGACAGCTATATGTGACTGACAACTGACAATTAATATATGGAAATAAACCACACCGTAGCAGTTTTGAGTCTCAAAGGTGTCACAAACATGCCTTATCAAGTTCTCCAAAGGGACTAAAGCAGGAGATGTCCCAGCATTTCCAGAGATGACACTATCCCAAGATCACTATCTCATTCAAGGAAACAAGTCTAAAGCTGGACAAGATTCAGCATGCTGTCTCTAAATGTTTTTGGTAGCCACAGAAAAGACAAAGACCATCTCGGTCTTTCAGAAGAAGCATCAGAGGCGATTCTTCTATCAGCATGTGCTCTCTGCTTTGCAAGTTAGCCGGTTCCTCTCCCAACCAACAGCAGCCCATGTTAGAGTAGGTCACTGCAAATCTGTGCCTCAGGGAGTGGAAGCAATTATTCCTGAGAGGTGGAACCAAACCCAAACAAAAAACTCTCCTGCCAACAGACCCTCTAGGAGAAAAGATAACATTCCAATAGAGTACTCTAGATGGTGTAGGGCCTGCACTCTCCAGGCAGGTCTGATAAATCTGTTGTTCCTGACCTCTACTTCCCTGACCCAAAGGTGAGTGAGTCTGACTTTCCAAGAAGAAAAATTAGGAACAAAAGATATAAAGAGGGAAGATGGTATTCAAACAGAGGACTGGGATTTTATTTTGGTACAAAAGACAGGATTTTCTCTGCTTGCTGCTGTTTAAACCCAGGCATGTCTGTTCTTAATGCAAGAAAGGACGCTATTTTTTCAGGCGGCAACAACCCTTCTCACCCCTCCCAGAGATTTGGAGGGTTTTACCATCCTTACACAAGAAATTCAAGTTCTTCAATTAGCTAGGCTGAGAAAGGATCATGCTCTTTGTAATAAACTAATAAATAAAGATGCTTTGGTGTTGGAGGAAACTGGCCATGTCTTTGTCAGAGCCTCCTCTCAAGACACACCAACATTTGGTGAAAGTGAGGTGTGCGAAGAACAGCTCCTGGTGCAGGAACAACTCCTGCAGCCTGCCTAGAAGGAGCAGGCGGAAAAGCTAATCAGCATTTCCTGCCACTGAGCGAGAGAAGAACCCAACACATGCAACAGGAGCCCTGTCTGCAATTGTTTTGAGGATGTATGTTCACAATAAGCCTTGACAGGCTGCTGAGATGTATTACATGAATGTCAAGGACCCAGAGATAGGCCTTGTTGCTGTAAACAACTTGTCCCAGGACACGATGACAATAGGAAGGGTTGTTGAGATCGGGTAGTGAAGTTTGATGGAATATGAGCAAACTCAACAAAAGTAAACCACCACCACCACCCCCGCCCCATTAAAATCAGACAAGTACGTAACGCTCACGAAGAGCAACAGTTATTCCCTTTCCCTGAGTGGAGCCCTGTGACGTAGAACTTGGTGTTTTGAGTGTTTTTTCACAGGTCCTAAAGATCCACGTGTATTTTCCATGGTGCTCAATTTCTAAATGGAGGAATTAGGGCATAGACAGCATACCCACAACTGCAAGACTAGTCAGGGGCAGAAACAGGAGCAGGACCCATCATTTACAAGTTCACAAAGCTATAATGACACAGCATAACACCAGCTTCTCCCATACTTCAGGGCTTAGATACACTGCAAGATTAATTTCCATTCCTGTATTTTACTTTTTACCCCTTGAATGTCAGTATAGAAATAAAATGGATTTTTTTAAGTGAATACTTGACATCTCTTAAGATAGGTAGACAAATACCTAAGATATAAAAATTTCATATGTGAAAATAAAGTCATACAATGTGACACAGAGGAAAGCAGTTTGCATTTACAACTCCAAACAAAAACCACAGAGGAGATCAAAGAAATTGTTACCCTGGCTCAGAAAGACAAGGGAACTTGGCCAGCTTCACTTGACTGACATAGTGCCAAGGCCTGACAGTCAACAGAGTACCAGTTAAACCCTCTTACAGCCAACAGGGAAGTGTAAAAACTTGCAGCAAGGTGATCATCGTCACTGCCTACCAGGTAGGAAGGGTTACAGGGAAAAAGACAAAGGGTTTTTGTTCTCTGCTCTTCAGGAAAAAGGAGCCACAAACACCGCCCCTGGAGAGGTTTGCAAGATAGAGCCTCAGAGGCACGGCACAAAGGGAACCTAGTACATTTCTCCAGACAACTTTGAACTTGAGGTGTGTTTATTCAAAAGCTCCCTCACAGAAAAAAAAGGAAGAGATGTTAAGCAAATGAGTGTTGGTTGATGAAAAGCTCAACATGAGCTAGCAACATGCACTTACAGCCCAGAAAGCCAACTGTATCCTAGGCTGCATCAAAAGAACGGGGGCCAGCAGGTCAAGGGAGGGGATTCTGCCCCTCTGCTCCACTCTCATGAGACCCTGCCCCCTGCAGTGCTGCGTCCAGCTCTGGGGTGGCCTGGACAAGGAGGACATGGAGTTGTTGGAGTCCAGAGGAGGCCAGAAAGTTGATCTGAGCACTGGAGCACGTCTCCTGTGAGGACAGGATAAGTTGCAGCTGTTCAGCTTAGAGAAGAAAAGGCTCTAGGGAGACCTGAGAGCACCTTCCAGTACCTAAAAGGGCTACAGGAAAGCTGGAGAGGGACCGGTTACAGGGCAGGGAGAGACAGCACAAGCGGAATACCCTGAAGGTGAAGGAGGGGAGATTGAGAGGAGCTGTTAGGAAGAAATACTTCCCTGTGAGGGTGCTGATGCCCTGGCACAGGGTGTCTAGAGCAGCTGTGGCTGCCCCTGGATCCCTGGCAGTGTCCAAGGCCAGTCTGGATGGGGCTTTGGGCAGCCTAGGCTGGTGTGGGGTGTCCCTGCCCATGGCAGGGTGTTGGAACCAGATGGGCTTTGAGCTCCCTTCCAACCAAAACCAGTCTGTGATTCTGTGAATAACAAAATTGGTAGAAAATGCAGCATCTGAACACCGCGATCCACACTGCTGCTTATTCTTCACAGGGTCTTAAAAATGCAGTGTTACATTAAGATTCAGGCAGTACTGCCAGCTCTTAAAGTGCTGTCAGTGGGACAAGACTATTACCTCCCTGGCTCCTAGGCATGAAATAACTACTGCAGGAGAGCTTGCTAATAGTGATACACAACAGTGTATATCAGGAAAGCAAACAAACATCACCCTTCCTTCAATGTTAGCATTCAAGGGTACAAAAGCAGAACTGAGGTTTGAGTTTGAGGTTTGTGGCACGTTATCCACCTCAGGCAGAGACGATGTGTGCACTGGTGGCGCAGAGAGGAGAGAGACAGCAATCCTCAGGGAGTACAGACTGACAAGACACTC
>VWZZ01006493.1:672178-765621 GCA_013399095.1 Psophia crepitans | reverse complement strand
CCCCCCTCCCCAGTCCATAATGAAGGGTACAATTGTAGGCTCTTATTTTACTGTTTCCCACATTGTATCTAGAACAACATTAGAGCTTGTGCAGGACCAATTTTGTCACAGCATTTTCTTGCTTTCCAAATACAGATTGTGGTGCTAAGTGTCAGAGTCTTGACTTCTTCTGGATGCCAAAATGGACGACTTGTTATGCAACCGTTCCAAGCAATTTGTCTAGGGAGGGCAGCAGCTCATCCGTACACAGCTGCAGACTAAGGGCTGCTTGGAGGAAGAGGGTTTGTCAGCACTGCTGAACTAAATTTCAGTAGCGATTAAGGTAGGTCACAACAACTAATAGCTTCCAGTTCTTCCTCTCTGACTTTAAAAAAAAAAAAAAAAAAANNNNAAAAAAAAAAAAAAAATCACAGGAGAGGTGGCTGCTTTTAAAACTGGCCAATCATGGAAATAAATTTTTTTCTTTTTTTATAGTCAATGGACATGATAAAAAAAAGTTTTCTGGCACCAGATACCATCCTAACATCCCATAAAGTTATGACAAAGTACAGTCTGCTGATTCCCAAAGTTAATGAACAAACAATACGTCACTGTGGCAAGTCAGACCACAGGCATTCAAGGGTCCAGAAAGAAAGTAGCAGAAGCTTAAAACTTCCGTCTCCCTCTGAAACAGCACTTGAATGCCATATAGAAATACACTGGCACCACTCAGAACGTTTTAGGTCGCTGGGCATTACATGCCCATAAATATTCTTATCCTGCAACCTGCCAGATTTTGTCAGTCTCCACATGGCACTACTATGCTGGCCAAACAAAAGCAGATCTTTGTTAGACCAAACATCTCTACCTCTACCTCACCACCTCAACTGCTCCTGAGAGATCCCTGTGTTACGCAGCTAGGCGCGGCAGCAAGATCTCCATCCAAGCTTCTTCAGAAAAGCTATGATCTGCATCACCATGGCCTCAGTGATGTAAGGTGAAGAAGAAACAACCTAAACAAAAAGAAATGGAGGAAACTCAGGAGACAGCTGGCACACATACAATAATCTCTTAGCTGGGGAAAATAATGTTATTCAAGAGCACCGATTCAAAAATTGAATAGTTATTTATTGTTCCAGAAGTACATTGCTCTTTTATACATATTTCATAAATGATACAGGATTTTACACATGTTCAGGGTTGTTTGTTTTCTTTTTTTAAAGAAGGACTTTTCTCCATGCTCCCTCCCTCATCCCAAACACAAACCAAGGATTCAGCTACAGGATCATGTTCATTTTTTTCCCTTTAAAACTCACCACACAAACAGGATAAAACAGATAAAAAAATAATCACACAATGTAATTAAATTGAAAGACAGAGGAAAAGGGGAAGGGGAAAAAAAACTAGAAACATGCACCCATCTGGTCCAACATGCCATTGAGTGAGAAGAGGCAGCAATCCCAGCTGTGTTTCCACATCTGCAAGGCACCTGGCATCTAGTTATACTGATTTTTTTTTTCTTTCCTTATTTTTTAAACATGGTTCTCAAAAAAAACCAAAAACCCAAAACACCAAAATCAGAAGCCTCTTTCCATGACACAGTGAGGAGTAGTAGTGAAACGTCAAAAAAGCAGCCAACCTTTTCTGTATATAAAGTTTAATGCCCTTCTCCCACCTTCATCCTGTCTCCACAGTATTTATCAGCAGGATGCTAAAACAGACTGACCTGCTTTGAATGAAGACATGTTTTATCTGCTTAGTAATCAGCCAGCCTTGGCTAGAAGAGAGGGCAATGGGTTGACTTTCCTTCCTCTATTTCTTTCAGCTAAGAACAAGAGATGTCATTAGCCACTCCTAAGAAATTCTGACCTGTGAGCGCAAAGTTCATTTAAAGCTATTGAAGTAAGGGAAAGTGCTAGAGAACCAAAGTAGTTCTGTGTCTTGCACTTAAGAGCCCTGGGCTTTCAAAAAGCCTGTGGGCAAGGAAAATGCTTTGACCATATGAGACACCTTTTATCCTGTTACGCAAGCAGTCAAATATCAAGTTTAATTATTCCATGTTCCAAAACTGTTCATTTAAACAGGAGTCATGATTCTGCAACAGTTTCATAATCCTTTAAACCTTCATAATTTCATAGTCCAGGTGGCTGTCAGATTTGGGGTAGGAAGAAGGGAATCTCCCTCCCTTAAGACTGAATAGAAAAAACCTCTCATGCAATGCTGCCATTGATTTCTAGAAGGAGCTCAAGGGCATCGGGACACAAAGTTTATATAGTTATTATGGAATAATCCAAAATATCAATTATCAATGTCCGGAATAAATCTCGTTCCTTCTCTCACTTGACTACAACCAATCTGTGCTACAAATAAGCAATGGAGGAAGTCAGTGGAGCAGATGGGGTGGACTGGGAAGGGGAAGCTCACGGTTTTCCAGTAGAAAGCAGTCTTGTAGTAACTTTATAAAAGAGACCAGGTCTGATCATAAGTGTGCGTGTTAATGGCGGTGGAGCGCAAGTTCTGATCACCAGCCATAGCTCCGGGTGGCTTGGATTCTCTGTTCTTTTTTTTTTAATCCCTTTTTATTTGAGAGAGAAAGAGAGATCTGAATCAGGTAAAGGAAAATTTAAAAAGCTAAGCAGGCTGCTGGTGTCTTATCAAGAGGCAGACCCTGCAAAGCTGGAAGAAGACACCCCTCCACCCCAGCATTACATTCTTCTCATGAACCCCCCCAATCCTGTATTTGTACACAATTGCCATTCAGACAGTTTATAGAAGTGACTATTTGCCAAGCCCTTTTCAGAACTAACATTCCACAATGTCCCATCTTCAGATTTAAGAGATTCCCCCCCTACAGTCCTTTGTCTTGATTAAAGGTAAAAATCCTCCACCCCCACACCACCTCCCAGCTTCCACCTGCAATGCTTTAATTAAAAAGGCAAGAGCTATGAACAGGTTCTTTGCCGGGGTTGAGAACTTCTTTGCTGATCAGTCCTTTTCATCAATTTGCTGGATGGGCAGGTGAACCTGCAGTGGGTCTCGAAGCCTCTTAAGGTCCAATTCTGCCTAAAAGTAAAAGATACATTATGAAGGACAAGCTCCCAGCACACCTTCCCCAATACTACTCCCTTCTGCAGAATGGAAAGCTCTTCCATACTTTATTTTTGCTTTCTGGAAGTGAAGCATTGAACAAGTAAAACAAAGTTACAGGCTCATATTTGGAAAAACCATTCTCAGTACTTAAAGACTTTTGCTCTGTGCTTCTCTAAACTGTCTACGTGCAGCCACTTAAAACTGATATGGTAGGGAAGACTTGATCCCCATAACTCATAGGAACTTTTTTTTCTAAATAAAAAAAACCCAACTAGATTAATGGGAATGGTTGATTCGTGGAGCTTTTATTCTAGAAAATACAGCCATTCAAGGGCACCCAACACAGCATGAGACAACCAGAGGTCTTTCGGGATTTTTCTCATGAAATCAAGAGAGCCTAGCCCTGACCTCACTTCTACTCCTTGCGCAGCTCCTTCGTCATGGCAGGGGGAGAACATATCTTGCCCTGGGTACCCTACACCATTTATTCCAAGGCTCTGGAAATGGCAGAGAACGATATGCAGCAGAGAAAAAGAACATAGTAGTTCTGCTTTTTCATGCCATCCTTCTGCAGAAGGGCTCTCAGAAATGGGAGCTAAGAACTCTACCCAACTCCTTTGTTGAACAGATCCCACAATGTGGACAGTCTGCGAAAAGTGTCTGTATCTAGAATATGAAAAATCTGTCCCCACTGTCTCTAACAATACAGTTGAATTTTTTGAACATTATTTTTCAGGACTGCAACCCAGTGTGCTATGTCAGGAAGCCATGAACTGAATGGATGCGAGTCTTCATTCCTCGCTAAATCCATCTGGTGTGTAGGAGCTGAGAAGAAAGGAAATCTTGAATTAGGCTCCTCTGAGGCATAAAGTGCCTGAAGCAACTCAAGATTTGCCAGCAGTTTCTAAAGGGCCCTTACGGATAGATATAGGCAACCGTTTCATGCTAATTTACACATCCAGCAGTTCTATTCCTGGGCATATCAAAGCCAATTCAGTTATTGCACTGGGGCTGTGACAAGAAAATCGGCTGAAAACTTAAGACACATCCATTCTTGTTTGAGGTGCATCTATTAATAGCAGCTAATAACCAGCAAGCAGTAATTTCTTTGTCTTATTTCTGGAAAAAAAATCTTGTTACCTGAGCAATTGCATCCTTGAGTTGATTGTATTTCTCTAGATCAAATCGTGTCTTTTTGGCTCCTTTATGGAAAAATAATAAGTACTGTCTGTCTCTGGCATCTGGATAAACATATTCCTAAAAAGAAAAAAGGAGAGAAGACAGAAATAAAGCATCAACTGGGTGCAACACAGGATACCGTTAGCATAGCGTGCATCGGGTGTGTTTTGGGAGGATGACTAGTTTCTTTCAGTGAAGGCACAAGACCAGACTGCATTGTCTAACGCCTGGTGTGGTGGGGTGACTCCCAGCCAGCAGCTAAGCCCCCATCCAGTCAGTCACCCACTCCCCCGCAGCTGGATGGGGGAAGAGAACCAAAAGGGCAAAATCCAAGAAAAACTTAGGAGTTGAGATAAAGACAATTTAGTAAGTGGGGAACCTCCCCCCCCCCCCCCGCCCCCCCTGAAGAGTGAAGCAAAAGCAATCACACCCCCACCTCCTACCAGCAGACCCCTGCCCAGCCAGTCTCTGAGCAAGTTACTTTAGAGAAACTCCTTCCCCCCAAGTTTATTGCTGAACATGACGTTATATGGTATGGAATATCTCTTTGGCCAGTTTAGGTCAGCTGTCTCGGCTGTGTCCCCTCCAATACCTCACCCAGCAACAGCATATTGCTGGGGCAGGGAGTGGAGAGTGGGAGAAGCAAGGAGAAACAGGGGGGATCTTGATGCTGTGCAAACACTGTTCAGTAAGAGCAGAAATATCTGTGTATCATCAAGACTGTTTTGGTCACAAATCCAAAACACAGCACCGTACCAGCTGCGACGAAGAACAGTAACCTCATCCCAGCCAGATCCAGTACAGTCTGGCATTTGCTACTAGTATGCTACACTCCAACAGTGAGTTATCATCGCCTCCCTCCATTCCTGAATGTGTGATCCTTGCATGCAGAGAGAACGAAGAGTAACACACTTCAGGGTTCCAACACCAACAAGTTTGTGGGGAGAAAGGAGAGGAGAAAAAAAAGCTATAAATACCACAAGAAAGTCTTTGTAAGATGGCCCTTATTCTCTTTTTGTTAAGGTCAGAAGCATGCAATGGCTAATAAAGGCAACAAGAGCTGCTCATGAGTTCACCTTCTCAACCAAGCTATGCAGGCGAGAGCAAGAATCCAATCTGGTTTTTGCCAGGGATACTCTACTGCAAAAAATCACAGCTTTTTAGAGCGTGCAGATAACTTGGAGCAGCAGAGCTGTTCACACCAAATCCCACATAGCCTCGACAAAGCACAGGTCTGCCTGCTGAAGTTAACTCCCCTTTGCCCTGGGAACATCACACAGTCTCTGTGCCTGGTACACACCCAGCCATCTGGGCTGTCAGGTGAAGACAAGCTGCATTCAGAGTCAAGCCATCCCAGAAACAATGAGATTTTAAGTCTGGTAGAAGTAGTACTAGTCTATACAAATGACTTGATTAAAACATCAAAGCTGAGTTCAAACATGGCAGAAGTTCCAACTGCAGAAACCATAGCAAAAGCCCTGATGGGGCATATGTGCCCTCAGCCCCCGAAACGATGCAGATGACAGACCGCTGGGACACCACACTAGAACACCTACAGCATCTGTTCTAGCAGTCTTGTGACAGCAGAGGCTCTTTGAGCCCTGTCTCATTCTTTAGGTGGGACTATGAAGTTGGCATGAGAGCGCCAAGAGAAACCACATACTAGAAATTCACACAGAGTCCGTCACAACTATAAGGATCTAGAGAAGCGCAGCTCCACTTTGTGCAAAGATTTTCCAACACTGGAGAAAGCCTAGTTTTCTTAAAAGACTGAGCCTGAGAGTCAACAGATCTGGAATTGCACCAAGGGGCAGGCATTTAAATAGATCTGCTTTGTCTGAATAAGAATCCAGATCCACAAAATAGCTTAACAAAAGCATTTCCAATCAGACCCTTGAATCTTCCTTGTCTCTTTAAAAAGGCCAGCATCTCATGTCAGAGAGGTGTGCTTCCCTGAAGCTCAATAGGTACCTCAAGTAGCCATCGTTTATTTGGGCTGATAAGTTACAGCACTTGGAGCCCTCCCGTGCAAGTCCATGTGTGCGAAGTGACGTGCGCAAACCGTTACCTGTCAGTAGATGAACCTGCATAGCTAAAGCAGTCAGTCACAGAACTTACACAAGTATTTACAGTTAGTCAACCAGAAAATCAGCAATGACCACCACCAGAAAACCACCACCATCCTGGACAGCAAAAATTAAATCAAGTGGCATCTAGGTTCTGATAGGATAAGGAAGGGGACAAATAACTTCTAATAGGCACAGTTTTGCTATTTTTCTAGGGTGTAAAGCTCAAAGCAATTCTTCTAGTGAAGTGCCAATGTCAGCACAACAGGTCCTACCTGGCGAGTCATTACGAAATAAGCATACATTGCCATGGCACTACCATAGGTGATGAAATAGGTGACTGGTTCCATAATGTCCCAAGAGTACTCCCACCAGGTAAGGCGGGCTAGAATCCCAAACTGAGTGGCCATGTAGGCCAGGCCTCCCCACAACACCAAAGTTGTCCTCTTCTCTGCTTTCCTGGTCAGCTCCAACCTTACCTGCAGGAGACAGAAGTACATGCCTTGTATTAACAAAAAAAATTATGTTAATATAATTAAGAGAAAATGTGAGAAATAACACCTTGTACTTATATTAAATGCTAAGTCATTTGAGACATGATTGTAATTTTGGTTATGCAGACAAATCCACACTACTTTTTCCATCCGTATCTTGCTATCATCCACATTTTACTCTGAGCATGCTCTGGAGAGCTTGCAAAGCTGATTATTTCTCTACATTCAAAGACGTTCTGTTGCATTAGCCCCAGTCTTTATTTACTACCAAACTCTTGTCCACTTATACAAAGCAAGGAAACAAAATCCTTCCACAGAAACCAGAAACAGACATGGTTTGGTATACACTTAGTGCATCTTCTGCTTCAGTGATCTTAACATGCCAGGGACCCCATGAAAACATTGACATAAATTAAGGCTGCATTTGGAGGATAAGTAAAATACAACGAGAAACTTCTCACTTTTTCTAGTGGTGCTAGTTGCTCCTTCAATTCCTCTAGTCGTCCTATCAGCTCCTTCTCTTTGTTCAGCTGGTGCTCCTCAATGCACAAGGCGGTATACAACTGCTGAACCAACGTCTTGACATCATTCAGCGTCGTTGCATTTTCATGGCTTAAGAGCTCTAGAAAAAAAAAAGACACTGCTTTATATGGATTTATCCACAGAACTTCTTATATATTCTTTGGAAACTGCTGTTAGTCTGCACAGGAAACACATGAAACTATCTTCGCAACAAAAATGCATTTGGAAGAGCTCCAGCTCTCGAAGACAATGCAAGTTCTTCAAAATAAAACCAGGCTTTACTATTGGATATTCCTAAAATTTGATAAGACCAAGGAAAACAGATACATGCTATTAGTTTGCCAAATATCAACAGCTACTTCTGATCCATATTTATATACAAAACTTAAAGACAAACGAGCAACTAAATTGGGATGATCCATCACACCAGCTGCCAAGAAACAGCCAGAATTCAGACTACAGACCACCAGCAACCATAGTTATTGATAACTGCAACAGAAGATCTTGGGTTAGCAGCCCCAAAACATGTGGTCTTATGAAGTTATTTTGAGTACCAATGCCAGGAATTGTTTCCCAACACTCTGTGGGCAACCCCCAGCTGTGCCTACATGACAAGGAAATTCTCCCTTACGGTATATGTAGAGACAGTAACAGGGCCACTAACTGAAACTGCCTTTTATCCCCGCATTTCAACACAAAAAGGATTCCTAAAGGAAATAAACTTGTAAAAAAGTTGAAACTTGTGGTACTATATTACACACTCCATGTGGAAAAAAACAAGTTTCAAATTAAAACAACTAACAATTAACTAAAGAAATAACTTAAAATATTCACCTTTTAAGCATCCCTGGGCTCGTACCTTAGGTTATCTTCTAAAAATATTACTTTTCCAACACGCAGGGTCCTATGGACAGCTTAAGTTTTAACACTAGCAGCTCAAGGGAAAGAAGCGACTCAGTTGTCTGTGCCAAGGCACACAGAAAGCACACCACATCCCCCTCCTAGCTAAATGGCTCCTGTCCCCCTATGAAATAAAAAAATACTTGTGTTCCTACTGAAGTGACCATCAAAGAGAACTTAGTATTTAAAATGACAGTGTTCTGGTATTTCCATTTCAAAATACACAGCGTGATTTTGTAAAAATGGAAAAGCAACAGCTGAGTAGTTTAAAAGAACTAACACCAATGCCAACTTACAGGCACATTCATTTTAATACAAGCTAACTATAGAAATCTCTTTGGCAAATGAATCAGAGGCAGCAATTTCATGTCACCTAGGGGATCCCAGAGCTCACCTACCAGTGCACAATGGATATATCATACACACAAGCTAACTGAAAAACACACTGACCCACTGACAGACTTTTCTGTCTCATATGTTAGCTAAGTAGGATGTATGAATCGCCTTACCTTGTGACAGCAATTTCTCCCGTGCAGAAACACATACCATGTTTGCATTCTTGTTTATTTGTATCAAAAACTACAGACTAGATCAGCTAGCCTTGCTATCATCAACAGTTGGAAGAGATACCTTGTTAAAATCCTCACTGCACTACTCTGCCTTAGAATGTCTGTAAGTGTGTGAAACCACCACATTCAAAACACAGAGCAGCAGGGTGAGAGAGCAGAAAGCAGCTTCTTTGTGTGTATAGTTTAGATATCCAGTCTGAATGGAGAGTTTTCTTTTAAGGTGCTTTCTAAGAGATTGGAAAAAAGTCTCTCTAGGGGAAGTTAGTCTAACCATCCATGGATAGCGGAGAAAAGGCATCTCACCAATGCTGCACTCCTAAATTCCAGAGTCTCTTGCATCCTAAGGACAAGTGGCTGCACACAGTTCCCCGACTCAGAAGTTCCTTTTTTACTTGCTATTTTTATATTGCAAATAATAAAATGCTAGAATACATTTTTATTATTTTTCTTGCAGAAAGGTTCTTGGAAGCTAACTCCATCTACAGAGGGAAATGGCACGTGTCAGCAGATCTTCCTGGAAGTCATCCACCCAGGGTAGTCTCAGACCCAAAAGATGCGGTCAGTCTCCTGATTTTTGACAGATCAGCTTCCTTTAGCATGTTGTCTCTTTCAGGCTGCTCAAGATGGTAAAAGGAACATTAACAGTTCCCTCATAGTTTCACATTCAAAGCCCGTTACTTAAAAAGATTTTCTTGTTGATTGGTTGGTTTCCCATCCTATTTTATTCTTAGTCATGTAACCTTGTAAGAGCACCATATCATTTATTTCACTGTTTGTTAGCTAACAGGATTTCAAGCTTTATTTGCAATATTCTAAGTACCACACTTAAAAGGAAACAATGTTAACTGTCAGGCAAGGGAACAATTTATTCTTCCAAATCAGATAATGTAAGTTTCAATCTAATTCCTATTTTGTA
Source organism: Psophia crepitans (assembly GCA_013399095.1). Classification (NCBI taxonomy): domain Eukaryota; kingdom Metazoa; phylum Chordata; class Aves; order Gruiformes; family Psophiidae; genus Psophia; species Psophia crepitans. The sequence continues at coordinate 755,906 of VWZZ01006493.1, read as the reverse complement.
TTGTACTGCTTCAGAACTAGTGAAATGAAATTACTTTTCACTAATTAGAAGAAAATTCAGAAAAATTGAGAAATTAAAAGAAGCTACATTTCTTCATTCATTCCTTTTATTGAGGGGGTACTGACTTTGAGCAGAATGAATATTTGCTTTTCATCACTGTCTACTCTGATTACTCGGATATCACTAAATTATACCACAAGGGCAGGACTAGAAACCACAAGGTTTCCTTTAGAAATTAACATTTCATGTTCTCCAACAAGTTAATAAAACATACTGCAATGAAACAGGGAACTGAATGCTGAAATTTATGTACAGTATTTACGAGAACCAGGCTGGCTTACCTCTCTTTGGTGGTCTAACATGATATGTGACATCATTAATGATCAGTTTGAAGTCATCCAGCAGAAGCAAATCTATGCCTGTGGAAGAGGCGACACGTGTGCCGTCTGTAAGGGCAAACACAAACGAGTCATTAAACAGTAGCAACAAAGTACCTAAACGTGCTGTGGCTGAGCAAGTTGTAACACCATCCCAAATCCAGTTGTTGGGGATTTTTCCCCCCACAGACAATACTCTTTGTCAAGGGATAGGAGACCTTACATGGAAAATACTACCTGAGCTACATATGCAGCTGCTTTTCTGAATTTGTGGTATTTGGGGACCATATAAAAAGCAGTTCCTTTCATCCCACACACTTGGAATATTTTACTATGTCTTGCAATACGATCTACTTAAGTGACCTTCATCTTTCCCCAGGAGCATTAGAAATTGTTTCAGTCACTAGTAATGGAGAGCTTTGATATCACTAACCTAGCAAACATCTCCCTCCCAGCCCAAGACTGAAGGAAATACCTGCTTTGATGGCACTTTTGTCAGACACACTAACAACATTTCAGAGCTTTGGTGGCTAGCAGACATGTAGCAATTGAGAAAAACAGTGAAGACGGACATGAAGTGAAACATGACCGAGTTTTCATAGCTAAGCAAGATACCGTTTCTCTTGTACCACCTTTTACACCCAATTCCTTACAAATCGATTAAAACCTCTACATTGGTTGCACAGATTGCGTCTTTCCTACTAAGTGGTAGGAAACTCACCCAAAACTCATCCCCATCAGGACTCATGTCTATAAGCTAAGCATTAAGAAAGTTTTCCTCCTCCTTCACCCTACAGTCAGAATTCCTTGGCAGACCTGACTACGCAGGGATAGCTACCAATACTCTTACTCTAGGAACAGCATTTCAACCTTCAGGTTGTCCAGGAATTCCGAAGAACTCACAACGTAACAAGCTTCTACTTAAAAAGCAAAAGGCTGGATGAAAATAGCCAGCAAGTAAATCAATTAGTTCGTAAATAGCAGTACCTGCTGAGTAGATTGCAACCCGATCAATTCCTCTGTCCTCTGCTTGCAGCTGTTTTAAGAACACACCAACAGAGTCCGAGATAGGTTTAAGTGTGAACTGGCAACGTTCACGCCGGGATGGAAGATTTACAGAAATCACAGGTAACCCGTTTTGGTAAACCACTGTCACTTCTACAAAGACAACAAAAAAATAAGTTCAGCATTAAAAAAATTGACAGATGATCTTGTAATAGTTCTGGATTTGTCCCACGGAGAAAACAGCAAACACTGTTATGAGCTGAACATGAAACAGACTTTAAATTTCTGGTTCATCTTTTATCAAGAAACCTGCCCATCAACGGAAAACCGAGGGATGTCAGAGGTTTTTACTCCTGTTAACTTGGCAGTACCTGTGAAACTTTCTGTACTTTGTGGAAAAACGCGTTTTGTCTAAGCACAATCCTGTTTATACTAAAGGCAACAACATATCTAAAAGCCACAACACGACAATATAGTATGTTTTGATTCATCTTTGAGAACCAAAGTATTTTGGACTACAGAAGACAAAACACTGTGCAATTTATCAGGATTTATAGCCCAGAAGACAAAAGCAGACTGTGTATATTAGGAAACATCAAGGAAGGAGCTACTTCAAATCTTTTTATTCTTGTTTAGTTCTGGTTTCCTCCTCTTTGTCTTAAGGCAACAAATATTTAAGAGACCAGTCGGGAGTATGAGGTTATAGGAACAGTGCTCTGAATTTCAGTCTCAAGGTCATTTCATCTAAAATTCATGGGATCAATACACTTTGTACTTCAGAAGACAGACATAACTACTTAGGTGTAGATAAAACAACGTTTTCCATTTCTTCAGCGCTGTCAGGCGCTTTTTCAAAAGCATTCTTAAAGGATTTCAGTGCACCTTTCTAAAATTTATGGTAGTGACTTGTATGAACTGTAAGCTAAATATTATTTTACTGCCAGAAAGACAGCCCACTGTGTGTGCTTCAGGATATCCATACATAGAAAAAAAATTAAGAGTTCATATTCCTTAAGTCTTCTACTGAGTCACAAAATTGAAATTTTCCCCCAGTGCAGTAGTTGCTAAGATATAGTGGCACACCTTAAAAATGATTCACTTTACATTGCTATGTATTTTTCTTATGTAAAAACGTAAGGTCTTTTTTATCGCACAGAGCACTTGCCATGTCTCAAGGATTGTGCAGTCACACCCACCCACGCTACATCTGGCTTCGTATTCCCACCTGTTGTAGCTTTGGCCAACTATGTGAACCACGCCATCTACTTAAGCTCATTGAACTCATGTATTGACATGCCAAGTCAATTTAAGCAGCAGTTGGTCAAAGAAGTCAACACAAGTAGAAATAGAAGCAAATACTATCATTTTAACTACCAAAGGGAAATAATTTCTCAGCATGCCACTGTTCAGAAAGTTTTGCCACCAATGGCCTTTATACCTCCCATTTCAGTGATCTGCTGCCTGTTTATCACAGGATCATTTGCATGTTAGGACGAGTCTTGGGGCAGTATGCCTTCCTGAAAAGGGAAGCTTGTGGATGTTGAGAAAGGATGCGCCAACTTTTACAAGGCCAGAAGAGTTGTCTTGGGCTTTTGAGTTTAGTGTCACATGCTTTCATGAATTAAATCAAGCACACAGAGACATTTTCCTTTCTATGACTACGTAACCTGCTCGGCTGATGTGGGGCAAGCGGTGGACCTGGATAGGCTGGAAGAGTGGGATAACAAGAACATTACAAAGTTCAACAAGGACAAGTGCAAGGTCTTGTACTTGGGGAAACATAATTCAGGAGAGCAGGTCTGCAAAAAGGGATCTGGGGGTCTTTGTGTACAACAAGCTCAATGTAAGTGAACAGCGTGCTGCTGCAGTAAAGAAAGCCAACGAGATGCTGGGTCACATCAAAAAGGGCATCACCAACAGAGATAAAGTAGTCATAATTCCACTCTACTCGGCACTTGTCAGGCAACACCCAGAATACTGTGTTCAGTTATGGTCCTTGCTGTACAAAAGAGATGTGGACAGACTGGAGAGGATCAGACTGGAGAAGGGTCACCAAGATGATCTAAGGACTGGGAAACCTGCCATATGAGGAAAGGCTGAAAGAATTGGGTTTGTTCAGCCTTGAGCAAAGAAGGCTTAAGGAAGACCTCATCATCATGTTCCAGTACTTAAAGGGTGGCTACAAAGAAGACAGAGACACCCTTTTTACAAGGAGTCACATGGAAAAGACAAGGGGTAGCGCATGCAAGTTACTCCTCGGGAAGTTCTGACTGGACACAAGAGGAAAGTTTTTTCACAATGAGAACCACCAGTCATTGGAATAATCTCCCCAGGGAAGTGGTGGATTCCCCATCATTGGACACTTCTTAAGTACAGCTGGACAGGGTGCTGGGCCATCTTGTCTACACTGCTTTTGCCAAGAAAGGTCAGACAAGATGATGCTTGACATCCCTTCCAACCTGGTCTTCTATGATTCCATGATAGGCTTTTTACCTCTTCCGGGGGATTGCTATCTGGTGCTGACAAAGAGGTATGTGTCATCTGTAAAGACTAGGTGGAAGTGACGAAGTATGGACATCTAAAATCACTAAAGCATCCCAAGAGGCCTAGTATTTCAAAGACTGTAAATACCTGTCCTCAAGACTCAGACACCTGATGGGATTTTAGTAGCTTTGGTGTTTCAAAGCTTAAAACTCAGAGACAACAGTTAGATATTTACTTAAAAAAAAGAAAGCAAACTGCCAATTTATTTGGACAGTTAGACAGAATTTCAAGCTCCTTATCAGCAGTTATGATGACACCAGCTCTCAGATTTTTACATTTTTTTCACTCAAGTACTTGAGCAAGAGACTGGTAAGAAATAGATCAGCATTAGCTACATTTGTGATAGCAGGCTCAGAAGAAACGATCGACAACATTTAGAACCTTAAAATAGCCACTTAAGCATTTAATTCTTTGTTCTGTGAGCAGCACATACAACACTAACTTACGTGCTGCTTCCCTAAGACACGAAAAACATCGGTTATTTAAAAATGCTACCTTGATCTACAGTTTATCCTAGAACCCAACAGATAGCAATGCTTGCACCAACACTTTTCCATGTATCCCCACTGGTTCAACACAACAACCGCAGCTCCAGGACGGCCAGCTCTGGAGAAAGTATCTACCAGCATCAGCCCTGCTGCATTTTAACCATCCACAGACCACAGTGATAAATGCAGTAGGTCAGACTGCACCTAGAGTCATCAGCATTGGTGGCACACAGAAAAACCTCTCTCAAGGATTTCCAGTTTAGGTGAAGTGTTAGAGACCAAATTATTTCTTTAGGATAGTCTTGCTAAATCTAGAGTTATAGCTGGTTTATGTTTTCCCTGCAAAAAGCTTGTAAAAGTAATTTTCTAGCCTAATTCACTGGTGGGGAAAGTCCATAATTCCAGTTTGATCCTCTCATCACATCCCACACAAGTAATGTCTGGTGAGATTTTACTGCACTGGAGAGTAGTAAAAAGCTTAGAGGTAAATAAAAAATAGAAAAGATCCAAAGGACATTTCAATAACACAAACCTAACGGACAGCAACAGACAGCTCCAGTAAAAGTTATTAACAAGACACTAATATGACTGTCTGCCGTGCTCCCTTCTGCTGCGGACAGCCCTGTGGATTGCCTGCATGAGCACAACTACAAGTTACTGAGTGAACAAAGCATTTTGGCACTTCACTAATTATAGAGCTAACATTTTGGCTAATCTTCACCAATTACGTTTTAAACCAGTACTCAGATACATAGGACAAGTAAAAGAAGGTAATTGTAAACAAGTAAATTTCACTTACATTTACAGACACCTACAACCTGACCAGGGATGCTGCTAGATAAGATCATGGGTGATTTTAAAAGCTTTACACACTATATTAAGCATGAGGTTGCTTTGAGGTACAAATGCCATCGAAGCACCACAAAGTTTTGACTCAGCCACATGTGCACCAATAACAGGTCACTAGTATTTTCTAAAGACTTCTATTCTTGCGTAAGAACAACTTCAGCACCACATTTGGCCAAACAAGGTGCAGTAAAAAAAAAGCATATGGTCAAAGTTGTCAGCACTGAACCTTTACCACTGGTAAAGGTGACGTTATTGGAAGAAATAACAAGAGAAATATTCAAGTGCAAAATGAGGAGAGGTAAAATCAAACCACGCAAGTAGCTACACACTGAAATTGGCCTCTCAACCTTACACCTATCCTCTACACTCGTACCTATTTAGACCTTCAAGTTTTTATTTTGAGGTCTCTGCAGCAGCCACATTCTCTTTATGTTTGCAGATACTCACTATCCCGGCAAGGGAAGCAATTGTGCCAGAAACCTTTATTAGCTTTCAGGCTTTATTAACAAGCCTTAATGGGGAAACGATCCACTAACCACTTGTGTCAGTCAGCGTAACTGCTCCAGTCAAAGCGCATAGCGTGCAGATGTTAAGCAGGCAGTGATCTCAAAGCTGCTTGTTTCCTCTTTGCATTCCAGCATACTGAGATTTTTAAAGTTCCACCAGTGCCGCCTTCTACTTTATGACAACCTTATAAAAAAAGCTTAATATCTGAGCTGTCCCAAAATTTAAGTAAAGGGGCAAAATAGCCTTTGCTTCACAACTTACTGCAGCAAACAGTGCTTTCAACCACTTGAGCAAGTAGCTGGTATGAACTACACTTTCATTACATAAATAAAGTTAAGAGGCCACACAGTACCCTGGAAGGTAGGCATCGCACAGACCTCACAGCTACATCAGAAACAGGTCTGGTAAAAAAGTTTGGACAGTTGCGCGTGATTACATCTTTCTTCATAAAGCCTGTCCTGTTTTGTAAGGACAGTTAAAGCAGCTGATCATTCCCTTAATTTTTCTGGACTTTATTCTCTGTCACTTCCTTAGCTGAAAACTGGATTACCTCCTAGCCAGAAAAGGGGTCAGAGAAGGTGATTTCAGTTAGTGAGGTCAGAAGTGAGCCAGGAGTTTCTCTATGTGAATACTCACCATCAGAGGGCACTACTGTACTGCAATAGACCACTCTCACACTCTGCCAAGGAGAAAGCCTCTGGTGCACCTAGAAAATACAAGCACAGCAAAAAGGACAAATGTTCAGTGCCACTCGTCTGGCAGAATCACACCCCAGTGTCACCTCCTGTCCCCCCATCACCTATCCTAATGCCTGCGCTAGGTACGTCCTCCCATCTGCTGCAGGGTAACCACAAACCAGGAGTGCCTGACAAGAACAGCCTCTTCTCTTACCATCTGCCACTCAGCTGGGTTCCCCCTGTCTCAGCCAAGTTCACCTCCACGCACTTCACCCTCCATGTACATAGTTTCAAGCGAGAATGTATAGCACAACAGCTGTGATTTCTTTTTCTCCTTAATGTAAAAGTGTATTTTTAAAGTCAAACTGAGCTAATCAGTTTTAAGAAATCAATTTAGATTACTATGCAGACAAGGAAAGTAGAAATCACACAAACAGTCTTTAAAAGTTAAAAAAAAGTTTTAGCATAACAGTGGGGTATAATTAGTGAGTTGTGGAATAAGAAGCTCAGTCTCTTAGGCTATCTTTTCTCTGCTCACATGTATTTTTTTTTCCTCGCCTTACAGATGGAAGCCAAATCCTAAGATATGGGTATTTAACATGCCTGTTCACAGAAAAACAAATTGTTCAAGACAAAAAAAAAAAAAACAAAAAACCCAAGAATTGTGATACTGACCTATTAAAAAAAATAAACAGGAGAGCCTAATAAGAGAAGAAAGCTCATGAGTGGTTCATATGTACCACAACCTCAGCAATGGACTTATTTGTTCATGAAAATCTGGAATCCAACAGATTTGAAGTCTGTCTTATTCTAGAGTAAGCTATATCAGCTATATATCAATCCTCCCCCAACAGTGAAATGACAATTCCAGCTCAAGAGCCCAACTTGAAAAAGGCGCAACACCAGCTCTCATCTATCTGTCTATGGTGGCATATACTTCAGTGACTAGCATTCAGATTTTTCAACAGCTGCAGTCTAATATGGGCATTCCTATGGTCTGCAATTATTTTTGTTGGTTAGTTTCTAAAATACAGCTGCCAAACCTGCCTTTAAATAAAGGTATCTCCCAGATAAGGCCTGTTTTTATTTTAAGTAAATTTCTAATGGAAGTTTGCAAACAAAACCCAAGCTGTTGATTATTTCTCTGCCAAATTGTCCAGACCTCCATATTTTGCAAGGTTGCTTTCAATAATCTACTTAAAACAGCTTTATCTGCTACTTCACTTTTCTTCTGAAGCCTGCTATGCAAATCAAAGACAGTTTCAACTACAGCAGTCTTTCTTGAAAGGTGATCAGTGCATTGACAGCTCTGGAAATACACTCTCACTTGCCCTGTGTTTACACTCCATTTTTCTCAGTCTGGACAACGAGAATCAGTCCAGTCATTTTCCTCCTTGCAATCACATTTTCAGCTTCACAGTCAAGTCAAACAGACCGCTAACAGAAAAAGAGAACCAGGTAGTAACCACCGGCAACTGAACCTAAGCACAAAGTTGAATGTTTTGGCAAAAGTAAATGTTTAAAAAAACCCCAACCCTATGTGTTGGGAACCAAAGGGCAAATTTGCCTTTTTACATTTGAAAAATAGCAAGTCTTCTGGACTGATAACACCCATGAGCTACTGCTGAGCAACCAAGACAAACACCTGCACACACATAAAGAAAAACAAGTTTAAAACTCAAAACCATGCAAAACACAGATACAGCCTCACATTCTGGACAAAAATCAAGTTCCACTGTCTTGGCATCACTATTATATTACAAAAAAAAGTCAGAAGCTTCAATGATCCGAAGTTCCACACGTAAAGCAGTCTTCAGAACAAAATTTTACCTAAGGAGGGCACGCCTCTATAGAAGGTTTGTTGGGGTTTTTTTGTTTTGTTTTGGTTTTTTTTGTTTGGTTTTTTTTTTTTTTTTTAAAAAGACCTGTTTCCCTTTGAAATGAGTAACTTCGATTTTAATCCTTCTAGAAATAGTATCAGAGCAGACAATAATAAGTGGGCAAAATTTATAGAGTGAGACAAAACCTCCTGTCAGAGAGCACTACCACGAAGAACTGTTTACAAACTTATTTTACTTAATCGCATGGCAGAGCTGACTCTTGCCAATAAATGCTTTTCACTGCTTAACGCTTCTCTTCTACGTGACATTAATCATCCATTTTTGAAATACTGCATACCAAGAATCTACCTTTCTAAGCAAATTTGCATGGCAGCCAAAAAATTTAGTAGTTTTCAGAAAATCCTGAAACCCACTAAACCCAGTGTTATCCCACTGCAAAATAACTACGTAACTGCAAGATTTTATCAGCTAGTATTCGCAAAGACTTTACTTTAAGGCCATGAGTATTTGACAGGTATAAATTAGCTCCAAAAGCCTCCTGCCCTCATACAATACAGGCAAGACCAGGGGAAAAGGCAAAACAGGTTGAAGAACAGGGCACATTATGTGACTCATCAAAAAGCTGAAGCATCCCCAGATTTAACCTCTTAAACAATTCTTTCACCCTGATACAGGTCTGAACAAACCGATTTGTTAACCCCACAGCAGTATATGCTGCCATTACATTTTACAGGAAGATTAAATCATACATATCTGTCGCTTTTGCAGTTCTGAACTGCACCTTGTGATACATGCTGCCATTAGAAATTTCTTAGCCAAAAAAAACCAGTCTCTACAGGTTAGGAAAAAAAAAAAGAAACAAAGTAATTAAAAGTCAGCACAGACCTAAACACTATCTTCTGCCATCCAAGGCTAGTGAGAGTTTAAGGAATCAGTCATTTTCACTCTCGAAGGGTGGCTGTTGTTTCAAAATTGAGATGGAGAGAAACATCTGAATCCTTTATCACACATCTGCAACAGCTTTATGTAGAAATGAACCAGAAGGCTGAAACTCGGGACTGAAGCAACATGGGGTGCAGGATCAGAACTTGTTTAAAGCTTTGCTGACCAGATCTCACGATCTTTTGCCTGCAGACAGTCGACAGCTCACCACTTCAGCCATGGAGTACGGAATAACTACATCCACGTTTCAACCGAGACAGACTTGTCCACCACTTCCAAAATAAGCGATATTTGGAGTGTGAACAGCACCAAAGCCAGACCACTGGAATCAGAAGCTTTAAGCACCAGAATAACTTTCTGGGTCTCAAGAGAACAGATGCAGGAATTCACTTTTCACATCTTTCGATCCCTTGTTTCCTGTCTTATCTGCACTAAGATGCATGTTAAGAGGCTCGGGGTTACGCAGCAGCTTCACTCCCAGAATGATTAAGGGAGAAAGAAAAACAAAAAATTCATAGTCTTTTGTCTAAAACTAACACCTCCTCCAGCTTTATCAAGGTCTATATTGGACAATCCAACAGTAAAAATAACAGCATTTCCATAGGTCCTAATATAGATTAACGTAGGTCCTATCTTGATTCTACATGAGTGACAAAGTTAATCAAAGTCCTGCTGGGAAAAACCCACCATTTAGACACCAGCAAGTACTCTCTGAAGAGGAAAGCAGCAGCAGCAACCTGCCAAAGCTCAAGTTCTGCATTTTACACAATTATTTATACTAGAATGGTAACAACTTGAGGTACCAAGCCTCCAAACCCTACTTAAAATCAGAAAAAGGGAAGCTGTCCAGAAAAAACACCACTCCAAGCATGGTAAATGTGAATATCTTAACCTAGAACACAAGTAAAAGATGCTGCTAACTCACCACCTGGAGTACCAGTGCAGCAAAAGCTACAACACTTTTGTGAAAAAGAGTATCCCCATGTAAAAATTCCTTACCACAATTGAAACCTTTTAGAGATACATTTGCATCAGCTGCAACATCTATTTTACAATTTATGAAAGGCCTCCTTTAAACAAGGCTGCCTTGAGTCAAACGGGAAGCAGCTCATGTTTTCCAACAGGCAACAGCTATTTTCCTCTCTATCCCAACTTTCACTGCATTAAAAAAAACCTGAATATCTTTCCTGGCTCTAACAGTGGTTAAACCCAAAGCCTCCTGGCCATAATCTCCGTGACAAAAATCTCGGCGAGCTTCCCTGAACGATCACAGCAACCCAAACCACCCACCTCAGAAGCAAAGAACTCCATTTATCAATCTTTCTCAAGCCATATTCTGAATAGAAATCAGCTGTCTAACCTCCACCATGTGTAACTTAGCAAAACAGCTAATATTTTTGCATGAGCATGTAAGCACTTACAAGATTTAAATGCATATAACTGTGGTGGATTGACTGTGTGCAGCTGCTCTCTCACTCCTCTCCTCAGCAGGACAGGAGGATGCAAGACAAAAAGCTCAGCATAGGGGCAGGGGGAGATCTCATAATTCACTGGCTTAACCGACTCGACTAGGGAAAAGTGGATTTACTAACAATTCAAGTAAATAACAGCAGGAAACAGAAATTACACACCTTGCCCTCACCCCTTTTTGCAGGATCCGGCTGACCAGCTCCTTGCCCCACACAGAGGTTCCTTCTGGAAACATCCGTTCCACAGCCCATGGAGGACACTATGCTGGGGCACAGGCGGCAGGGGAGTCTGTGCCCCGGCACCCTGACCAGCTTCTCCTCCTCCTCCTCCCACATCAGTGCTTGGAAGGCTGTTCCCTCACACTTTTTTTTCCTGACTACTCTCCTTTTTTTCAGGATTTTCCCCATTTTTTACCTCAGATTCCTCAAGACATCAGCAGTGGGGCTGAGGGGCCGAGCAGTGTCTTGCCAGGGGCCACTGGAACCTGCCTGAGGCAGCCTCAGCCTCTCCTCAGACTCCCCTTCACGTGCCTCTCCTCCTCAGACCCCCTCCCTCACGCGCCTCTCCTCCTCAGACCCCCTCCCTCATGTGCCTCTCCTCCTCAGACCCCCTCAGCAGCCCCCAGGCACCCAATCCAGCAACTTAAATTGTTTTGTGAAAAACAGTATTCCCCACGTAAAAATTCCTTACCATGAGTGAAGTCTCATGAATCTTCCTAAGTAAAGCAAACTAAAACAAAATTTTCAAATACAAGTCCTTCACGAATGAACCAACGCAGGGCTCTGAGCCCAGACAGGACCTTTTCAGCCCTCTGACGTAGAAGACTCCTATAGCAGTCCCCCTGAACAGGGAAAGCCATTGCACCCGAGAGCTGTGCTCCTGCAACATGCCTGCAGCCAAGGCAGAGGAGCCCAGCGCCCCTAAGCACAATTTTCTTCTCCATTTCCAAAAAGCCCAAAACTTCTGCCTTTTTAAAACATACACTTTCTCTCCCAGGACCCAAGACCTTGCCTGATGAAACCCCACTGGCTTGAACCCTTTTCTTTTTCTCTCTTTGCCAGTACACCCTCGCTCGCATCCCACTCAAGAGGTCAGATTTTGACCCGAAAAGAACATTTCGCACTCGCGGCCTCCACAGTGCAATGTTTCTGCAGCTGAAGGTCAAAGCTAATGAGAACCCCTGTGTGAGCGGCAGTGCTGTTCCTCTTTGGGTTTGTTTCGGTGTTTTGTTTTGTTTTAAAATCAGGCTGAGGAGATGGGACACAAAAAAGGCAACGGCAGCAAAAGGTGGGAAGTGTTAATATTTGCATTTGGAAGCACTTGATATGACCTACACGTTAGCAAATGGTCTTCGTTTGCCACACTTGTCATTCCTGCCTGAATTCCCTTCTTCCAGCATTAGTACAGAGCTTCATCACATCTGCTGGGAAAGGAACATAAACAGGAGGTGAGCTATAAATATTCCCTTCTCATCCTGCTTCCTTTGCCCATCTGCCTAAAAAGAAACAGGTAATCCGCAGTGTCCAGGAAGAGGTGGGGGTAGGAGGAAGGAGATTCATTCTTTGCAGAAAAGGAAAAAGGTGAAGCAGTTCCTCATCATTCTTCATACCACCCTTCTCCCAGGCATTCCTGCTGTGGTGGAGATGCTGCAATGACGAGTTTTCTAACAGGAACATCACTGATTTTGACAGCTTTGATGGAGCTTCTCAGGGGTGAGAGAGGGAAGAGGAGGCAATGAAAGGTGAAAACTTTAACCTTAAGCACAATGGTCAAGCAGTTTCTACAGCTTTTAACAGCACCTTGCTACCATCCACACCAATTTTCCCCCAACAAAAAAACAAACCAAAACCTTTTCTCAGTGTATAGTCTTAATTTTATTGCAAATGCCAAAAACTTACTGAGAATTACAGTGTTCCTACTTATCATAGAATCCCAGACTGGTTTGGGCTGGAGGGGACCTCACAGCCCATCCAGTTCCCACCTCCTGCCATGGGCAGGGACACTTCCCACCAGCCCAGGCTGCCCAAAGCCCCATCCAGCCTGGCCTTGGGCACTGCCAGGGAGCCAGGGGCAGCCACAGCTTCTCGGGGCACCCTGTGCCAGGGCCTCAGCACCCTCACACAGGGAAGGATTTCTTCCTAACATCTAACCTGAGATGAAGAAGGGTAGATTTAAGGCCATTACCCCTTGTCCTACTTCACTCAGAACAGACGACAGCCACGGTACACCAGACCACCATACTCCCTCTTTCATCTAAACTTTGTACAGTCCTTCCTCCCTGTAGCAGGCAACCTAAAACGGGGCTGGAACATATCCCTTGCCATCTGCAATGCCAGATCACAGTTTCACTATTGAAATATTTTTTGCTCCACTGGAGTAAGATGGTTTGAATTCCATTTCTTTAATACAGCCCTCATGGTTACTTGAAAAAAGAAAAAAAATAAAAAAAGCAGTGGAGAACTTAAATTCCCTTGCATTCTCAAAGTTTGGAAAAAAAAAAAAAAAGCACACAAAATACCATGATACATTTAAGCCTGTGTCCGCTTTGAAACCTGAGTGTGAGGACAAGACAGAGCTGAATTCCTTTCCTTAGTTTCCAGATTCATTACTTGAATCTTCCTGTAGTAAAAAGGACTGTACCTCTCCTCAAATAAAGGGGCTTCCAACCCTGGTTTAAAAAAGCAGGTTGAAGAATGCACTGAGTTTTAATTCCACTGATTTGCAGGGTACACCATTTTTGTCTCCCTCAGTCGCTCACAGCTAAAAATTGAATAACCAGAGAGAGGAGCAGTCAGATGGGTTCCCCTCAGCAGGTCCCCCAGGGCAGCTGACTAGTGGTTTGTTGTTTTTTTTGTTTCGTTTTCTGCTTTTAGTAGTAGTCAACCCCATTAGGTAATTCCTTTTGTCTTTGTTATAACCAATTTAAAAGAAGAATTCTTACCCTTCCTCTCCCACCTTGCTGCCATACTGCACGAAGAGTTTCCCAGCTTACTGACACATCCCTGGCACTTACAACATCAAAAATGAAACAATAAGCAGGGTTATGAAGTGAGATTTCCACAAGTGCACGGAAATTCCTTCTGCCTCGGTGCGTGCTGGGGAGCAGCCAACTCGCACTGGTTTTCTAGGGAAATAAACTCAGAAGGGAACCTTGCTTTCAGCCCTTAAAAAAAACCAGCAGGCTCTTGCAGACTTCGGAGTTGGCGCCCGCATATGTACAGCTTCTGAGAAGCTGAATACGCTGAAACGTAGAGGAGTAAAACATTCTGCAAGCCACAGCAGGCCAGTACACCCCAGTTCTAGGGGAGTCCTAATTCCCTGCTCATTTTCCTACAGGAAAGAAACTCCACAAAAGAAAAATCATCTCTCTACCTAACCTTACCTGGGTTTGGTGTAAAAAGGGAACTGGTGGAGCAGAACCCTAAGTATGCCTCAAACAGTAAGAGGCGGTTCCATTGTACCCAAGGTCCCATCAATTCAGTCCAAGTACCAGAAACAAAATAGTTCCTTCTCGCAGGTGACCTGCCTTACAGGGTAAGCGCAGAGACTGAACTAACCTTACGACTGAATCCTTTATAAGGCGCTTAGTTAGCAAGGTTACCCAGAAGCACCAGGTAAGTTTTACAGATGCTCTCACATTCAGTTCACACCCTAAGACAAAGAGACATAGGTTTGTTAAACACCTACAAATACCTGTGGCCAACGAACATCAGTCACGTTTCTTCTATAAGAAATACCAAAGCTTAGGACATTCAGCTTGATGTGCTTCTTCACTGTCTATGTTCAGTTTCCATCAGTGCACTACCAGGTGTGATTAGTAGAGTACAAAAAAAAATCATAATCCTTCTGCTAGTCCCACACATGTCTTAACATGAAGCCCTGAAAGAAAAATCTTCCATTTGATTAAGAGTGGCCGCCTGACATTTTTTATGGCAGATAGCATATCTGGGGGAACATTTATTACTGTGCAGTTCTGACTTCTAGATCACTTATGTTCCCTGGCAAGTTGTTATCATTGTATGAAAGCAAGAGAAGAAAATGAAAGAAACTCCAACAAAACTATATGAATATTTTAAAGCTATTAGGGACCATTGTTTCATTTTACTACCAGCCCACAGATCAAGGAAACTTTCACGCTAACTTAATATCGGGACCTGTTAATGTTTAATATCCTTGAGTTAAGGAAGTACCTTGTACCTATTTCAGAGGATGGGTCCCACCTCCATCCTGAGAGAAGAAACGGCACAACGCTCACCTCCTGCGTGCCACGGGTGCATACCGAGGGAAGGCAACTCAGCCCAAGGGAAAGGCAGTTCTCGCAGAGGCAGATTGTTATTGACATAGTAATGAAGTGCAGTAAGAACACAGATATGCTTATTTTGAACCTGACATCTAAATTAACATCTTGAATTCAGTTTTGAAGGTTTTTGCCGCAAGAGGCAAGCACTTCTCATCTGTGGAACTGCTCCCAACCTCAGCCCTAAATGGGTCTGACTGGAATTCCAGTTTCTGCACTGACCATCACCTGCCATCTCTGGGGACACAAGCAGGAAACCAAGAGATCAAAAGGGCTTTATTTCATTGACCACTGATAAAGTAAATGACTGTATTGGCATCTCCCAGTAGCACTCGGTAGCTCAAAGATATTCATTTCAGCATCTCCTGCACGGAATTACTGTGCTACAAAACCGAACAATACAGTTACACTTCAGCGCACACACGGCAAAGGTACTAACAGCTAAACAAAATTTCAGGAAAGCTAATAACTAAATTCCATAATTTCATATGCTATATTCAGTGCTATCCTCTGAGCAATCTCAGTCATATCCTTCAGGCTGAGCGCCATGGGATGAGAGGCTGAACACCCTAACAAAGGGCTGCTTCTCCTCATTAGGTGCCACAGCTGAGCCTGCTGCCAGGCCCTCGTTAGCACCCATTAATTCTGTCACTTCGTGGACCTTCCTCTTCACTCTCTCCCAGGGAAACCAGTTCAAACTGGGTTTATGGACACATGCACTATGCACAAACACACCATCAGTTGATATAACGAGCAAGTCAATGCATCTAAGTTAAATCACTAGTTAAATAACCTCCAAGAAAAAGCAGACCAAAAAACCCCAAACCCCACTTTCCTATGGATCTTCAGTGGTTATCAAGTCATCCACTACCAGTACACATTATAAACTAGGATTACAGGGGAGCATTATGAAAGGAGTTCCAAAACACTTGATTCCTGTTTGTTTTTTGGTTTAAAAACACTGTTTTCTACTAATTCTATATCATCCAGATCACAAGGATTGATCTAGTAGGACTTTAATTGCAATTTTTCAGATGACTTCTGCTCAATAAGTATTTTTCATTTGTTTTCAAAATCCAGAGCATAACACTTACATGTTCAAACCTCTAGCCATCTCAAAGTTTTTCTCCACAGAAACTGTTGCAGCTTCATCCAAGGAGTAAGACACAAGGAAGATCTGACACAAAACAAATCAGTTTTCAATAGCCAGTCCTGAAAAGCCGTTTTGAACCAGCTTGCAAATTACAGCCTGTAAACTCCGCGTCAGAGATATGAGTGCTACAAAGGGTTTGCAGTTCATACTTCTTTCTAGTATGAACACTGAGGCTTAATTCATGTTAAGAAACTGAGAGAGACCTTGGAAACAACACACTAGAAAAATGACTATTTTTGAAGCAAAGATGGAAACAAAATGACCATTTTTCTAGTCACTAAGACCATTTAAGAATCAACAGCCATGGGAAAAGAGATTGTCCTGGGAGAGGGGGATTTGGAATGGAAAGTAATGGGATATCTATGGCTAGAGCGCTTCCTTAAAGCTTTTCCAAATCAATTAAATTGGGTTTAATATATTGCGACAGGCATCTAACGACTTAGAAGGTGGCAATTTAAAGGCAAAACCTTTATAGTTTGTATTTTCATTGACAGACTCAGCTAGTTAATGAAAATTTAATCATTCTTCTCTGGAAAGTGAAATATACACGTGAAACAGAGCAAAAAAGGTTCCATGGGAAAAACCCCAAGGGACAGGCATCAAGGTGCCAACTTCAAAACACACACGTTCCCTCCGAGCGAGGAGGCTGGCTCAGCTCGGGCAGAATAGTATACTCTCAACATCAAGAACATTTTTCATGCTTTCTCTCTGCAGTAAATAGGCCTGGGAACCAGGACTTGTCCTTCCATCCAATGCTAAAGTTCTTTCAACCAAGAATCCCAGCTTTCTTCTCAACAAGGACAGTCTTAAGAAGCATTACAGGGACTTGACGCACGCAGCAAGAACAGTTGAAGTGCCATACGCTAAGGCCACTTCCTCAAGATGCCCTCATCTTAAAGCAGGTCAGAGTTTCCATCCGAGTCTTGCTGTAGTCTTATTTTGGCTGTATTGAGTGAAGGAATGATGGAGATAGAAAGTTTCTACAGCTGACATAGTGGTAGAATTTGTTTTCAAAGCTTGTGAAGTCCGCTGGGTTCATAGTTCCACAGACTTGCACTTGCACCGAGGCACCTCTTGCAGTCACCTCCAAAATATCTATCAACAAACTTGGAAGATCCAGATGTAAACAAAGAATGATTCAGGGTTAGGACTCCATTACAATCCATTTCTTTCATCCCTGCCTGCTTATGCTGCTTTTCTGATGGGTGAACTGGATCAAAACAACTTGTAAGTGAACCACAATTAGCTGTCACAGCTGCTAGGCAGGATTATTTCCAACCATATCTGCTAAAAGCTTGCACGTCCAGAAATATTCTCAGGAGACATTGAAAGCAAATTCTCTTTTCACAGTATTTTTTTTTGTTCTCTTTTTAGTATAGACAAAGCTAAAGGCTAAATCAAGACAGAAAGCAGCAAGTCATTCCTAGTTAGGATTTTCAGGTACCCAGCCCAGACGCTTCCAACTAAACAGTTTATATTTGCAGAGACCAAGTCCCCTGGACAGCACTCCCAAACCGATTCAGATAGCATGCAAAGTTTCGGCTTTCTCGGCACGGCAGTGAAAACACATTAGCCATTGAGAAAGCATTAAGACAAGTACTAAAATAGCTGGCGGTAAACAGCATAAGTGGCTGTTGGGCTGAATACGAGGCAATTCCGTAAGCGCTCTAGACGCAGAAACAGTGGGAAAGTAGACCACTGTATTAGACACACAAACCAGTAATATTTACATTGAGGCCTGATTAAATATAAAAGATTACTAATTTCTGAGTGAAAAGTCACGATGGAAACCAAAAGCAGGCACAAAGCATGGCTTGAAAAGTAGTAGCTAATGTGGTGGTCACAAAACAACAAAACGGAAGAACACAGGTCACAGCCCTGCTACAACACTGCACCAACCACAGACAGTAATTTTTCAGGAACACAAGAAGACAGCAAGTCAGAACACAGCCCACACAGATGACAAGAGGTCGTGGTTTGTCCACAGAAAGCACAGTTTCTGCAGTGGCATTTAGAGCAACCTTGTGCTACTATCAATAAGGAAGTTGCAGAGCAAACAAAAATTCTTTTACCTTGCCCTTTCTCATAGCACACAGAGCGTACTTCAGTGTTTTGAAGCTGTGCTACTATGTACAGTGCATTTAACAATACAGAAGCAAGCTTGACAGACCAATGCTACAGAGACCTAAGTATGATCAGCAGTAATTGCTGTTCTCCTCGTCTTCTTCCTTGCCTGTTGTAAAAAGGGAAGAGGGAATTCAATTTAGAGCATTAAATTTCATGAGTTTGACACCATGACTTTTTGGACTACCGAAGGCTTGCCCACACCTCCATTCTCCAGATCACCGAAAAATCCAGAAGCATCATCTCCAAGAATGAACAACCGCCACCCGTGTAGTTTCGGGGGCTGGTGGGAAACCCCATTGACAAGTTTGTAGGAACGCATGTGGCAGCTAAGGGGACGACCTCTGGGAGCAGGAATTTTCCCACACACATCTATTATTCTTAACTCAGCTAATTTGAAACTCACGTTTTGGAATTCTGCATCTTCCAGGCAGAAAGTCTTGCCTATAGAATAAATGAAGATTAATTATCTGGTGTCTCCAAAGGGCAGCACCCTGTCCAAATCACTCCTCATACCGAAGCACCAGATCTGTAAGCAATTTCCCTGGACAGAGGCAGCTCCTATGATGTTTAAACCTCCCCAGGAATCACAGCAGGAGGTTACAGCGCTCCATGTCCCTGCTGGCTGAAAGCCACAAGCATGCAAAACCAACTCAACTTCATGCTGTGGTGTTGTCACTTCACTGATCCGCGTTACAGATGTCATCAGCATCATGGTCCCTTGCTGCGTACTAGGAAGTTGGCATTCGGTGCAGGAGCCCCTGGGGACATTTCTTTCATAGCCACCTCCACACTGCCAAGTCCCAAACAAGCCCCTGTGCTTTCATGGGGATATCCTTTGGTACCGGGACCACTCGTACCACCAGGTACCTTGTGTCCTTCTGGGTACCAAGACATTTACAGCAAAGTGATATATGGCTGCCCTTACGGTTCAATTATTTTACAGGGGAATAGGAGAATCAACAACTCTGACACTTGCTAGTTTAGGCAGTGGCTTATTTCTGGGGAAGAAATACAAGCGTTCATGGACTTTGTATAAAAGGAAGTTGGAAAGATAAACAGCAGTAAGTCCTGCACAGTCCAAAACAGATTTCAAGAAGCTTTCCCACACCATTTTCAGCCCAGCAAGAGGCTTAAAATGCTCGTTCTGATCCGGCTAGAGGTAACTCACGCAAGTGTCAGGCTTACCTTAAAGTGGTGACATGTTTCCTTTTATGCCCCAAACCTCCCTAGAACTGCATTTAAATGCAGTCTCTTTGCCACTTCCCTCCTCCCCCCACAAGCCAGGATTTCTTTGATGCTCAGTGTAATTAGGAGATAATTTTAACTCTGTCACTAGATTGATTGCACTGGTGCTTAACTGCACTATTAAGCAAATCATTAGGTGACATGTGGTATCTTTTCCATCTGACAGAGCAATGCTCAATTTTAGTGTGAGGGGGGACGACTCCAAAGAAACAACCAGCACTGATCTTTGGATTGCACAGGCATACAACTGCAGCTGTTAAAGGGCTGCTCGGGAAACCATTTACACATTAACAACAGAGGCAAGACAAGCAGCTGTAACTTTAGACCAACCCACTTGGTGTCCTGCACCCAAGGTCACCTGCGAAGGACAACACGACAGCTCAGTGTTGGAACCATCACTGGGTATCTTCAGCAGCACTACTGTACATACGAGTTGTAACAGCCAAGTGGAAGACCATCGAGTTTCTGTACTTGAGCACCGACTGTGCAAAGACCCTTCCCGCTTCATTTTTACAACCCTGAAGTCTGATATCTCCTCCTGGGACATGTTCTAGGCAAAGGGTATTAGAGCCCATCACTTCCAACACTGAAATGCTGTTTTATGTGTTTATCAGATCACGAGAAAATATGTGTTCAGTCATTCGCTACTACCTGGAAAAGGCTCCTGTGCCTCCCATCTATTTCAAAGTTGATAAATTTAAGTGAACACAAAGTCAGACAGTGTCTAGAAAGAAGCCTATTTCAAAAACTACACAACAGCTGGCTAAGTTCTACAAAGGGAGTGGTTTTCCACCTATTCCACTTGGTGATTCCTTTAGGGATCCCAAATTAAGCAGTTAAGTAAACAGTAAGAACTCATTTAACAAGTCATTGTACCCAAACTGATTGTCAGAGCATCAAGGAGTGATGAACAGGCAGGTTCAAGACAGCTGTTTTTGGTCCAAAATACAAATTTGCACAGAGAAACCATTTCGCAAGTCTGTGACACCAAGGCCTTCTGCAGCAGAACCGCTGCCTCTGAAGCACGTCGTCTTTCTTCTGCGTTGGTGTGAGAATGAAAAGTAGTTGGAAAGCCCAGATTTTGTAGCAGTGGATTCATTAACACAACAGCAGGCATTTTGCAGTCTGGCACATGACCGAAAACCCACCTGAAAATACAGTGTTACTTTTGAGCTCTACCTGCTTTCAGTCAGGTCCTGTTTGCTCAGCTGAGCTTCCTCAAAACTCATGTCTCTCTTCTCTATAAAAAGTCACCTAGCTATTTGGTTTGATTCTCACTGGATACATGGCAACCAAAGCCTACTCCTATGAATGGAGAGAGCAGACATGCAAGCCTATTTCAAAGAGAGATGGGCCTGTGAAGTTCTTGGTTGACAGCAGAAACCGAAGCGATGCAGACACATACACCTGAAGATACACGCCTGCACTGCTTCCGTACAGCAGCAGCACTGAACAGCTTTCTGTCTTTACCAACTGCAAAATTGGCACGAAGCTTTTTTTTAATGGTGAACCACGTGAACAGCTGGTAACATCAGCCCACTCAAGCAGACAAGTGTCCCTCCTTAGCTGCCTTCTGTGCAGTAACTGGCTTTGGGCCTCAAAAAAGAGTAAGAAAAAGCAAAGAGCTTGCTTGTAGCACAGGCTGAGATAATAACAGAGGTTTTAAAGCAGTGCCAGTGTTTGCACTTCACAGAAGGTACATTTCACAACAGCCATTTGGGTGACTGACGCCTTTTCTTTTCCACTCCTCTGTGCTACAGCACCTGGGAACAAGAGGAGTCTGATACAGAGACCAAAGATATTCCATTTCCCCTAAACACCATCTCACATGACAGAAATCACTCCAGCATTACACAAGCAATGCTTCTTATACTATTTTACCGCACTGCAAGGAAAGAAACCCTCCAAGGTCTCTTGGAAGCCAACCCTGGGAATCCTGTTCCCCCCCCCTTTTTGCCACAATAGCAGAGTTTACAGTCCCAAGCCATGGAGCAGCAGCTAACCTGGCACAGCTGGGGAACCAAATACAACTCCCAATAGGCTTTTAAAGGTCTCCTTTACTGACCCGACCTTAGAACAGGAGGCTGTCAGCGCTTTGCTGGTCATTGCAGCAGCTATTTACCTTAATTTGTCCGCCAAGTAGTTACCAGCACTACTACAGAGCATTTCTGCAGAAGTCACCACGGTCATCTTAGAATTGACCACTACAGCCATGGACCAAACTGCATGAAGAGGAGCAAGCATGCAACGTCAACTAGCATATTTTACAGCTGTTGCTGACAGCATGTATGATTTGTATAGTTACAATATTTTGCAAGAGAGTGGTAGCATTTCAAGCTTCTGCCACCAGCATTTTGCAGCCATCATCTGTCTGGTAGCAGCTTTAATAGCTATCAACATGAACAAGATGAATAGCAAGTTCATGAGCAATTGAAGACAGTACTATTAGGGCAGCTGACCGATGTCTGTGCCACTATACCACAAACAATTTCCTAGAAGGCTCCACAAGGTGAAAGAGACCAGATTTTTTTCATTATCAAAGAAAAGTTACAGGCTTTGGGTAACACCCAAGTATTATAAACACTAATACAGCAAAGTTAAAAAATCCAAAGATGAATGAGACGACTACTTTGCTCTAAGTTTGTTTTTCTGAATCAGTGCATTTTTACTCCTGATTTGTTTCCCCTCCAGGAGAAATGCCATTCAGTTTACTGCAGGTAGTGAGCAACTGACATGAGTCAGGCACACATGCAGAGGACAAAGGAGATGCTATTCAACCATTCAGACATATTTCAGATTGTAATGTTCCAGTAGTACTACTTTATTTGTAAACACCACTTGCAAACAAGCAACAAGGGCTTCAAGTACAAATTAAACAAATCTTTGCAGTTCATGTGGCACCTGCACCCGACACACAAGAAGGTGCCTAAAGCTGCAGCAGTACCGTGGCTCTGAACAACACTAGTGACCAACGTAAAGCAGGGGGGTAACGAGGCTTTCAGATCAGTAACCCATTTCTCTGCAAAATAAAGCAACCTCCAAACACCCACACATCTGCTGGGTACAGGTAGCACCGTGTAAGGGGGTTAGTTCTTACAGCCACTGGCTCTGTTGTCCCCCTGAACCCTTCCACAAGCTCTCCACAGCCAAAGCTAGCTGAAAGCTGAGATCTTGATGGAGCATTCCCATTGCACCACAGAACCCCAATCAAGTGCTTAAACCCAAAGCCATAATCATCTCTGAAAGGCAGCGATCAAGCATGTCTTGAACTTCACTAATAAAGCACGGTCATGTGGATTTATTCATAATATCTTTTCAGAGCAAACCTAAAATACAAGTAGTGATACATGGTTGGGCTACGCCACGTATTAGGCAGCCTCATACATTACATTTGCAGCTGTTTCATCAGCTGTCACCAGGCATTTACCACTTCTCATGTACAAGAGAGGCTGTCCCCATCCTCTTTACCAGCTGCCCCCATCCACACTTCTGACCTCAGCATCTTCAAAACACCGTTCGTGACACCATGTACTGTATGTACCCTGCTAAGAGAAGCTCTCCTCCATGCAGACAGGGAGAAATTAAGAAACCTAAAGCTTCCTCTGCAACTGTGTGACTGGTCAAGACTTACAGGGTTAATGTCAAAGTGAAAACCTATGTAGTTTTGTTAAAGACTACCAGGTTTTGCTTAAAAATTGAGTGGAACACGCCTCTGCTAGTCACCAGCTTACAGAATAATGTATTTTGAAAGCTCAAATCACACTGTATAGGTAAAACAAACTCTGTGTCCATGGAAGAGAAAGAAGGGACAGTATTTATACGCAGAACTACTAAGTTGCTTTGAAGCAAAAGGTTCAGGTACTTCATTTTAGGTTTAAGAGAATTTGGTTGGGTTGGTTGTTTTCTTTTTTTAAAACTGCTGGGAGAATAAAACTGCGGAAAAGAATTTTCCATACTGCTGCATCAGAAATGGCGGCTCTGCTGCAGTTCTCCAGGAGCAAACTCATGGCGGTGAGGCACACAGAAGGAAGCGGATCCACGCTACCAGGCTCAGTAGTATGAAGTGAGTACAAGAGACCAGGATCAAAACCGAACTCAAAATGGCATCAGGTACAAACTTGAAATCTGTTTCTATAAGGCACTGAAAATATTCATTTGACCCTGAAAAATAAGGCAAAAGTAGGTGCGCTAACAGGTCACAAAAATATGTGCAGATGCATCCCTGTCCTCTTGCATGGAGCGCATGGCTTCAGCGCTTGAAAGAGTGCGGCAACCGAACCCCGAAGCCATCCTTTGGGAGCAGACAATCACGAATAAGCAGCTTCAGCGTTTCTTTTTCACTAGCACATTTGCACATGCTCAGCAAGCAGAGCCCTCCCCTTCCAGCAGGCTGTCTTCCGACAGCCTCGCCAGTTATTTTACTCATGTTAAGCTTTCCCTCTTCCCAGATACCAACCGTACAAGTATTTTACCCTTTTAGAACCACAAATCAAATTTACCGGAGGAAGGAAACCAATACCTACTTCCACTGTCCCAAGTTTCCAGTCACATGGACTGGACTCTGTACATCCCACAGCGAATCGCCAAACCCCAGTATTGTGTGCAGTGTGGTATTTCCTACCTGTATTTCCTCCTCAGGTGTCCTTGCCTCTTCTCATTCTACTGCTTGTTGCTCTTTATTACAATACAGG
The DNA here is from genome assembly GCA_013399095.1 of Psophia crepitans. Taxonomy (NCBI): domain Eukaryota; kingdom Metazoa; phylum Chordata; class Aves; order Gruiformes; family Psophiidae; genus Psophia; species Psophia crepitans. The sequence goes on along the minus strand of VWZZ01006493.1, from coordinate 731,693 downwards.
TAAAGTTCTACAACTGTTTCCTTACAGCAGCAACGCAGAGAAAAATTTTACTGAACTGTTGAACCTTTGTTAGCTTCTCAGCTCATGGATGTAACAAGAGTTGTCACTGGCTCGTACAAAGATATCCAAGGATATTTAATGCGGTTAAAATATTTCTGGCACAGAAACAAGAAAAAAAATTGAAGTGTTTCAATGCTTGGCTAAATTTGCTACAATAGTTGAAAAAGTACTTTCTAGGCAAGTTTCTCCATGAGGTCGCTGCTTTGTGATGTATATCAACAGCTCGACTAATCACAAAGCTATTTTCAAGGACTTGCCAAAAATGGAGAAATTATAGAACAAACACTGCAGAGCAGCTCCCCAACACACACACATGCGTACGAACCCACGCACTCTCGCACTTCATCTTCCTGCATACAAAACCATTCAAAAGTCACCTCAATTGAAACCAGATTCCCTCCACCTTTAAAATAACTGAGAGCAAGCTAGCTGCCTCACTTCACAAGTGGCTACTGCCTTACTCTCTACAACCCTCTGTTTGCACAGCACTTAAACTACTCATTAGGTTCTTTCAAGTGAGAGATTTCACATAGAAAAGAACCAGAGAGGTAATTCAGGTGAAGAGCAAGCAGTTTATCCATGTACCCCCACACCAGAAGCATTCTTCCTCCAGTCAATAAACTTCATTCCCACTTAGGCAGGATTTGACACGGACATCAAGCACAAAAAGACTGTCCAACTCTAAAAGCAGAAGTACAGAGGTCAACATACACTATCCTGCCCCAAATCACCATTTTTATTGTTGCTTTGCTCCCTGTAAAATAAACTTCCATTTTATACTAAGGGTGAATTCTCAGTGCTACCAGCTCTTCCTGTATTCCCCCAAACTCACCCTGAGCCATCCTACTATCACCGTACGAGGGTACACTGTCAGGACATCACTATTACCGAAATTAAACCCCCAATATTAATGTATTCTGTTTTATATAATTTAGGTTTAACCTCTATCCATGCCACTCCTCGGCACACAGCTCCTCAGGCTGCTGCCTTATAGCATCCAAGAGTAGATGAGTCAGCAGGCTAAGATTAAAAGGAACTGGTTTTCTAATATTACAACTAAAAAAACCTGGTTTGTGGAAGAGAGAACTTATAATCCTCAAATACAAGTTCTTCTCGGTCTGCTTTCCCCTCAAATGGTTGCTGTCATTTTGATGCATCAGTGGATGCCAGATCAATGCAATTCTACACTTTGTGTCTTCCAAAGTTATTTTCCAAATCTGTCTGGAAATTGTTTAAATATTATATGGGCTGAAGAAAGAATAAATCAAACTTAACCACTGAGAGCAGAGGTCATTTATCTGGCAAGATGAGAGCGGAGACAATACCCTATGAATAATGCAAAAGAGGTAAGATACAAAACATTCAGTTCAGTCTATTACCTGCAGCCTGAAGTGGGTATAAAATAGTTGATTAAATTGGAGAGCAAAAGCTGTTCAACCGAATTACTGAATAAATATTTTAGAGCAATTTTTCTGTTAAATGTTTGGAATTCGTCTGCTAGCCTGCATTTCACCCAAGGACACTAAGGGAGGGCAGCAGGCTACAGGCCTGAGCTCGCATTGGAGAAAGGCTAAAGCTAACGGGATGCTTTGAGCAAAGACTTCTCGAAGAACACGTATCCTTTCAAAGGCAGTTCAGCATGCATGGGATAGAAGCATGACCAGCAGCCTGCTAGTGTAACAGTCCCTCTGAGGCTACAGATTTAAGGAAAAAGCAATAGCTCAGTTTTTCAGAGCTGTGACTTCAGCAGCTATTTGCCACCACGCTGCGCGTTGGCCCTGCCAAAACCAAGGCTAACACCAGGACGCATTTCAGCGCTACACGCTTACGACCCCCTCTTCCCCTAACTAGAGCTAAGAGGAACACTTTTCTGAGAACCGACAGAAATTTTCTACTCCCTTCCCTTGGCGAGATTGCTTTTTGCAGAGGCCATAACCCTCCCCAGCAGTCACCCCCTTTCACCTAGCCTTCCACCACACTGCCATTCCTGTTCCACAGGCTTACACAAACCTTGTTAAATTCGGCACATCACAAGTTAGTGCCTTGCGTTTAGCTTCAGACATCTGCTAAGGAGACAACCTGAAGTTAATAATTCTGCTTGCGAAGGTGCCGCGTTGGGAAAGCATCCTCCTCCTCCTCACTCTGCTTTAGTTGTTGAATAAAATTAGAGTCCAGAGAAGAGATATCACAGATGATTTAACCTGCATTTCTCCACCTCATTTAACCTCATCACCGCACTACCCAGTGGTTACAGAGAGCACGACAAGTACCACAACAGAACCGCCACCCAATAATGCCAAGGTAAATCACTTCAACCAGTTACAGCCTGTGTTATTCCCACGCAATTTGTTTCACAGAAGGATTGTTAACCCAGCAACTTGGAATTCTGGAAACACATTCTTAATTGCCATTCAAACTGTAAGGGAGGTATTTCTCAGTGCCTGCAGAAGAAAAGAGCAGAATTTGTGCACAGACAGAGCCTAGGCTGGCTCAGGTGATACCGGCCAGTGCCTCCACGTGCTGCCCAGCTCCTGGCAAGACTAAGTATTTTTCCTGAAAGACCTATAGCCATGAGAAACTTCACACTAACTCTCAGCCCACATTTGGGAAGGAGACGGAAAGAAATACATTCTTCACTAAAAACTAATCTTTGCTCTAACAAGAAAACATTCCAATTATGTCTTCTCAGCCCCATCTTCCCTCCAAGCCCCCAGTACTTCAGAGCAGCGGAGATACATCCAGAAAAAGAAAACTGGCCATCTACGTGAACCCAGTTACCTTCGAAGGCACAACCAGGATAAGAAGAAAAACATGTTTAAGAGGGAAAAGCACAGAAGGGAAAAGGAATAAAGCCTCAGCGTAGGAGGTTGGGAGCAGCAATCAATGCTTGGGTCTGTTTTAGCTGGAGTTCTTAAGGATGAGACAACACTCAAGAGCAGAAAGATTAGCTATACCCACTTTTAAACAAGGAAAAAATAATCGCTATAGGGTTTCATCAAGCCTGGCAAAACCTGCTTCCCAGTTCTTTGTGGTTGGTTTAGCAATACTGCAGTGCAAAAATTAGGTTTGGGATGTATGACTTCAAAACCAAGAACATCTAGCTTCAATTAAGTCAAGTCATCAAGCAGAAAAACGAATTTCAAATAGTCACCCTGAAGCATATTCACCACTTCTACCTTATTTTCCTGAAATGCCACTCATGTCCAGTGATGAGACGTTTCCCTCTGTTCAGGCACAGCTATCAGTCTGTGGAATCCCTGCTCCCAGTTTAGTACTGTGCTTTTCAGAAAATACACAGCATGTAAATATTTATGTAGTATCATACACTTTCAGATATATTTAAGCCAAAGAGATTTACCAAATAAGACATTTTTATGACTTATCCAAATTGAATTTGAAATATAAATATCTAAGTGAAATGTAGCTACCTTAAGGGTACTTGATAGATCAATACTCTAAACACACATTATTCATAGTATTTCAGTTAAGAAATGTGAAACTACTGCTAACTGTAATAACAGACATAAAAATTTAGCATATGCCAGCTAAAAAGTCCACAACCAGATTCTTTTGAAGCTTCCAGAAGAAATACGGAAGGTCTGATGTCTAACTTCCATGGAAACTGAAAAGGAGCAAAAATGAACATAAGTAAAGCCAGTTGCCTTTTACACACTTAAGTATCTAAAAATCTAGCCCAATATGCCCCCTGATTTTTACAGGGTGTTTAACCTGTTTATTTTCATACACCAGCAAAAAAAAAAAAAAAAGCATGCTAAAAAATTGGGAAAGCTTTCTTGCACAAGAGAAATGAAAAGCATCTAAACCTGGGCAAAACTATAGAATAGCTGCATTTCCTGCTGCAAGTACAGAAAATACATTGAACATGGTATATGCCATTCTGACTCTTACAGACTGGAAAGCGATCTTAATAATGAGATATAATCCCTTCTCCCAGCCTGTCTTTTAAAAGCAGCTCCCTTTAAACCATTAACATCAAGGTTTACAAGAAAATAATAATTACAATAGACTTGGGCATACTTAAGACTATTTATACTTATTTTCCCATCAAGAAATAAAGTCTGATCAAGTGAACATGTGCAAAAATAGATCTTCAAGCATCCTTATCACAAAATATTCAAAGCTTAAAACCTGGCTTCTGATTTTGACAGTCAGTATATCTTGCATTTGGCTTTACCTGCCTTATGATCAAAAAAATAGAGCTGTAGCTGCCCAAGACTAAAGAAAAATAAAGATGCTTCACTTGCTCTGGTAGAGGATATTTCTCTCAAGTGAAGAAAAAAAAATAGTCATTGCCCATTTAATTCCATGGAAATCAGCTCTGTCTGGTACCCTCCCACATTTTAATAAATAAGCTGATATGTTTCAGTAGACCCATTATGCCATCTATCCCACACTTCAGACAGTGCCTTTGAATTTAATCTGTCTGCAAAAATCCGTGCAAAATCTGCCAGTGATTATGCTAAAGTACTGGCTGTTGTTACTACGCTAACTGCATCAGCATTAAGCAGGATGTCAAAGCCAACCACCCCATTCATGCTTTGCTCAGAGCAAGCTGCGTGCCGCTCCGTCTGCCCAGTACTTTCTCCTCCTGGTTGCTTTCAGCAGTGCTTGAGACCTACAAATAAAGAGTGGGGAATCCCAGCAATGCTCAGGGCTCTGTGATCGCCTTTTCTGCTAGTGAGGCTGGTAGCTGGAACGAGTGTTTTCGACTCAAGGCGACCTCCTCACTGCCATCAGCTCACAAAGGGATGTGAGAGGGAGAAGCCCAAAACAAATACGCTTCATTTCAGCGTTCTGATTTTGAGCAAGGTCTTTCTCAGGGGAATGACTCACCGCTCAGCTTTCCATTCCACCCTGAATGCCCGGCACTGGTTTTATTTTGGTGAGGACAATCAGCACATCCACAAAGCAGAGGTTTCCCCTGCCCTAAGCAGTTCCCTGGGGAGATCTTGTCCAAAGTGCCCAGGGAGAGCTTCCACCTACACCAGCAGCGTTGAGGGAAGCATGAGGAGCTGCCAGCCAGCTCAGCAGCCCTGCTTGCCCAGGTAACGTCAACCTGATGTAAAGGCTACTCAAACAACCAGTTTTCCTCCCAACTCGGCACTGAACTGACAAATCCATTAGGATAGGTTTGCATTCTGTCAAGACATGCCACCTGCAAACGCATCACTGCGGTTACAGTGGTTGGGGGGTACAGAGGTCTTGGTGAGCGGACAGAGAAACACCAGCTGTTACCAAGCAAGGGTTATGGGTTCCTTTCAATATTAGCGATCTAACACAGATTCTAGGGATTGGATCTCACCTTGCTGTATTTCAGCATGGAACAGCCTTGGAGAGAGAAAACTAACTGGGCTACCGTCATAAACAGCAGAGGCACTGCTCCAAGTCATGACCTGTCCTTGCACCGGGATGGGAAGGACCTTAGTAACAGGGACAGGCACGTGTCTGCCCAGTCCCACGAGCGTCCCACCTACAGTATGAGTGGTACCCTGTACCACGATAGTTCAGGCACTCACCTCAAGACAGCTTTGTTCAGATCCCATCTATGAACAAGCTGGAATTCCTCAGGCTTTTGTTTAGTTTGGTTTTTTAAGAACACAGGCATCTTGCACCCTGGAAAGTTAACTGCTATGCTACAGAAAAATCACAAGTACAGGATTGCCTCTGGCCCTCCAAAAGGCTCAAGGCACTGTGCAAACTGCTGCAGTGCAGCATTTCTTGAGAGTATTTCCTGAACCAAGTCAACCCCGTCAACAGGTTGGCAAGTTTTTATTTTTATAAATGCTGTTCACAAAAGAAACACAACCAAGGGGCACAAGGATCAGAACTAGACTCCCACCCTCCAAATGCCTCCATCCCAAATCCTGCTTTTCACCCATACTGCTCCCAGATATTAACTACAGCAAGAGCAGCTCCACCCTTAGGAGAAATGACAAAAACTTTCCTAACGTTGCTGGTGGGTGGCAGTTACGCCAGCAGCACCCACCTCACGTGGCGGGGTCTTATGCACCTTCCAGTCGTTAGAATCCAAAACTCAGGCTGTGCAACACAACCAAACTCTGCCTTTGGGAAATACTCCTCATTTGGTACCATTATTAGTACATCTGATAGTCAGCGTCACTTTGATCTTTACTCATTTAAATTGCCTGCTAGACAACAGTTCTTCACCCTTCACATTAATTTCCGAGACACTTACCTGTGAGATAAGCAAGTCGGACCCAAAATTGTGCCCAACAGTACAGCCAGTAGGAAATTCAGGGAACCTACACTTCATCTCCCTCTTGGGGCTACGCTTTCATAGAATCACAGAATCTCTAAGGTTGGAAAAGACCTCCTAGGATCACCAGGTCCAACCGTCAACCCAACCCCCCCATGGCTACTAAGCCCTGTCCCGCAGTGCCACGGGTACACACTGTTTGAACACCCCCAGGGACGGGGACTCCACCACCTGCCTGAGCAGCCTGTTCTAAGACCTGACTACTCTTTGGGGGAAGAAATTTTTCCTAATATCCAACCTGACCCTCCTCTGGAGCAATTTGAGGCCGTTCCCTCTTGTCCTATCACTTGTTGCTGGGAAGCAGAGACCAACCCCTACTCCCCACCCCCTCCTATCAAGGAGCTGCAGAGAGCGATCAGGTCTCCCCTCAGCCTCCTCTTCTCCAGACTGAACCCCCCCAGTTCCCTCAGCCACTCCCATCAGAGTGGTGTTCCAGACAAGACTAAGCTTTGGCATTGACATATCCTCGCCGAGTCTCCACCGCTTGCCGGCCAAGACGTTTCCCGCAGGCTGTCAGCATGTGCCATCCATCTCGCACCCGTCTTAAGTGTCTGCACAGCATTTTACCTGCAGTGAAGCTTCCCCAGACCAGCCAATGCTAGCGTAAACACAGATTACATGAATCCTGAGTGCTGTTCCTATAAAATATATCTCAACTTACTCTTCAGGTGAAGCCTCATGACTACTGGAGCACTATCTGTTGTGATACCTTAATGAAGGAGACCCCAGGCTGTGCTGCCTTCCCAGTCCCAGCTCACGACACGTCTCTGACTTCCTCTTGTGCACTCAAGCTCAATCATTTTTTTTCTCTGCAGGGACAGTTATCAGCTGGATAAGACAATCACTACAACTGGCTGCCCAGCCACGTGGCCACTGTTTTTCCTGCTTGTGGCATTTGCAACTGCAAGATGAGAAATACCCCATCGTTTCTGCTCACATCTGGGGCCAACACTTCCCTTCCAAGTAGAAATTAAAGGCTAGCGTTAGTGGAAGGTTCACCGTATTAAGCACCATACTACTTGTTGGCAGATCTTTGTTCGCATCCATCCTTGTTTCCCAACGGAAGCCACAGAAGCATCACCAAAAGCGGTACTTGACTTCAATTGAATAAAGCTAAGAAAAATTAAAGCCTCAAATATTGTGTTAAGGATTCCTCAGATGAATTTTCTAACTATACTTCCATAAAAGCACAGAGGTAACTTTTAGCTCTCACAAGGATGTTGCCACACAGCAGGGTCATACCTTTGTTTTCTCATCGCTTAAAGACGACCAGTCCATTAATGATCTACAAAGTCCATTTCAAAAAAAGCTTCACTATTAAGTTGGGGGATTTAACTCACTGTGGAGTTGAAGCAATGGACCAGCGCTCTATAGACACACAAAGAAAAGCTTCTTTGTTCACATCAGCCTCAACGTCACTTTGTAATAGATCCAAGTTTGCAGCCAAATTCATCTTTCTTCAGAAGCCTGCACACATTTTCCGCAAGCATTAAACTTTACCTTAGGCAGAAGAAGGCTTGACAATGCTGCCACCATCTAATAAAAATTAAATCCGTACTAAGCAGCACAGAAGCTGAGCAGCAGTCCCTTGAGCTTGCTCCCAGCTCCAAATTCAGAGTTGCAACCACCCAAAATTAACCACACACCCTTCCCCTCTTTCCCCGGTCCCATTTCCCACAGCTCAGCCGGCAGGAGATGCAAAGCGTCTGTCTGTCAGAGGAACCAGCGTACCGTTTTCTGAAATAGCTACTGAATTTCTACTGAGGATCAGTCATGCCACATTCCAGCTGTCTCCCAAGCTCATCTCGCTCTCCGCTAACATAGCGGTTATGTGCTTTGTAATAGCTAGAAAAGGCAGGAGGGCTTCACGTCCAGATGCTGGGACTCAATGCTTCAGGAAAAGGATAAAGCTGAATTTGAAAGACTGCTAAATCCGCTGGCAGCCAAGTAACACAACTCATCACTTACACTTACTTGTGGCTGTCTGCAGGTGTGCACTAAGACACCAGCTTACCATAAACCTCTGCGGGAATGAGAGTTGGAATACCCAGCACCTAAGCTCTCTCACACAGAGTCAAGTCATTTCGCCGTGCCTCTCCTTTCCATGTCAGCTGGAAGGCTGAGATTTTCCAGTAGGATGAACACCTCAAATAATTGTGGACTCACTGCCATCCTTTGAAAGTCAGGGCTGCTCCTGCCAAGCACACTCGTCGCCTAACAAACCCTTCATACCAGCCAACCTACACAGGGGGTTTTTACCTTGGGAAGAAGAGCGTGACAGCTGTCCAAGCGACTGGCGTGTGGCTTTGGAAGCCAGGTTTCGAAAGCAACCATGTTCTAAGGTCTCAAATTCTCATCCTGCATAAAAGATGTTACAAGCACTTTCAGTATGTCTCTGAGTTGCTGGCTTGCAGGATGAGCCAAGGGCACGTTTCTTCTGCCTCATTTCCTCTTCCAGGCCGCAAGCTGAGAAATACCATTACAGCCAAACAAGTTAAGAAATTTATAAGCTTCCATCTGAAACACCAACAAAAATAAATACAAACCTCTGGCTACCAGCCTTTCCTCTAGCACAAGGCTCAACTAAACTATTCAGCACCACTTTTTGTTAATTAATCCTTTTGGTAACAGAGCCCGGCGATTATTACACCATGCACCAGCAGCACGTGCAATGCCAGGCTGCGTGTAAGGCAACAGCATGGCTTTGATTCCTCAGGTCAAGAGCAGACCTTCTTTTATTCACCGTCATCTGGTACATTTGATAGATACGTGCATAGGACAATCCGAGGTGTCGGACACCTGACCTCTATTTCCTCCTGGCAAGTGCAGAATGGCCTCATTTGGCCATTTAAGTAGGAGGGAAGTAAGGAAAAAGTGCTTTTATCGAGTAGCTATTGCTTTCATAAGGAGCCTGTTGAAGACAAATAATGTTGCTTCTGGTACATATGCGAGAAAACAGTAAGCGCAGCTTGTACGTAGGCCAAACAATAGATCACCCCCTCCACGGGCCTGCCAGCCGCTTACCCAGGCTCAGTACCACACACATTCTCTGTTATCAGCAGGAGGCAAAGTACTGCAGCTTTTAGTAAAATCTAAGGGTATCGGTTCAGTCAGCACAGAGCGAAGCACAGCACCTTTCCCATGGATGGAAGTAAAGTTAAAATAAAGTTGCAGTCCTAAGGGGAAAATGGCACAAAATCACTCACCCACCCTCCCTGCTCGCCTGGTCCCATCCCAGCAGCTGTGAGCACCATAATTTTTTTTTTTTTTGATGTGTGTTTTCAGCAACATTTGTTCAGAAAATAACACCTTGTTTGGAAAACCAGGCTTGTGAAATTCTTTATCAGGATCTTAACACTGATTTACCACCAAATTTCACAGTGGTTTAAGAAACACGGACCAATATTTTCTTCCACATGCGGGGAATAACTTCACATACAGAGCAGTCTGCACATAGTTTCATGTTTGCGGGAAAAGCACGGAGGACTTGGAAAAAGATGCAAGTGGAAATATTCTTACTAATGGGGATTTTACTGATTAAGCTGCACTTCGTGTCCAGGAACATTTGGCCACAGTGTGTCGAAATACATATAGTGTTTCAGAGGTGCCAATATCCTCACGTGTACAGCAGTTAAATTCCCTATACACACGCCTAAAGTTTTAACATAAGCTTTTCATACCTGGACTATCCAAAAACACAACTAGAAGCTTCCCTACAGCTTTTTCTTTAAAAATCCATTTTCCTAGTTTTATTTAGAGAGCTGACAGTATACATAACTTTGTGTTCTCATGCTGAACCCACTCTAGACTACATAAAAACAGATTTGGTTTTATTTTTGGTACACCAATGCCTTCACCAAAGGCTGTGCGAAACCACGCAGGTATTGATGATTTACAGGATTTACTCCTCAAGAGCCAAGTGTGAATGCAGAGTCACCAAGACCTGGGCTGATATTCAGAACACCTGAAAATTCACATGCAGAGAAACCCAACTGAAATCTCACCATTTTCTGTGCAACAAGGTTAGTTTGTAAACAGGCTCTGGCTAATTCTGACATTTTTGGAGTAATTTTTCAGCACAGATGCTGTATTTAGTACCTGTGTAAGTGATGCTGGTTCATTCCCACAGGCTCTGTTTGACACTCAGATTTGTGTTTCAGGTAGTCTAAAAACTCATATAGAATCACATTTTGGCAGCAGAGAACAGAACTGAAGCCTAGCTAAGCAGAGGGCTACAGAAAGATTCTCCCATCTCTACCACACACTATCAGTAACGCACAGGACAAAAGCAGAGATGGTGATAAAGTCATGCAGATGAGCAATAATCTAATTATCAGTGACTTTTTTTTTTTTTTTTCCCCCTCTTGCATTGCTTACGGGTCAAAACACTCTAGCCCCTTTGTAAAAGCAAGATGATGACAAAGAATGCTGTTCTGGGTAAGCCCTACATAGAATAATTGCTTTAACCAGCGAAGTCACACAGCAAAGTTCACATCTCCCAAGGAAGCTTACTTGGATGGTGCCATGAATACAGACAGAGGGATTTCCATTCCATCTGCACTGCATGGGAAGCAAGTCTTCATGATTAGACACCCCCCTTCTCTGCCCACTCAGCAGACCCCCGGGATAATCAACGCTCTGGGACAAGAGCAGTCACATCACATTGCTTCTAAATTCACTGATCAAACCAAACACAGAGACCATCTGTTTTGCTTTGGTCTCCTTGTCGCATATGTATTTTTCCCCTCTTAAAAGAGGGGGAAGCTACTTGTTAGCAGCAGGTTTAGTCCAAATTTTGCTACTCCAGCAGCAACGTTTTCAACAGCGTACTTTAAAAGGAAAGCACAATCCCTCCTTTTTATATTATTTACAAGGGGGCTTGCTTTAGAGACAAAGGGTACCCCAGAGAAGCTGGCGTGGGAAATGAAGTTGCAGCTTTCAGCCAACACAGCCAACAACCTTGCCGCAGGAGCTTGAAGGTTATTAGTAGAGCATCAGCAGCCGGGGCTGCCTGCGTCCGCTGCTGCTTGCTTTGCTGAGCACGAGACGGAGGTGGGAGACGGGAGATACCCTTGCTGGATGATGCAGCTCTCCCTGCATACTAAGCAGGAAGGTGGAGGAAGAGTGATGCGGTATGAGGAATCCCAGCTCCCCTGGCAACGAGATGCCTTTGCTGAACGGATTTCAATAAGCCGTAATAAATCAAGGCTTTGAAATTAAGTTAAACTGGTAATCTCCCATCTCTTCTCTTTCCTTCCTTTCAACGCTGCAAGCATCTGCTTCTTCGGGGAATTACCTTTGCTGCAGGGAACTCCCACGCTGAGCACCAGAAGCACAAGGCAGTTCCGCAGTCTCGTTTCCGACACGCTGCTCTCTGTGTGCGTGTCGGGGGTTCCCCTGATGCTCTGAAATTAGAGCCTTATCTCTGCACTGCATTTACAGCCATAAGCGACTGCAGGGAGGTACAGATGTATGAGAACAGATGTGAATATTTTTGTCATCGACTCCCCATTTCTTCGCGTACTACAGCATGCGATGCCAGCGGATGTATTAATGTTTTTACACTTCTACCTCATCAATTTTCTATTTGGAAATTTGCTCCCAGAAGCAATTACATTGCTCTAGGAGCAAAAGCAAGAAAATCCACAGAATACCAGAAAATAAGCGTATAGAAGAGATAGCGTTGAAAAAGCAGTCGAGTGATTTGAGACTGCCACAAATTACCCGCCCAAAACGATGCAGAAATTCTTCACACATAAGTAATTTCCATATTTACATAGCATAGACAGAGTCTGCAAAATTAGCCTTCAAGATCCTTCGCATTCACACATCTTGCTAAACAATGTTTTTCCTCTGTGAAGGATATTATTTACTTAAGTGCAAGCATAATCCAGAGTTGCATTACCACTAGGAGCTGTTCCTGCAGAAATCATTCTGCTCTATCGCAGCCAAATGCTTCTACTGTAGCTATTGCTGCAGAATGAAGTCTTTTTAATATGCTACAGCATTTGCCAAAACTCAGAATGAGTTCTTTTTAGTCTGGTGCACCTATCAACGTAACATCTTCTATCCACGTGTCATGTTAAGCAGCAGAACTAATTATGGAAACCGCATGAAAGAACCAACACAGGGGGGTGGTTCTGTTCCAACAGATGTCTTTTCCTTCAAAAAATTAAAATAATCACACTTGAAAAATCAGTGTTTTTAATCACATTCAGAATTTGGCATTAGTGGGCAGAGTGCTTTATTTCTGAGACACCAGCAGGGATTTTAACTAAAAAAAAACAAAAAACAAAACAAAAAAAAAAAAACGCTTACACACCACAATCTCGACACTAAACAGAGTTCGTGGAGATTTTACTTCCCCTTGAACATCCAGGCTCCCCTCAGAAGCCCGTTTCTCCAACAGAGGAACTGAAGCAGCAGTACTTTTCCGACAGGTGCTGTTTCACCAGCCACAAGTGTGCCTGAGACCTGCACCAGCATCCTCTGGGCAGGGAAAAAAGTCACAGCCCAGACAGCGTGCTCAGCTCCAGGCAGAACACGGCAACGCGAGTCCATCAGATTGCATCGATGCCTGCTTTCCTGTGTAGGCTCATACTGTACTCCACGATCAATTCAGTCTGCATTGTTACTTTTAATTATATTTGAAATAGCTATCTGTTTCAATTAAGTGAAGCTGCTAAACGTACACAATAGGTAAGGGCTTGTGTCTAGCGAAAGACTTAAGATTTTCAACACATGCCAACTGAGAAGTTAAAATTCCCCACTCAGGCACACCACCCACTTCCAGAGGTTTTTTTTGAACCAGATAAATGTTTTTACTAATCAGGAGCTGGGTTCCACTCCTCAAACTCAGAGGAACTTCCCACCCGGCCCAAGCTGGCAGCTACCTCAAACCCAGTACCTGAATTTGCCTGTTGAATTTCGTAGGCCTGGCACACTTGGGGTGTTCCCTCTCAAACCACACGCCTCGGCACCCCTCCCTAAGCTCTGTGCAGGAAGGCAGCCGTGATGGACAACCTGAGCGGTTCAAGGGAACATGATTTCTCATCCAGATTCCAGTCACAGCTGGAGCGCTACGGGAAGTGCAAGGGTGGAATCAGACCTTGTACAAAGATACAACATCAGCCATTTGGACTGAGCTTTATTTCAATGAACTTATCTGGAAAATCAGCATTCAGTGCTCTGCATTACAACAAACCCGGGAGGTACGCAGGCTTGCAGCCCCTGCGCCTCACCACATCGAGCAACGCAGTCAAGAAGGTCGCCGCATTCAGAAGGAGTGGTTTTTCCTCCGCTTTTCCCCTCCAGGCCAGAAACCCAGTCTTCAGGGAGAAGAAAAACATCTTTGGCACTTGCCGCACTGAAAAGGCTCAAGAAGGGACAAATTCCAAGACCCACGCAGAGTCTGTGCGTACAAATACGGTCCACGAGACCACTACCCACCCACAACAGCTTGGGTGCATCAACCTGTAGGACCATTGAGGTGTAATACGCACCCTGCCCTGAAGCTCTCAACTCATTTGACTAAAGTGTAACTTCTTGGACAGCAAGCGGCAAGGTTAAGAGTTAAACACTTAATCACTTAACACCTCTCCCTATGCAAAACCAAAACGTGGGCAATAAAACAGCGTGTTCTAACACACAAAATTTCTACCTGTAGATGCTAAGCAGCCTCTCTTGACACAGATGCTCACCACCCCAGAGGCAAGGACAACAGCAGAACACGAACGGAAAAGCTGCAGGCAAACCGCAAAAATAGATTTTACAACTTCAAAACTTGCTGGGTTATTAGGTACAGGAATATTCTGCTCAGCATACTTATCCAATATCTTGCTATATACTTTGTTTTATGAGTACCTGGGGAGAACAGCAGGACAACGCTGATAAATGGGTAAATGCCAGCCACGTTTTGGTTACCAGGCACGCAAAAAATAACTTGGGAGGCAAGAAAAGTAGAATGCTTGGAATCGTTCCGCACAAGAACTAACATCTCTCTAGTCAGTTGCTGAACCACTATGAAGAGTGGAAAACTCATATTCATAGTATCAATGAATTTAAAATAAACGCATATGCTCCACGATGAGATTCTGTCTACATTAAATAATTTTATACATCAGAGGGAAAGCAAACACACTCTTGCCCTCCCTCCTTCTCCAAGGCTCTGCTAAGGGAAGTCATGCTTGACCAACCTGATAGCCTTCTATGAGGATGTAACCAGGTGGATGGATGATGGAAGGGCGGTAGATGTGGTCTATCTTGACCTCAGCAAGGCATTTGACACTGTCTCCCACGGTATCCTTGTGGGCAAGCTGAGGAGGTGTGGCCTGGATGATTAGGTAGCGAGGTGGATTGTGCGCTGGCTGGAGGGCAGATGTCAGAGGGTTGTGGTCAATGGGGCCGAATCTAGTTGGAGGCCTGTGACTAGTGGAGTCCCTCAGGGGTCGGTGCTGGGTCCGGTACTATTCAATATCTTCATCAGCGACCTTGATGAGGGAACGGAGTGTACCCTCAGCAAGTTTGCTGATGACACTAAACTGGGAGGAGTGGCTGACACACCAGAGGGATGTGCTGCCATTCAGCGGGACCTAGATAGGCTGGAGAGCTGGGCGGGGAGGAACCTGATGAGATTCAACAAGGACAAGTGTAGGGTCTTGCACCTGGGAAAGAAGAATCCCATGTGCCAGTACAGGTTGGGGACTGACCTGCTGGAGAGCAGCGTAGGGGAAAGGGACCTGGGGGTCCTGGTGGACGGGGGAATGACCATGAGCCAGCAATGTGCCCTGGTGGCCAGGAAGGCCAATGGCATCCTGGGGTGCATTAGAAGGGCTGTGGTCAGTAGGTCGAGGGAGGTCCTCCTCCCCCTCTATTCTGCATTGGTGAGGCCGCATCTGGAATATTGCGTCCAGTTCTGGGCCCCTCAGCTTAAGAAGGATAGGGAGCTGTTAGAGAGAGTCCAGCACAGAGCCACTAAGATGATCAAGGGAGTGGAACATCTCCCTTATGAGGAAAGGCTGAGGGAGCTGGGTCTCTTTAGCTTGGAGAAGAGGAGGCTGAGGGGTGACCTCATCAATGTTTATAAATATGTTAAGGGTGAGCATCAGGAAGATGGAGCCAGGCTCTTCTCGGCCTCACTAAGCGATAGGACAAGGGGCAACGGGTGCAAATTGGAGCATAGGAGGTTCCGAGTTAATGTAAGGAAAAACTTTTTCACTGTGAGGGTGACAGAGCACTGGAACAGGCTGCCCAGAGAGGTTGTGGAGTCTCCTTCTCTGGAGACATTCAAAACGTGACTGGACGTGTTGCTGAGTGATGTGCTCTAGGTGGCCCTGCCTTGGCAGGGGGGGTTGGACTAGATCTTTCGAGGTCCCTTCCAACCCTTGTGATTCTGTGATATGACTTCCCTCAAAGACACCTCGCAGGCTATCACATAGCTGGGGGAGCACGTTTGCAGCAAAACACCTCATCTGTCAGCGTGACACTAATACCATGCAAACAGAGGGAAAAACTCACCTATTGTATTCAGAAAATTGCATGACAGGCAGCAAACATCTCCGAGCGGCACTGTACGTTAAACGTCCCTAGCCTGGCTTGCAAGCCGTTTTCATCACTCTTGCACATCCACGAGAGTGCCACCACCTAGCTTTAAAGCACGAAGCGAGTGCAGATAGACCTGCTGCTAGCCTTCACCATCTCACTCCCATTTCTTAGCAGCGAGCCATGTTTACGGAGGTGGCGGGGCTTTTAAGTGCAGACAGAAATAAACTCATATTCACAAGCTCATAGCAACCAGCGATGCAAAAGTTTTATTGAAGCTGCGCTCAAAACATTCAGTCCTACATGACCTGTGAATGAAAGCACAGCCCTTCCCTTCCTCGTTAAAGAACGGTATATAGCAAGAAGCCCGAGACTCCTGAGGCTCGGAACAAGACACTGCAGCCTGCAGATATGCCAAAATGGGAAACAAGCTACAGTCTCTTGTGACAGCTCGTAAAATATTTTCTTCCCCATAGCTTCAAGACCATTTATGAAGCAGAAGTTGAAGAGGCAAGGGATTCTTTAAATCAACTACTGATTTTGATATGCGTTTAGAAAATCCGTGCCAGTGCTGAACAGCCTCAGCCACCACCATCCCTTTGCACCATCCCCTCGCACACATAGAGCCACAGAACCTGCAGCACGATGCTGTTTATTAACTTAACAGAGCTGACTCTCCAACACTTCTCTTCCACCCCCAGAGGCGTTTCCACAGTCCACCTGGCAGAAAACATTGGATTTTCCACCCGGTCTGAGGGAAGAAAAAAACCACATTCATTACTCCAGGTCCACACCACTCTTGCTATAATTGTTTCTGACATTGACCACTATGTGCTGCTGGTTTCAAACTACTACTAATCCTCAAAATACAGATTTTCAGGAACAGTGTGCAGACAGAAGTATAATGGAGAACAAGGTAAGGAAAGCCCGTGACATCTGCCCTAGGTGAGCAGGGACTCTCGTGCACTAGGTAACAGACTTCAGGTCAATGCTACTCCTTCTCCCATAGGCCAACTGAGATGAGATCTGTGTACTCCACCAGCATTTCCCCTTACAGAGTAGGGCCGAACTGGTAACACTACTGCCCAAAGGTGTCCATCACAACAAAGAGCTAAAATAAAACCCCCGGCCAAGGTATTTATTGGAGGTTTTTGCAGGGGTTTTTGGTTGGTTGGTTTGGGTTTTTTTTCCCTCAACTCCGAACTCTGACAAGCAGGCAAGACAGACAACTCCTCTTTGTTCCCATCTCCTACAACTATTTTCCTATCACAAGACTTCCCAGCTTCACTGTACCAGAAATCTGCACTGTTTTATTATCCCATCAGAGCATCAGCATTTCAGACAAGTAGCAGTCTCTGAGTTTATCTCACTCCCTGTTGCGAGGCTTAACTAACTTCAGTTTCTTGGCATCAGGCAGAAGATACATGAAAACATCCGTTCTAATATTAAAGCTTTTTTTTTCCTGTAATGAAATGAACAGGTAGACATGCTTTTCACTTAAAGTGATGTTTTCCATGGCAATAGGCACTAACTTTGACAGCCAAAGCTGCAAAGGGAAAGTCCCAACAAATTCTCACCGGTTAATCTCCATGATGTTTGAGACCCTAGACATCATACGTCCTCACTGCTACATAGGGAAAGCCCTACTACCATGAGAGTCAGCCAGGGCTAACCTCCAGTCAAACCGGCTGAGGTTTTGGGTATTAGAATAATAAAAGTTTCTTGAGTCCATTTTATGAATCAAAGGTGGTTTTATCTTCTACAGAAAGGCGTCTAAAACGCAACATGAACACCATCATGGGAGGCGAATGCAGGCATTTATTTCCAGAATACTCAGCAGAGGCATCTGCAGGGCTTCATTTACCTGAGTATGTTTAAATGCCCCCTGCCCATCCTGTAGCATTGTTAGACCTCTTCTGGCCTCGGGGAGATTGTGGTTTCCCAGCACATACTCCCATTGCAAGCCAGCAGCCTTCTAAAGCAAAACTACAGGGCACAGAAGGCAACGGCGATCAGGACTCACACACACAGCAGCAGTTTCATCACCTTCCTGTGCAAGTACAGTCATCTCAACCACAATTTTTTTCAGCTCCATACCAACAACATTCAGCAGTCACAAAAAAAAACCCCAACACACACTCAAGAATTTTTCTGTCTTTAAAATAATCCCCAAAGAGCCATTTGGTCAATGGTCGGGTAATGAGGATAATAGGAACAAGGTGAGCATAGGATGATGTATCTCTGCTGATTATAAACTGCTAGCCTTTTCATAACTCCTTTCATAGTAACGATCACCTGGAGCTGCTGCTACTCTTTTCATCAAATCCAAGCCAGCTACAGCTCCAATCTGAAATTTTCTTGGGTAGGCAGTTCAGAAAAAAAAAAAACAACAAGGAACAAGCTGCTTTTTTTAAGCGTTATTTCTAGCTTCTTTTTACTATGGCTTTAAATGGAATATCAAAGATACCAAAATATTTCAATCAATAGCTGTGAAGAAGAACACAGTATTCTGCAATACAGCTAAAAGCATTAATTTGGAAATACTTACAGGAGAAATCTGGCCAAATAGATCTCCACACTGATAAGTATTCTGGGCAATTACACCTTCTTGTTAATCAAACTGTAAGCTCAGTTAACTTGGACCACACTGCTATAAAGCTTGATTGAACAACGGGTTTTATAGCCGTCATTACCGAAGGCCTGTGTATATCTAAAGTTTCTTTTGCAGGAGGCTCTTCAAATTGCCTTTCCAACGTTCACGCAAGTCAAACCAGAGGCATTTCACACAAAGTAATGCCAGCTGCTGTCAGCTGCCTTACACAGACATGCTAAGTGAAACCATTTTCAATGCCTCACAAATCTCCTTATAGACATTTTAGCCCTCTACAGAAAGGAAAAAAAAACACCAAACAAAAAACCACTAACTGCTGTTCAGCAGCTCTCCCCTTGCATATACTCACAGCTGTCCATCCCATATTGCCTTTATGCTTCTGGAAGAGTCCCTGCATTCACTCCACGTGCACCAGAAGCGGTTTCCATTAGATCTGCTCTGCAAGGGCATTAAGCAACTGCTCCGCGCAAGCTGCCTTAGCATCACAGCAGACTGTGCCAGCACCGCTGCGCTGGCAACCTCTCTGAGCACCCTGGGACCTATTACTCTTCAGAACAGCCCTCCGTAGTTTGAGACACAGTAGCACCAAAACAACGGCTTTGGAGATTTTTATAGAACAAGCTGCACAGAATAGGAAACACAAGAACGTACCTTGAGTTATTTTAGTGGGGTTTTGCAGACAATTTTTAGCAGCATACTCGTACGTTCACGTTAAAACCATGCATTTGTGTAGGGCAACTTCACAGTACGTGCATGATCCCATTACTCTGGCTATGACACAGTCAACATCCTCAGTTCTTCTACAAAGACCCAGATTTTCAGGCAATTTTATCCAGCTCATACAGGAACGTTAGCTTTCAGATCAAATGGTAGAGCTACAGTTTTCAGTTCTTGTACTAGCACAAAGAGAATATTCAAGTAAGCCAATGATTCTTGTGCCATCTACTTCTTCATTACCACAACTCCCACAAACCAGGCAGCTCGGCAGAATCTCTGTGCCCCACGGCTACGGTTTCTCTCCTCCCTTGTAGGAGAAAGCTATCCCTTTTCTGGAGGCTGTCCAGTCAAGAGGAAAGCTGTTCAGT
This sequence comes from Psophia crepitans, assembly GCA_013399095.1. Lineage (NCBI taxonomy): Eukaryota > Metazoa > Chordata > Aves > Gruiformes > Psophiidae > Psophia > Psophia crepitans. The sequence goes on along the minus strand of VWZZ01006493.1, from coordinate 712,099 downwards.
GCCAAGTGACCTCTGGAAACCTTAAACACACGGTCTTGACTTCAGTGGTAATGCACTTAAACCCTGGAAAACTGAGTCTTCTTAATGCTCGTTAAAATACATGGAGATTAAGAACACCCACACATTTTGTGACACTGCCTTGAAGCCAGGGGATTCTGGATTGGTCATTTTACTTGGATTTGGGGGCGGGGAGGAAGCAGGTACAGTGCTTATTTGTGCTGTGGAAGCTGACAGCAAGAATCTAGTCACCATCTTCTTTCCACTAGGTTGGTACAAAATCTCTGAAAGGACAGTGGAAATTAAATTTATGGCAATAAGTTGTTATCATAAACACTTGGGAAGCAAAATCTTAGGCCAAGACTGCTTTGTTAAGCAACCAGAGCTTAAGTCACACTCTCCTCCAGAGTTTATGTTCCCTGTTTGCCTGGTTATCCATCCAGGGTGACCAGCCTCACTCTTTCCCATTCCAAGAGTCAAAGGACTTGCTTGATGTTGGAAAAGATGCTGCAGTGATGCCAGCTTTTGAGCTGATGAATTTGAAGCGTGCTTGATTGCATATTTACTAGCTCCAAGCATTTTGTGCCTTCAGTCTCAATTTAAGATGACACAAGCGGGTTAAAAATAGTCTTTTTGTGAACTTGTTTCCCTGTTTTTATAATACCTACAATAGCCAGGAGTGCAGCTGCAGGCTATTCGCACAGGTCCTGTTATGTTGCAATAGGCTAAGCAAAGGTTATTCCCCCCCTTTGCTGTGCTCTCCCCTTCCTCACGCCAGCCAGGGAACATCAGGATCCATACGTTCACATACACAGCACCATACGCATACATTACAGACTGCAAAATTCATAGATTCTACAGTTTGCTCCTAGGCAAGATCTGTCATCATGTGAGCAATAGCTTTTTCTCCGGCTTGCTTTCTTAGACTGTTTGATCACTCTAACGGTCTCACATTATGAGGCAGTGTCAGCAAAACTGCAGGTTTAGTTCTCTTTTCATTAAAGCTTAGGAAGCCATCCAAGTCCTTTCCACGTGATATTTCTTCGGCTCCCCAGTGGCTCCGTTGAATTCAGAGAGCCAAGGTGAAAACTATCTAGTACCATTAAAAAAGCTCCCATCAGAAGGCAATCCCAATTTCCAGAATGACTCACCCGTCACTCTTCAAGCACGGAAAAGTCAGCCACAGTCCAAGACAAACTCCTACAGGGTCAAAGATACTAGAAGCCAAATTTCTATGCTGGGCAGCTGCCTGCTCAGTCAAATAATGATTTTTCTTTTAATGTACTTTATGATATCTCTTATTACAGTCACCTTCTCCCTCCGCAAGGGTTCATATGAAACTATTTGTCTCAGCTAGTCACTTCCCAAGTATGAATATACTTCCCCAAAGACAACTTTTAAGGGAGATTTTTTTTTTTAATTCTATATACTAAGCACCAACAGCAACCAACAGTCCAGACAAGCAGCATATGGAAAAACAAAGGCATCAATTAGCCCATCAGCTTTGCGTTCTATCTAAGCAGCTTAGAAAGAAGCAAGCCTTTACACCTCCTCTTATAGCAACCAGGACAGGTTATCAGATCCATTGTCTTCTGGGCTGTACAGGATAAAAAACCCTGTCATGAAGAGCCTACAGTTTGAAGCTATAGTCAATTCCAGTACAGCTTCCAAAGCTCGCACCATGGTTATTTATCCTAAATGCATCTGACGGAGCTCCCTTCAGCTAACCTGCTCCTGCCGAGCCCCTGAAGGTAAGGAATCCACAAATCAGATGACGGCCAGCATTAGTGCCGTCCTCGCTTGGTGTGTTTTTCAGGAGGAAAGTTGTGTCACCTTTTAATCATTTTCACCATAGCCACCGAAGTAGCAAAGTAATGAGTTAAGAGACAGAAATATTTCCATAGTTGATTTGTGAACCCTGGTGTTTAGAGAAATAAACTGCATGTACCAATAACTCAGAATAAACAGATTTGGAAACAGTGCCAGCATTTCATCGTGCATTTGGAGCTCTGAAAGATTACCCTTACTGTGGCAGCGGTGCTGCTTTAAGACAGGAATAGAAAAACAGGCCTGATTACGCATTTTCTTCAATAAATAATGCAAAAGGACTACACAGTTCTGTGAACGGACACTCAAACCCAGGTCACTTAGGTAAGCATCCGACCTACTACAGATACACTATAGAAACATAGCTCTTGACATGAACTGCCGTACCTGCTTTGCAGAACCAAGTCCCAGTAAATCTTAACTTTACCTTACCATCATTACTATCAGCATTCATAATTAATGACATGCAAGAACAACTTACTATGCAAGTCATTATGGAAAAAAAGATAGATTATGTTTTGGAAAGCAGAGCACATCAACTTCACTGTTAGCAGAACGGACTGCATCTTGGCTTTTACTGCACCTAGTCTTACGTGTGTAGGCCTGAAAGAAATCTTGGCCCACTAAGAAAGTTACAGAGAATTAGGAATTTTGACTGTCAGAAAAAAAGAAAGATTTTTTGGGGTAAGGAGGACAACATCCCCCCGAAGATTTCACAAGCCCGTTGCGCATGCTGCTTCTCCTCTACCCTTGCTACTCCACATCCTCAGGGGAGACAGAGGATTGCTGCAGGATGTTTTCATGAGCTAAATATTAGTCAGCATAAGCATTTAACAGCTCTAACACAGGAAAATCAACAGCTCGACCTCTGTTCTAAGCCATGCTGGTCTTGCACGCTGTCAGGTGTGCGTGCTGAAACCCCCACGTTTCCACCGAGCCCCTTACACCGATTGAACAGCACACCCAAAGCACACGTGCAGCAGTGCGTGCATGGCTTCCCTCTTCCCAGCGCGCCCAACAGGGTATGTACACACCTCTCTCTGCTAAAGCAGCTGGAAAGTCATCTGGCCGTCGGCACACTGATGGGCGAGACAAGCAAACTGCTAGGATCAGTACAGCAAGGCGTCTTTTTATTGTCAACATCTTCTTTATTAACTATATGTTAAACACCAAGCGTTTTCCTACTCTGCTGCCGAGGAGAAGTGGCCAAAACAGAGAGTAGGCAGACTTCCAGCAGCACAACGGCAGCGACCAAAGACTTCTTCCCAGGTATCCTCAAGTCACACAGAGCCAAGAATATGATGCACAAAGCCCGTCAGAGCAGCGCTGACAGCACACAGCTAAAACACTCCCTCCAGGACGTTGCACGCAATAGTTTCAGAAGAGGCAGACAAGACTGCAGGGTTTTTGTCAGGTTACTGACACTGTAAGCAAGGGCACAGCAAGAAAGCAGCTGTTTATTCAGTTAACCACCATTTAATACCATTAAAATTAAAAATTTTAGCAATGTCTTTTTTTAACAGGACTCAAGTAACACTCAGGTTACTTGTTTCCTCCTCATCTCACAGTAGAATCCCCAGGTCTTCACTTTTTCTTTTAAATGGTTCTTTATAAGCCTCAGCTGTTCTGGGTAGTAGCATATAGCCCAAAACAATAAAGAAAAATAATATCGTGTCAAAAATCAAGTTTGCTAAAACACAAAATCTCTAGGATGACACCATGAAAAAACAAGCTCTCCCCTTTTCCCTCTGAAATTCCAGCAGTTTTAGATCTCCAATTCAGTCTAGATATCTCAACCAACCTACATTTTCAAATGCAACAAATTTATTCCAAAACAATTCAGGTATCTGAGATTCCAACTAATTCGATTTTTTTTTTCTTCCCCTACACAGAAAGACACTTTCTTCTTGTCTCTCTAGGAATAACAGATCACATCTAGATTTGCCCACAGGAGTATTCTTCCAGCATATGATTGTTTCAAAGCAGCAGAGATGAGGAAATAGAGTTTTCCGTAATGCATCTTGCTATTGCAAACAGACATTATAGCAGCTATCAGACTCTCCTGCACTTCTCCTGTGGCACATGGCAAAGTTCACGAGCCAAGGGCAACCAAAACTATAGCTTGAAGGCAACACAAACAGCTGCTGACCTGGAATTTGTAGTCCTGGATGCAGCGTCTGAAGCTGGAACGTATTCATACCTTTGCCACTCCAGTATACCAGGGTCTTAACAACAAACTCGTAAAGCAGGGGACAAAATAAAGGATACACTGAGGGCATTTCTACGGTCTGCCCATTTTCTCAGCACCTGCAGAGCCCTGCAAAGGGACTAAATGCATTAAAGTATCAATTTGCTACACATATATATATCGTATGAGACCTTTAACAGAATATTAACTCACAGTATTCTATTATTTGTTCCTCAGCCCTATACATCACAAGTCCTAGCTTTCTGAGTACAACTTATTATCAGTTATTCAATGTAAACAAAGCCTCATGGCACACTGCTAACTTGTACTACCTTCCTTTATACAAACAGGGCGTAAGTTTGTAGACAATCTACTGACACAAGTGAAACATTTTGGTTCCTACAGTATTTTGCCTCACTTTCAATAGAAACTTTTCTTTTAAACAGCTGCAGACTTTTTTCACATAATTATAACACTACATACTTTTAATTTAGAAAGCAATACACCAAATCAGCCACTGCACATTCAGCAAAGCCACAGGATTTTAATATTTCTTCACATCTGCTGATGCAGCAACAGGTGTGGGGCTGCACGCAGGCAATACTATCTACTGGTACTTACACAATCCACGTCCCTCCTGCAGCCACGATAAGCCTCTCAAACCCCTGCCAGCACAGGGCGTTATTCATCAGAAGACAGATCTTTTAATAGATACATGACCTGAACAATCAAAATTCCTCACACTCAACTCTTCTGCATGGATCGTCTGCAAGATGATTTTAAGCCAAATTTACAAAATTAAGCTTGACTAAAATGCAGTATAGTATAAGAACTTAAAAGCCATGAAGCAAAGTATTCACAGACACCAGCAGAGCATCAAGAAAGCGGTTTAAGAGATGAAACGCGAACATTCTCTAGACATGCACCAAAGGATGCACAGGGGAAGAAATGGTTCTACCAAGTTCTGCACGGCCTTTTTTAAAAGGTGTAGAGGCTTACTGACTCCATTCCTCTGCAGAACCTCTCACTTACCACTGACAACCCAGCAATAAACAAGACCTCAGCAATATTGCTTCTCATCCCCACCCTCTCCCTGCATGAAGATGACAAGCTTCCAAACGACAGTAAACAGGTCTCCTGTATCAGCCAGAAGCAAGGTCCAGACATTAAAGATCCAGCTATCATCTCTGAAGTACAGTTCATCATAAGAGCAGAAGGACTGGGCAAAGCTCAAGGAATGCAAAAAGCCTGTCCCACACTTTTGAACAGCATGTGGAAGGCCAGAAGGACTTCAGAATTCCATTAGATCACCAAAATAAAAAATAAAGACATCTCTCCAAGTACAGATTATATACCTTCAATTTAGAAAAGCGCTACAAGATTTCTTCCTCAGAGAGAAGAAAGGTACTCTCCTCTGCTGACAAAACAGGAATGAGAACCCTCACTACTTTTTAGGAAATCCTGTCCAACTCATCACTTAGGCCAGCGATCCAAGTTCTGAAATCATTTAAATCTGAACTGGAGAATACTAACCATATGGGGGGAGGAATAAACAACAAAAGCAACAGAGAGCAACTTGAAAAAGCTGTCACCTCTCACAAACACAAGACACACCAACAACTACATGGAGAGGAAGGAAATAGAAGTGTTTGCTCTTGCAAAGATAAACACTTTCTCTGTAAAAGCAATGCATCCTGGCTCTCTAATCAAGAGATTAATCATACAGGGAAACAAGGATGGAAACAGTGGTTACAGTCTGAACGAGAATTTACAGTCTAGCACAACAGGTTTAACAGCCGAAGGCTAGGTAAAAGTATCTCTGGATTAAGGTACTTGCTAAACAGCAATGCAAACCAAAATCTTAGGAAACCAGAGCGTTAAATCTGAGAGAAAGGGTAGAGAGGTGGTCAGGACTGCTCCTGAATCACACCGGTTTCTTCACCACCAATTGGCCAAACCCACACCCGCACCGCCATGCTTGAGCCCAAGCGATGTTGCTACCACAGAGCAAGGCGGCACGCTGCAGGCTGCCCTGCAAAGCCCCCGGGCAGGAGCCCACGCGAGGCTGCCTGCCGCTCCTGACATGCCTTAAGGTTCAAATCTGCCAAGGAAAAAAAATAAAGGGATGTAATCAGACAGCTATTTCTACATGTGCCTAGAAGTATCCCGACCTGACGTATTACACCCAGGCTTTCAAGGCAACCAGTGGAAGACGCAGTTCCAGGGGAGTTCCAAGTCTCAATTCATTAGTCTTCCTTCAAAGCTCAGAGACATTTCCTGTTGATACCAGAGAGGCAGTAAGGTGCCAACACTCACACCTCAAGTCGGCGACACTCAAGGATCCTTCATCACTTCAAATTAGAGTAGTACTACATGATTGACTCCAGCTTTTCAGATGTCAAAATTCACAATGGCTCTTTGGGAGTTCTACTGGAATTATTGACTATGTTTCTCTCCTTAAAACCTTTCCTCGGCAGAACAATTTATTTAAATTCAGGACTAGCGTGAAACTAGAAACTCCCCCAGCTGTCAGCAGTGACAGGAGCTCAGTTTGTCTAAACAAGCTAACCAGGCACAAGGGCTTATTACCTGACATAACAGTGAGTGACCTGGCAGTCGTCAGGTTGTACACTTTTTCATCCTGGTTAGAAAGGTGAAAGAGCAGCAACGTTAAGGTTTTTCAATGATATTGGGCTAAGTTACAGTGCCAACAGAAACTAGAAGGTATCACATCAGAGTAGTAGTGATGACTTGAAAGGAGAAAGGCATCACTATTATCCTATCTAATGCCAAGGCCATAGGAACACAGGCCAGGAAAACTGAGTGAGAGAATCATCACTGGGACATGGACATCAATGATTGGGACTGGGAGAACAGCATGTGTCACCCACGGCTGCCTCTTCCCAAAACTACAACGCTTAAGGGACAGACATTTCCTCAGAGGAACTCATCATTGCAACAGGATTCATTCTACTTAGTCACCTGCTGAAGGAGCTACTCCTTGGCAGGTTTTTGCTTATGAAGAGACCACGTAAGAGCTAAGCAAAGCAGTTTCAATCCTCAAAGACAACCAATCCCCATTTTCAATATAGCAAAGACAACTCTTCTTGAAATACAGAGACTGAAGAGACCAAGATTTACTTCAATGCAGTAATTATTTGGCACAGCTATAGAAGAACAACAAAGTTCACTATTAAAACTAAGGCACATTACCACAGCTCAAACAACTGAGAGGTTTCTGTTCCTGCTGCTGTGGTGAAATATACAGATTAAAAGGTTTGAGAGTTAGTTATCCTCGATACGCATGTTTCAATAACTGTATATTTTGCTGCGTGTAGTTACTAATATTAATGTTTTCCACTTGCCAAAGCACTTCTGTGTAAACAGCCCCACAGGATTTTCCAAGTAACTCTTACTATGAGATGAAACTGGCTTTGGCTCCTATCCTCCTACCTGAGCACATGCATATATCACCAACTTCTATAGTAATTTACATGGAATAAACCACTTCAGAGGACTTAGACACCAGCCCATGAGAATCTCCCTGCGAAGATATGAAGCAGAAGTCATTAACAACACATCTTTAACTCACAAAACATAGAAAGCAAGACCCAAAAGGAAAGAAAGCAGCAGGGCGATATCATGGTAATACATTATTTCTTTATCGCCCTGCAGATACCTTGCTCTGGCACAGAGCTGCTCCACAGCCACCCCACTGATTCCACTGCTCTGTCTGGCCACGGTCACAAACATCCATCCCAGCCAGGAAGGAACCAGCTCCACAACGGTTCGCCGCTTCATTCAGAGCCTAGAAACGACTGGATCAAATTAGACTTCTTCTCTTCCCTCCCTCCAGTAAAGCCTCTTAAGAGGCTCTGTAGCACCGAAAGCCACTGAAGACTAGACACTCTGCTTCCTGGAGTATAAAGCCTCATTAGCTCCCCTCTCCCTCCCTTGCGCGCTGTCATGCAAAGGGATAAAGGGCTCGAAGACAGGAGGATGTAACTTGCATAAGAGCCGGAGGAGGGTGACTTACTAAGGTGTGGGTTATCAATTAGTAGATGTTCTAGAGTACTACCTAAAGCATGTATGTCATTTCAGGCTACTCACATCATCTGGCAACAGCCTGCTCACAGCAAGAAAAATGATATGCAAATGTCTTCGATTCCTAAGTCAGTCATCAGTTAAGCTTCTAATAGACAATGCAATGTCTCTAAAAACCTCAGTATCCAAGATTGCAGAGCAAGTCAGCATTTAACTCCACAACTCCATGGCAAGCATATTGCAGCTGGTAAAACCCCCGACAGATTGGGATGACTGGGGAAAAAAAAAAGAAAAAAAATTAACCAAGGGTTTTCTACATGGGGACACAAGCAGGAAAGCTAAACCAAATTAGGGCGATTTTGGTTTAGAGCACCTTAATTGAAGAATTACATCAGGCTTAGTTTCATTGAAAATTCCAGAGGCTTAAATTCCTGTTCTGACACCAGAGTTTAATCCTCACTCAAAATGAATTCAAAGTTACCTTTCACCAAGCAGCTCATTACAGACAAGTACTTAGATGACCAGCTGCCATAAACCATGAAAAGCTCCTTGCTATATGCAATAGGAACCGGATGCTGCAGAACTGAATTGAATCTCATCTTCAAGAGGTTTTTTCTCCAGGAAACAGAAGCTCAAGTTGCAAGATTAGTCATGCCCACAAAAGCACAGGGACAGTTACATACACGGCACCAAAAGGGAAAGCCCAAGCTACTCCAGGCTCTCCCAGAGAGGAAAAAGCCTTCTGCTCAGCAAAGAGGATTTTTAAAACCCTTTGGATATAGCTGAACCATTAATAATGTTATTCCCTCTATCAGATACCATTTAATCCACAAGTTTTTTCCTTGCCTTTTTTTTTTTTGGGTAGACATTCACGTTTCCCAAGAAGCATCCCAAATACCGGGCAAATCACCATTCCAAATGCAATACATGTGCGTGTATACACATAAGCTCGCTATTTTGAAATCAAAGCTGTTAACTTGCAAGGACCTTTGTCACCATGGTTATCAACTCAAAAAAAAAAGAATTCCCTTTACCAGGAGTTTACATTAACGTGAGTTTGTCCCAAGGGAAGAGTGGGTTTTGGTAAGTCTTCTAACATTTGTTTTCTTAATCATCCAAGTGTTTCTGAGGCTTTATGGAAGAGGCACTGCATTCATTTCCAAGTGTTGCAGCCCTCTGGCTACAACAGGAAGAAAGAGTACACAAACAACTTGAAAAAGACTTCAAGTTCAAACGCCTAAAGACAGTACACTGCTATTTTGCCAAGCTTCAGGTGTCCCACAGCCTGTCTGCTCTTGTGCTTTGCTCAAAGCAGAAGAATTTCCCCCTCCTCTAAAGGAAAGGGGAATTAATTAATCCAAGGCGAGGAAGACTGGATATGTCAGAGCTCCTGAAGATATTCAGATACCTTCCATGCTAGCATTCTCATAGACAAGTCACCTCAGAGTGAGGTAGGAGGAGTCCTATACTCAAGATGAGATGCAGGTACTTGTTTTCATCCTTAGGTAAGTGTACTTCACTTCCCAATTACCTAATGCATTACACCTAAAGGTGCCCAAAGCGCTAACACTTGCCATCTCCCTAGATCTCTTCCTGCAGTACATCTATTTTGGCAGTTCCATCCATTTACATAGATATATTTACATTTTGGGATGTGCAGTGCCTTAGTTTCAGAGCACAGGCGATTACCAGAGCCTTATCAAGGTCTCCACATTCCTGTTTTAAGGCTCATTCTGTTGGGGTGGGGTTGGCAACACTGTGAAGGTCTTTCATGACAGGACGCCGAGTTTACATTAGTTTAAAACTAGTGGGCCATTGCAATCAGTAATTGCCTGCAACAGCAGCCTCCCTTCAGTAAGGGCTGCCTGTGCCAGGAATACAAATGCAATCTTTAAACAAGCGAGAATTTCGATCCCTGTTTCAGATATGTGCATGTATATAATTTGCTACTCTTAAATTCCTTGTACATGGGACACCATTACGTATTGGAGTTTGTCACATGCATGGAGAGTGGCTGCTGGTCTCACACCAAAGGATGGGGTTAAGAGCTCAAGGGTCAGCTCAGGTCTAGCAGGAAACAGGAGACGCACGGCAAAAATCCACACGAGACCCGCACAAGTGCCTTTCTGCTGAGCTCCAGGACTGCAGCGTGCCACCACGACTCAGCCAGAAAATTTTCAGATCAGGTTGCTCACAAAGTAGAGGAGAGAGATCATCGCCGGCCTTGACTTCAACCTTTTGACAGTTGAACAAACTCGCAAACAGGATAATCAAGTAGGGCTGAGTAAACAATCACAGGAAATTAATTTTATATTCTGCTAGAGGGAATGGAGCAGCTTCTTTCCAGCTGAGAGCATATAATTATTTGGCATCAACTAGCTACACCTCTGAAGCTACAACAGCAGCTCAACTCTCCATTTCAGTAGAGTAAGACTATTTTTCCTTTGCCTCAACTTTATTTGTTTTCCAATCCTACCAACCACCTGGAAAAACATAAGCTGCTGGGAAGATTCGGGGCCACGATGACCAATATCTACATTCTTTTCTGTACAAGCAATTTTGCAATGCACCGACCACAGAGAGGCCAGATGAGCCACCAAAACCCAGTAGTGCAAGAACCACAGTGCAGCCCAGGCTGGAAGGGACCTCAGAGACCCTCGATGGTCTTTTCCTGTTTTATTCCAGCATTAACATTCAGCATAACAGCTCAAAATACATCTAGCAGACTCTGAAAGGAAGAATACTTGTCCTTATCTGAGGATACAAAAAGCGGATGGTGACCACAGCTTTTATCTCCCAAAAGCAGTATGACTACATTAAAAACCCAAAGCACCCCATTATTAACTGTTCAGTGAAGCTCAGTTGAATCTACACAAACTCCTTTTACACTGTAGACCTCCACTTTTTTTTTTTTTTTAAACTAAGTGCATTGAGGTGCTCAAAAGGGATTTCTTAACAAGGAATATCCAAGCGGCTGCAGTCAACTCAACTGCTAGTGCCAACACGGCCAATAACAGTGACATCTCATTAGATCACATTTACCATGCAGGCAGCTACTGCAGAACACCAGACGGTGGCATCTCTTTTACCTTGGAAAGTGGTTCATCACTTTCAAATGTCAAGACCATGTGTTTCATACCCTCCCACTCATTTCAGAGGCCAGCAGACAGGGAAGAGTGCTTGTATGGTCGCTCACAACAAAGCAGCCACCTAGTCCTGTACTAGGCTGCAGTAAGACAGCCCAGATGCACCAGATCCAGTTGCTACTATTGAACTTTTTATTCTAATACTCAAACAGGAGGAAAAAAGTGGATAATCAGTCACTGGGACATTTTCGGTTCTGGCCAACACTATGCAACCAGAGGCAAATTTCAAGCTAAGTCTGACACTAACATTTTTCTTTTCATGACATGGACTCTCACATAAGGCTTCCTGTCCAATATATTTAGAGAAGCCATTGTTTTTCCAAGCTGTCCCTAATGAGTAATTAGAAGGAGAGGCTGATTTGGTTTTGTTTTTATGATCAGAACTAGTTAGGGCCTCTCTATAAAGGGTAAAGAGAAATTCAGAGCAAGTAGCTCTGGTGTCAATATTTCAAAAATAACCAACTTGCATAATCTCAAAAGCATTCTTATGGAAGCTCTCCTTCAGAAAAAGGTCTTTGATGATGGCTGTCGTTCCAACAGCAAGATCCTTATAAGGATTCAAACCACACAAAAAATTTTACACAGAGCAGTAATTTTAACACCAATCACTAAGAACGTGTTGAATGAATGGAGGACAGAACTGAAAGATTCAGGAAGGCCTTAGGATCACTAACTTTCAAGCTTCATACCAGAGATAACGGGATTTTGGCAGAAGTTCTGCTTTTATTTAGACACAGAGTTTTCGTAAGAACGAGCTCTGTGCCAAACAAGCTCCCAGCCAAGGATGCATCCAGTGCCTGGGAGATCAGCAAGAAGTGACCAAGATGAGGGGTCTCAGCTGTTTTTCCAAAGTGGGACACTGTCCTCCAGACACACAGACCGCAGCACACGTTTCCCAAGTATTTATAACGGAAGCAAGATAAACAAGCGTCACTTCTAAGAACTGACATTAGTGTGAACAGAACACTACATCAACAGGAACACTTATCGCAAAGTTAGCCAGGCTGCAGGGTTCCTTGACAGTTTGACAGGGAGCTTTAACTCTTCACCCATTAAAGCCACTCAGCGCATACATCTACACCTAATCCTCCCTTTCCCCTAAAGCCTCACCGCCACGACAGGCAAGACGGGTCCTCCTCGTACCTTTACGTGGCTAGGAACCAGAACACGTACACTAGGCAGAGCGTTAAGGGCAACAGTGGTTCTGGCAAAAAGCTCTAGACAGCATCCCTAACATTCTGATTTTTCTGCAGCTTTATGAGGAACACAAACTGAAGAATTCATGTACTTATTGTGTACCAGTTCTGCTTCCCAAACCTCTGAAGAGAAAACTGGCCGGAGAGCAGACCATATGAAACCACTCCATGTGCCCGTAACAGTTACGTATTGTAGTTGCTTGTGTGCCTCAGCGTCTTTGCAATGGGAAATAAAACAGTGCTCCCCTTGTTCCAATGGGCTCACGCATCGTGTAGCTCAACCATCCCACAAAGAGATCCTGTAAAAATGAAATCTCAATTTATGTTTTAACAGGTTCTTAACATGAGCTAGTAGGGACACATAGAGCAATATTACTCATTCTACAATCTGTGGAGCACTTCTGACGCGAAGGGAAGTGAAAAGCTTCTGTAGTATTACAGAAGATCGACCCCACAATTTTCCCGTGAAGTAGGAGCATCCCAGTAGGTGTAGCTGGAGCCCATCTAAAGTGCCTAGTTTTACTAGACTGACATTTTGTCAAGCAAAACAGTTTGCTTGAGAAACGCAGTAGTGATTATTTATAAGGCCAACTTTGATATAGTGGCAAGAAACAAGATTATCCACTCATCTCGCCTCCTCCTTTCCTCAAAAAATGAGTTTACCTGGTCCCTTTAATTTCAACAGAAGGCTAAGGGAAGACAATACTTGAGCAGAAGAATTCAAACCACCATGAAAAAGTACATCGCACACAGACACACATTCACGGAAGACAAACCGGTGTTCAAACATCATAGCAGTCTCCTACTGAACACAGTGCTAAAAGGAACGAGGGGGACTAGAAGCAGAAAGCTAAATATTTGGACAGACTCTCAAAAAGCCAATGAAGCAGCACAAAACTGGCTTAGAAAAAAGCAGCAGCTTTCATTTTAAACCAAGAATATACTTTCATTATGACTTTAAACACTTAATGGGAAAAGGACACAAACTCATTAAACGGTCAAAACTAGATAAGAAAAAACTGTGTTCGGACTGACAATCTCTTGTTGGAGTTCTAGCGTTCCATTATATTTTTCTGCAACACTACATTAAGCTCTACCGAATACCAAAGCAGGGCACGTAATAATTCATTTTACTTGCCGACAGTTACATTTGGACATCCCCTATCTTGCCAAAATGAGAAATGTAGTCATTTGCATTTCCTTTGTCACCTGTTATTTCAGAGACGAAGCATTAAGCAGGATTAAATTATGTCATTTGTGCCAAAAGTAACATCATGATTATAGCCACAGGGATTCACAAGAGAAAATCCATTCTCCACCGGACTCTCTCTGAATATTCTGCTAAGCATGTAAAAATTAGCTGTAACACGTAGGTGTTGCACACAAACTTCTGCGCTTGGGTACCAAATTTGAATTGAGGAGCTCCAACAGCGCTCAGTAGTAAAATCCGAAAAAGTTTGTGCTTTAGGAAAATACTTTGCGTATGGCAACCCAATACCACAAAAGATTTCATTCTGTCTCTCAAAAATAGGTCTAAAAATAACCCTTATACTTTGCTCCCCCTCAGCCTGAGCACCACGTCAGTTGTGAGAGCTTTCAGGAGGAGAAGGAGGAGGGAGAAAGAGGAGCTGATCCAACAAGGTTAACGTCAACAGGATCCTCAAGGCTGCGAGCATCTGCAGTGTTCCTGGATGCGCCAGGCCTTTTAGTTGCAGCCGCCGCAGGAAGTCTGAAGGGGGACAACAGAACTACTGAAGTTTTTACCTCGGAAACCCAAATAGCAGCTGATCTACAGAAAAAGGCAAGAATTTGTCAGGAGCCTGTTCCATCAATAATTGAGGGATAAAACTGAGGGGGTGTGAGCAGCTGTGGTTCAGGTACTACATAATACTACCATGTCAGTAAACTCCTCTGTCTCTTAGATGACTTCATTACTCAGAAGAGAAGTCTGGATCCATCTGTTCCCGTTCGAGTGTAAAACGGCTTGGCGTGACCCCTCTACAGCCCTTTATTGCAATGCACATCTGTTCTTGCTCTATGCAGCCTTCCCATCGCCCCAGCACAGTAACACCCACCCGGCAATGCTAGCAATAAAATATATCAAAAGAAGAAAAACACTTTCCAGCTGGCAACTATAGCCTTACCATTTAGTCCACACGGAGTTCTAGGAAAGCACATAAAGCACAAGTGTTTGAAATAGCTTTCCTATTTCAAAGGTGCTGCTGCAAAAAAAAAAAAGAAAAAAAAATCCCTCTCCCACGCAACTCTTCTGGCTACTGCAAAATCCTGCTAAGCCCGAATTAGCCTGCAATTTGCAGACAGCCATAGAGCACCAAGAAGTCCTACACCGCTCCTGGGCTGCTTCATCAGCTTTCAAAGTGCTCTCCTGCAAGCAGGTCTGCCTTTGATTCTCAAAGATGCCTCTCAGGGGATCCATCAGATGACAGCACGCCTCTACTCTGCCCAACAGCTTGGTTACTTCCAGTGTTCATCTCCCGTCACAACACCCTCAGACATATCACCTTGCCACTAACCACTTCCAAAACACTAGAGACATCTCAAGAGGGAGGAAAACCAAAAAGAGCTGGGGAAGGACAGGTCTCATTGGCACAGGGGACAAATAAGCAGGCAAATAACCCAACCAGAAGCATCGGCTTAGCTGGTCAAAATTTGTTGCAGCCTGACATTGATAGCACTGCTCACTCTCCCATCCCCTATGATTTTTTAAAGCTCTAAATAACACTTGGTCCCTAGATAAATCATGAAGCTGCAGAATTCGTATTCCGTGTACAACTCTGTGTCCAACACTGTCTACCTCTACGTTCATGAAAGACAGACTTGCTTAAGCAGAGCAAGATTCACATGCTTCGCTTCTCAGACTGCGAACTACGTGTTGCACTAAGAGTTCAAGATGGCTCTGGCCAAGTCGTGAGACTCATACAAGTAGGGCATCTCTACAAGTAGAATTTATCCATAAGATTGTATTAATGGTAGGGGAGAAAAATGAATAGCAGCACTGAAGAAAAACAAAAATCACGGTGAAGTAGAACTAAAATTGCACCAAAACTCTTACTGAAACCACGAGGAAAGTACTTTTTTGATCCCATCTTGGATTTCAGGAGTCCCTCTACCGTAGCTTTTATAGGCTTTACTAGAACTGCCAACAAAAGAGAGACAAAAGTCTATGGAAAATCTCCTCTCAACTCACATCATCCATACCATCAATACCTACAATTCTGCCATCTGCCCAAAGTACACAAGGAGAGCTGAAGCCAACCTGGAGAAGAAAAAACAACAACAAACCAACAGCAAACACCAAACCCACACAGGTCTAAACAGCCTTGCACTATTTATATGCACAAAAATCTCTCTACCCATTGATAAGGGTCTCTGCTTTTGGTAAACTTGCAAAAGAATAGAGTTGTAGCGGGGCAAGGCAGGATACATCCTGCCTGCTTATCCTAGCCCAGCCAGCAGCCCTGAGAAAATGCCCTGGCACACCTGTGCTCACTGCTACTATTACATACGTCTAATCTTGATTCTCATTAAAAACTACTATGAAAACCACTTTATTACATTTATTTTTATACATGCTTTCAGGGGCAGGAAAAAAAAAAGACCAGACAATGCCTTCAGGAACTAACATCCTGACCAAGATTAGCAAGATCTACAGATACTACCAGTTCTCTCATTCCAAAGAACAATTTACTCTGGTGTAGTTGTAATGAGAGCACAACCACAAGTGTTTACAATTGCCTTTCTCCATATGTTTATCTGAAGACAAGTCTGGCATTGAGATAAAAGTATGGAGCAAGAGAGGTTAGTTCAATCAGCTATACAACAGGTATTTCGAATCTGTTTTCCAGAGCACAGCTGCAAAGTTCACGCATACCTTTAGCATTAAAATCTCACTGCAATGCCAGATTGGTTGCACATGAAGTTACCCATCAGGTTCTTGCAAGTTCAGCTGTGAAGGAAATCAACTTGGAGCCTAGAGGAGTTATGTGAACTTATTCAGAAAACAATCCATCTCCTTCGTGTTAGAGAAAAAAAGAAATCCTTCTCAAGCCATTGGTATGTGACCTATGTTTATCACCTGAAAAATCACAAGTTTAGCTTCAATTTTGAACAGGACTGGTATGGTTGGGGAAGAAAAAAAAACAAACCACCACATGAAAACTGCCAACACAGACCGTCTGTCATTCTGAAGACAGTGCTCAGTTTGACCTGAATGAAGCAAAAGAGTCACAGATGAAAAAGCAAAGATTTCTTTCCTGCACTTATCCTACTGTTCCCCCGTCCCCATCAACTGCATTGAAGATTCTCACCTGAAACACCTCAATAAGGAAAAATAACAGTAAAGTTGTAGGCTTGCCTGGAAAAAAGAAAACCTTGTATGTTTGTACACTATGCATTATCCATTTCCAATACAAAGGTTCTGTTGCTTGTGCTAAAACCAAATTAAAAAGAAAATTATTGTACAGCTATAACATCAAAATCCAGTCTCATATTAGAACATCTTGGAGTTTATTATCAAACGCATTTATGTTCTAACTCATGCATTCATATTCCCGTCTACTGCCAAAATCTACAAGAGCAACATAGAGAACAGACAATCCTCCAGAACATGTTTATTATGGAGGCTTTTTAGAAAAATCATTGAAAACAAGTTCACTGAATAAAAGCTTTCCCAGATACAGGGGCCTACAGAAAGCTGGAAAGGGGCTGGTTGCAGGGCAGGGGGGGTCAGGCCAAGGGTTTGAACTGCCAGAGGGGCGCTGGAGCTGAGCTGGGAGGCAGCAATCCTTCCCTGGGAGGGTGCTGAGGCCCTGGCACAGGGTGCCCCGAGAAGCTGTGGCTACCCCTGGCTCCCTGGCAGTGCCCAAGGCCAGGTTGGATGGGGCTTTGGGCAGCCTGGGCTGGTGGGGGGTGTCCCTGCCCATGGCAGGGGCTGGCAGGTCCCTTCCAACCCAAACCAGCCTGGGATTCTATACAGAGAATCAGCCAAGTCACCTGTTAATCATGGCAGCCCACTAATCTTAAAGAAATACATATAGCTTATACGAGGCAAAAGCATTAATTCCACCACATATTTGAGAATATTTCTTGAAATCTAGGACAGGAACAGAGACGAGCCAGAGACAGACTGTCACCTGAAAGGCTTGTTCATTAATTCTATCTCTGATTACAGAGAAAAGATAGGTTGCAGGTTCATACTAAAGATGCTACATGATTCCACAGACTCCTGTGAATGGATTTGCATGTTTCTGCTCAGCTGTATACCATAGAACACAGCAGGAAAACCATAACTATCCAAAATATACCACTGATATATAAATACAGGCCCAACCTACAATTTCAGGCTATCAACAAAATGTCAGCACACTTGTATTTTAACTGCTCATGATAAGCAAGTAACAGATGTCACAACAGTGAAGGCTGCTATAAGGCAGTCCTGGAGGATGTATGTAGGGCATACCAAGTTAATCTTCATATAGTATTCAAAGGTTCTACAAGTTTGCCAGATAAATACACATCAAGTAATGCCAAGAATGTAAATTCATCCTCCAGCACCAGTCCTCCCTCTCTTGCTGGAGTCTATAAACAGCAGAAGTGATGAAGCTATAACAGAACTGCCTCATTACCACCTGCTCAGCCTTCAGTATACTACATATCTTCAGAAGAGGGGGAAAAAAACACCCCAGCCCACCCTAGGAAAGTACATATTGCCAAACTAGCTCTTGGCAATACGCATGACATCCTTCTAACAAAAGTCTTACCACGTAGCATGTAATTGTGCCCAGGCTAAAGCCACAGGCAGGAAAGCAAGAGTCATGCACAGTTACAGCTAAACTAAAAAGGCCAGGTTTATCTGCCATTTCATTGTTTTTCCATTCAAAAATGTGGACATTCAATTTGTTTTAATCATCTGTCAGGCCAAACAGCAGGATGGTGAATAACTTGACTGTCAAGACCATGATGCTATAATCCAGGACCTTTTTCTACCCAGCAAATGCTCCTAGCTCAGAAAAACACCCCAGTGACTTCCTTCCATCTGGTTGTCTGTATTTGAAAAAGATGTGGGATTTGGACAGTTCAAAAGGAAAAGACTACCAACATCCTTTCAGCATTCAAAAGCTTAACAGCCATTTAAGGCAGTATTACAACCTGGAGCAAGACAGTTGTGATAATTCCCCTAAATCTGTCTAAATACCTGCAAAAATATAGCAACCGCTACAAACAAAAACTTAAAAGCTTGCACTTGAATATCCAAGTGAGTTCCCCAACAAGACAGGAAAGCACAAGCTCAAGATGTGGCGAGTAGTTTCAAAATGAACGCAGCTACCCGCCTGTAAGCTCATTTCTGCAACGACAGAAGGCAATACAGCAACCACTAAGGATTACAGTTCCAACCACAGCACCCACCAGTTCCTGAGTCACAAGCATTCACCATCTCATCCTCAGCTTTAAGGTGCCACGAACTTCTACACATGGCTACGTCCATTGGGAAACAAGATTAAAAGACTGAGTCAACTGAATTAATAACAGTATTGACCTACCAGCTGTTTTAATCACTCCGACTTCAGTGGGTCTCAAAATACTGCACCATGTTGAATAGACACTTTCTCATCCTACACCTTTTACCGACTTGACTGCCCGAGAACAGCACACCCAGAGCTCTAAAACACAATTCAATGATAAATACGCTTTCTTAGACCTAGTTGTTTTCATACACAGTTAAACTCTCGCCAGAAAAATTATAGGCATACGATGAAGGTCTACAGACGAACCTCATTCAGAAATGCTATGGCAATGTCCCTCATCAGCAGATTACAAAAACCTATGAAATCATATCTTAACCGTAACAACTCGTATTCTATTCTGGAGTACCACTCAAAAATTAACCAGTCATCGCTAACCTTCAACAAATACAGATTAACCTCACTTTTTGAACAAATCCCATCTACTTCCCCCCAAATTATTTTTCAGTCTTCCCAATAAACGAGGATATATCCAACATAGTCAAAACCCTATTGGGCTTCCAAACTTTCAAGTTTTCGAGTGCAATTTTCCAAGTTATTCTCAAAGCACATTGAGAGTTCACAACTTCGATGAAACCGTAAGACTACCATACAGAGAACAAAGATTTTTGCCTTTTACACGCTCTGTAAAAAGCTTAAGTTCACCGCCCTTAAGGGTCACTGAAACTTGAATCAATGACGATATTCAACAGCTCATAATAGATCTCTAAGAACTGAAACCTTTACTATCCAACACTTTCAGGTTTTTACTTTCGAGCTGGTAGACAAAAGCATGAAGATCAAAATGGTAAAGTACTAAAGAGATGAACAAAAAGATACCAGTGGAGAACAAGTAACATGGCGGGGGTGGAAGTGGTTAAGAACCTCATTAGTCAGGCACGAGTTTAATTAAAGTGTGGAAAGAACAGTACTGCCAAATTCCAAAATTAAATTATTTTTGAACTACGAGTATAGAGCCCCAGAACACATGCAGTTCAAGACAACTGAAGATTTAATGCAGTGGCATTTAAATAAGAGGAAAGCAAAAACAGAGCTGTACATCAGGATTTGTTTTGTTTGAAGTTCTAAGTCCATGTGTAAGCCAAGTAATACGGGTGCAACACGGCTACCTTCCTCACTGACCTGACTGAGGGCAGAGAACTCGCTCTCAGCACATTTAAAGACCACATTAAAAAAGGAGGACTGTCCGATACACTGAAGGGCAAAGTTATCACTCTGTTTACAAACACCTTGTGGTGCATTAACAAAAGCAGAACTAAAGAATCCCCAGGCAGAGGTTCTTTGCTTCATGAGGCCACAACTGGAATAGCACAGTCCAGCTGTGCACACCCACCATACAACAGAGAAGTCTGAAACCAGAAGGAGCCTGGGAGAAGGTCCACCAGATGGTCAGGGATCTATAGCATTGGATATATAAGAGGCTACACTAGAGGTTCATATAGAGAAAGGTTTGAGTCTGCTCAGCTTAGAGAAGAGCCTGCTACACAATGCAGCAAGTCTCCCGCTACCTAAAGGGGAACTGCAGGCAAGGTGGAGCCTTGCAGGTCACACACCGAAACCTCAAAACACAAATTGTTTTAACAAGATTCTCATCAGCGCAAGAAAACCCTTGGAAAAGTTATGAGCGCTGTGCATTCCAGAATAAGGTAGCCCCAAGGGGTAGTCCAGTTTCCATCTTGGTAGATTTTTTTAGGGCACAATCAGACAAGGCATTAAGCAAGTTGATGTGGCAATGAATCCAGCTGTGCTTTGAGGAGGTTAAAGTCACCAACCTGCAAAGGTCCCCTCCAATCCTAACTACCCCATCATTTTCCACAACTATTCAAGTGAACTGCCAATGAACATTCATTGGGAAAACTTGCAAAATTTGACCTTCTTACAGCTTGAACACTGACAAAGCCATAAGTCCCATTTAAAATATCTTAACATCCTTCAAGATGTTCAGATTCTCCACTCTAAAAGTTTCTAATGTAGAAGCCCCAACAAGTTTGTACTCTCACACCTACACATTGCAAGCAAAGTCATCACCCGTCTCCAAACACTGCTTTTCACCTACAGGTGCCATCAGCTAATCACTTCTTTGCCTACCAGAACATTAGCCCCATCTGAAGGCCCTAACGATGCCATTTCAGCTTAGAAGTTGCCTGTGGTAACTTCTAAAAACCACACGACCACCTCACCAATATTTGGATTTATCCCAGTGCCTTTTAAACTTCTAATAACCTGTCTGTACTTCAGTTTCCACTCCCTCTAACATTCAAATGGTCACGCTGCTACCGACATCTCTGAACATTCAAACTCTGCGTCCCATGCTGAACAGCCACAGCTTTCACACTGACTTTTGTTGGAATTACTTAGTCAGAAACTTGCATGAAATCCCTCCCCACACGTATTTTGTAAAGAATTTAATTTTACCAAGCAGTGCTCAAACAGACAACGCTGCCGCTAGTTCAAACAATAGGGAGGACTCCTCATCAGTTCCTGTTAAAATAATTAAGTCTGTATGTAAATTCATTTCTTTCTATACAAAATTAATATTCAGTTTAAGGTGAACTCAGAGGACCTGAATTTTTTAGATTTCTACTAATAGTTATTCCTGCAGAAGCAGCATTCCCTTGCACTCAGTTATGCCTGGATTGTACATATTTTAAGGCCCCAAACAGACCGGCATGATCTTGTTCCCTTCGGAAAAAACAAGATACATACAACTTCAGGTTATTTAGTTGACTTGAATTTTGTCATGAGAAGAAAAACAACCTCAAATTTTTATTAACAACTTAACCCAAAACATTTTCTAGCAATGTTTGTTTAGAGTTCTGTCGCTAGGAGAATCCAGATAATCATGCCTACACAATTTTGTTGAAAAGGTGATTGCAAAATTTTTAATACTGACCTATTTGTTAGCTTGAAAACCAAAAATAAAACTGACTTGGTAAACAAGAGGGTGGAATTTATAATTTTAGATCAGATACTGAGTGTTTTGGAACAAGAATACTAAACAACATGTGTTTACCTGTTTATCAATGGAGGACTTTGTACTCTTGGAAAAACTACAGACTATACTTTCCACCACACATTCAGGAAGCATCAATGAAATGCAAAAAAGAAAGAAGGGAGAGAGGCAAAGTTCTTCCTCCCACAGCCCTTCCATACACATAGGCTCACTTGAACAAGATTCTTGAGCCAAAGTTACTAGGCACATGCGAGAAAAAGCCATTATAGATGAGCAACAGAAGCAGAACATTCCCCCAGCTGGCAAACAAGAAATAAAGCATGACCACCGTGGTAGTAAGCCACAGACCAGCTGTCTCTGTGGGAAGGGACACAGCTTCAGACAGGGCAAGCCCCAGTAAAAGAAAACCCAATATTTTGGTAGCTATATGTACAGTATATGTATGTTCGTTTAAACTCCTTGTCTGTTCACTAAGTCTCACTCCCAAGAGAAGGCACCAGCTTTTACTCAAAACTTCACCCAGAAGTGAGTGGGCAGGAGCTTTAGGAACCAGCCCCACAGCCAGGGATTCACAGCATGTGCCCAGAGGGCTCTGCCTTTGCACACTCAACATAGCCTTAATCATAGAAGTTGGACATAATTCTCTGTTTTATCCTAATGGATAGGATGCACATTCAGGTCTTACCACGCTTTTTTTGCTGTTTTTTTAAACACCATACCCAATTAGCAGATAGAAATTTGCGTAGCATTACCTTTATTTACTTCATGCAACCACTTGCATGCTTGAATACGCTATTCTTTGTGCCCTGCAAATATAAAAGGCTTTTTCTGACCTAAGTACACACATAACCACCAAGACACCAAGTGTTGGTTGTGTAGATTCCAAGTGTTTTCTCCCAAACTGCAGATTTTTCATTAAGTTTTTACTTAAGTATAAAGAAGGATAAAGAGGCACTGGAAATGCCTACACTGTAGTTTAAGTTTGTTATGTACTCCCTTTAAGGTTTGGGGAAAGGGGGGAGAGAAAATGAGGCTTGCAAGGCAAAAAAACATTATTTCCCCCAGGCAAGTGTCCTGGTGGTAAACGGTACATTCTTTCTTCACAAAATTTCTTACTTCCCCCAGCCGCCGAGCATTCACCCCCAAGCACCCACCCAACACTCCCAAAACATAAAGATTAGAGGACTTACAATGCCAGATAATTACAACACAACACATTAAGTAACTTGGAAGACTAATTCGAGCAGAAGCCCAGAACCCTCCAGGCAGAAATTACACGTATTACTCACCGCACGCTCCGTACTGAGGAAGGGTAAAGCCAACGCACCACAAGCGAGGCAATGGTATTCCTGCAGCCTTTTTGCTCTGCTCAGCCCAAGCCCCAGACTCACCAGAGGAGCCGAGGCCCCTTCACACAGCTGTTCCTCATACACCTAACAGGCACCAACCCTCTCCAGCCCCCAAAAAGGGGAGAGGAGCCCTCTGGGCCAGGTGGAACTCATTCCTCCAAACGCAATGAGGTCAATCTGCCATTCCCTACCCAGCTGGTTTCATTCTGAGCACTCAGCAAAGCTGCTGGAGGGACAGAAAAAAAAACCATTAGGAGAGAACAAGGCACAACAGAAGGGATTACCTGTGCTCCCCCTTGTTATTTGTGTACCTCTTTTAAAACTAATTCCCTTAATATATTAGCAGAGTTCTTAATTGGTTTAATCTCTATCCTAACAGTTTGTGGATTTTTGCCATAAGACATTGAAACTTACTAAGAAAATGTTTACCAGACATTGAGTGAAGAAAATACCCATATAAATAATGTGAATAGTAGAAACAATTTTGGAAGTAACAGAAACTCCCTTCCTTGTAGCTGCTGGGAAAGAGAGATAGCTTCCCCAGCTGGTAAGCACTTATGCCCTTCAGGCTTCCTGCACTTCTCTGAAGCGTACACACATCGCACACCTTCTGCAGCAGCAACCACCCTGGCATAACTGCATCACACACAAATCAAGCTCCAGCCCTCGTGCTATCACGGCCACGTGTACAGATCCTACACCACAAAGGTACTTTCCAAAGCACAACAACACTAATACCATATTTGAAGAGGGGGTTATTTTTGTATTGCCATGCTGCAGAATTAGACTTGCCATCAGTTCAAGGAAAATAAAAAACCCAGTCATGTATTATGTACTATACATCTATAGCTAGTAAGCTACTATACATCTAGAGCTAGTAAACTTCATGCTAATTACATTTGTCTCATTTAGTGTTATTAAGTAATGCTCCATTTCTGGTTGTCCCTGGCAAGCCAGGAGAACTGTGTGAAGAATCTCCGTACCAAAGCAGTCTGGTGTCGGTCCGTTTGCACGCTCCCGCAGTCAGGGATGCTCACCAACACCAGTCTGATTCACGACAAACTTCCTTCTTCACAGTTCACACTCCACAATCCCAAAGGCCGTTTTAAAGTCAGAACAAATAGCCAGTTTAACATCACAGGTCAAATATCCTTAAAGAGGTCTGAGAAGCATGACATTTGATTCAGTAATGACTCAAAGGTCACCATTCAAAGGGCAGAGATTCTTAGAAACCAAATATTTACTTACAGAAAACCCGCGAGAATCCCCACAGCCACCTCAGCCTTCACTGAAAAGCTCCTTTGCACCCAGACAAGGAGGGATTCATCAAGGTAAAGCATCTGCCTGCACAGGAACTGCAGAAATTCCTTCCATCGAGGCCTCTATGCCGGCAGCAACTGCTGAGGCAGCGTGAAATAAGTGACACCAGCCTCTGCCGGGCAGGGTCACCTTCCCTGTTAACCCATGCCTGATAACCCACGCTCACTCGTCCTGACAGCCCGAAGAAGATCCACTTGGTCCTTCTGCACACTTCTGCTGGCAGAGGAACAGGCCAACACCAGTTCTTGCTAACAAAAAGTAGATATGAATGTCTTTGCACCTCTAACAGGAGATGAGAGCAGTCCTCCAGCCCAAACATTAACTTTTCCCACAGTAAACAGATACAAATCAGAGCCTACTATAACCGTAACCACAAAATTGGTGAGGTTGTGTGCGGTCCAACAGTTCCAGCTGCATGAGAGATGCCTTGTGAAACAGTGCTTTGCCAGAAAATGCTTTCAAAGAAACCAACAGAAGGGGAAAAAAATCACACTGGCCCTAAAATTCAAAAAATACAAGTCATTTCCCACTTACTTGACTGTGGAATCAGCAAAATGTCAAGAAACTTGCACCTAAACTTCCCACTGTACAAATAGACATTTTGAGGCATTTGATCTCATCTGAATTCATAAACAAGAAAGCCAGAAATATTTGATGCTGAACCTCTCCTCAGTTCACTGCAAGTGATGTTAGCAGTACCGATGGTGTATCCATTTAAATCTGTATCACAGCAGCCTGAGATTACTGTTTTACTGCCAGTAATTCCATGTTATTTTTCTACACTAATCCTAACATAAGTACAGTAAAATGTCTGAAAGTCCGTACCTTCAACCATTCCAAAAATCAGTTTCAACAAATCCTGAATGAAAACTGCCCCCCTGAAGTTGTAGGCTCCCCAAAAACCTACCAGTAGTGCTCTAAGTAGTAGAATGGAACAACAATTCTTTCTTAAAATTACCATCAGCAAAAGGTCTGAACAAGAGGAATCAACCAACAACGCTCTAAAACATAGTTGGTTTGGGATTATTTTTTCTTTTTGCTATTTCACTTGCATTCTTTTACAGCTTCCTGCTAATTTTTAATCAAAATTAATTTGTAGAAACTTTAAGACTGGTAGTAACCAGCATGCAAAGACAGATTATGATTTGTGCTGGATTAAGTGGCCATTTTACACCACTGTATACTCTGCTTGGGTTTGTCTGTTTTTTAGAAGCTATACTTCGTAGAAGACAGAAAAAAAGGGAGAAGAGGAGGAGAGGTGCAAGTAAGACATGTTTGTCATTGGAGGCTCTGGAGCTTCAAGTCAGCACATTACATGAAATTAATCTTGCCAGCTACTGGTACTTAGCTTTTTCAGCAAGGAAGGCATTAGTCACAGTCAGTAGCTCCACAGAGAAGCATCGCTTCTCCGAAACACCAGAACAAGCACTAGAAAGAAAGAAGGACGGAAGTATGAGGGGAGACAGTACCTCGTTAGATGTGCGTCCGTTTGAAGATGTAATGGAGGTCACACCTGAAACAGCAGCAGGAAGGATACCTCCAGAATCACAGGGGCTGGAAGGAGCTCCCAGCAATCAAAAGAAACTGTGCTCAGTCAACTAAATAGGTCACAAGGAGCACTGAGGAGCCTGTTTCAGAGATCCAAGGGAAATCTTGATTTAAGTAGCAGCTTAAGAGGGGGGGAAAAAAAAAGCCATATGTAATAGTTAATTTTGTTCCACAGGATACAGGGAAATGCCTTGTCTCATGACGGATGAAGTGAGGACTGCTAGTCCAAAGGGAGGAGGTCCTGTACTTAGAAGAAAGCACTGTGCAGCAGATTAGAGGTACAAAAACCAATGCTAACATTCACGCAGCCCACACTGCAATGTGAAGGTGATGAAACCTCTTGCCCTACTAGCAGTGTTTATAGTTGAGGAACTCAGGATGTTTCCTATGCAATGAGTAAGAAAAAAGGAAGAAGCAGTTTTTAGGAAGAAAGTAAAGCTTCACATTGCTTTGTCACATGTTTTATTCAACTTTATTATTTTAAATTCTACCCAAGTATTACCTCAAAGCTGTTCTATAAAGCAAATATTTTTATGAACACCAGCTAAAGCTGACAAAAAAGCAGATACTTGCTCTGTCACTCTAGTCACGAGAAGGCGTCATGAAGGCAGACCTTCCCCTCTCCTCTCTTCAGGACACAAGGGCTAATACACTACATTCAACCTTTGAGCTTCATAGCTCACTCCTTACTGTGCAGAGGGAAAGATAATTAATGTCTCAGCAGAGCTGTGGGTAAAAAAGAAGCAAGTGTCTTAGAGACTGATTATTTTTCTCCTATCAGATTATTTACCTGCAAAAGCCACATCACAATTAGGGCTGCAAACAGCAATTATAACTGTTAAAAGTTAAGGTGTTTTATGTTGAGTCACGCATAACGTTGTGCTCCATCAGATCAATTTAAAACAAGTGCGTCTCATAGTTCCACAGTGACTTGGTAGTCTTTTTGTCACAGTGTGGGGGGGACGGGACACCAAAACTATTGCTAGATAAAAGTCTTAGCACAGGAGAAAAAAATGTTTATGAGTATACGCACACTGTTAAGCAAGGGGGGGGAAGTAACATTGCAGCAACAGCACCAGAAAGACCAAGTGGTAGATAAGAACAGCATCTTTGCACCAAAGTTACCAGAATATAAATCAGGAATGTAAAAGAAGACACTGAAGCGCTTTGATGTGCCATCAAATTCCTGTACTTATGATAATAATAATGATAGATGGCAAAGTGGAATAAGAACAGATGACAATATTTCAAGTGCATCCTATTCTTCATCTACTTTTTTTTCCCCCCATAATTTTTGATTTTCTGCCTGGAACTCACCTTCTCCTCTAGCTTGGAAAACAACTAGCTTCCCAGTGAGTCAGTGACATTTATTTATATGGATCAGCAAGTTATCAAGCTGACTTTCAATATTGCTCTACTTGAACTTCGTTAACTGATTTCCGAAAGATGAAGTTATTATACTTACAATGTCCTTTCAACGTGTGTAATATTTTTCAGTTCTGCAATGAATTACATAGATATTTTTCACAGTGAGAGCTGAAAGGATTTTACATTCAAGTAATATACAATAAATCAAAATTTCTCTACCAAGAAGTCGCAGAGATTTCCAGTGCTCATCTCATGTTTATGTACCAGCTCTTCATGCATCTCAAACAGCCTACGGCAGAAGTTGAGGGACTCAGCAAAATACCACTGCAGCAGGAGAGAAGATAGAGTAACAACAGTAAGTAGTACATTTTCTCTTCTATTGTGACTAGTTATATTTCTTCAGAAAACAGACAAGCTAGAGGTAGGTCCATTCATTAGTACAACCTTCAGGCTGCAAAGCTTGCAGAGACTGCTAACGAGGATGGGATAAAGCCTCGTAACTCAGTGACTACCATGACTGACAATTAATATTAAGGTGCAGGCTTCATCGCAGCACGGAGATAAAGCCAGAGCTGGAGAGCTGAAGCTGTAAACACAACTCGTAAAATGTGAATTCTAATCGTTTTAGATTAAATAAGTTGCACACATATTATTTCCAGTGCTGCAAACCAAGCCGGTCAGGTGAGTGTAACTGTCTTCAGATGAAGCGGTTCAGAGAGTGCGTTTTCCAAGACAAATTGTGGCCAAAATAACTCCTGTACAAGTGTTTTAAACTGCCTCACGCTTACAAATGCGGAAAAAGGGAAATAATTTTGAGAACTAAATTAAATCTCAAAACCAAGATTCATGGAATACCAGTTAGTGCTATGAAAATTGAATGCGTCCTGAACTTGCAAAGTATGACAATAAAAGATTGAAAGATTTATTTATTTGTGTGTTGTCTTTAGAAAAGCTTGAAGGAGACAGAGTAACAGAGCTGAAGCATGTTAAAAAAAAAATTACCAGACAATAATCAGAGGGCTTTTTTTGTGTGCGTGTTCAGTGGAAAGGCGGTAAGGGCTTACTTTACTTTTTAGCCAAGGCAATTCACTAATGATAGACTTGAGTAACGATACGCGTCCCCAGTGAGACATGGGTTCACAGTCAGCTCACTCAGACACCCACACAGTAGGGTCTCCACGGACTCCGGAGGGTCTCGCAGCGCCACAAAAGCAACTGGGCTTTCTTCATGCACCCGCAAACCATGTCTTTCCAGATTCCCAAGATGATAAGAAAACTCGTAAGTGTTCACAAGTCAGAATCAGCATCAGCAGCTCTAACTTGTGGCTAGAAAAATCACATCCCAAAGGAGGCAGACAGAGCTCCGTGCTGCCATCAAACTCGTACACTAACTAGTTCGGTACACAGCGAACACGAAGATACACCCATTATTTGCTTGTCACATGGCAATGCAGATTCCATCTAGTGTAGAAATCCACACAAATTACGTAAATGCTGCCTTGAAAAGTACTGTGGTGCTTCGACACCGTAATTCCAAGAACAAACGGCGCTTTAACGGTGCCCTCCATTATATAAAATGTCAGGCTAATCATAGCAATTGGGCTTTACGAGCATTGCCAAATCTCCTAAACGAAAGTAAAAATGTGGATAAAAGTGTTTAGGATGAGTCAATTACACACCTCGCTTCAAAGGACAAACTAAGAAATTAATTACCTCTGACCGCAATAACAAACAATTCCTTAGGAGAAAAAGAGAGCTTGTTTAAAGCCTAAAAGCAACACTGTTCTATGCTTAGGTGTTCTTGTCTGTTCCTTTCCTCTTTGCTGACACTTGAGTCATTCAGTGGACACCCAGTTCCTAACCTTGAGAAGTTAAGACTGTATCAAATCGGGGTCTGCTTATTTTTCAGCCAAAGACAAAAAAAGAAAACCCAAGTCTCTCGTCTGAGCCACCCAGCACAGTTTTTGCTTCCCTGCTTGCCCAAGAAGTAGGTCATGAAAACGGCAGCTCCACCAAACTCACTGCCCTAGATGCAAAGCCCCGGGTGCTCCCAAACTGGAGCTGCGTGTTGCCCGTGTGCTTGGGACAGCAGGGAGAAGGGTGTCCTGCCACAGATCTACCGCACGTATCATTGACTGCAAATGGGAAAAAAAGCACAATGCTACAATTGCAAGCACATATTCAGCACGAGAAAAGGAGCTGCTACATAGAGAAAAACTGAATGGCATACAGGAACAGTCAACAAAAAAACCCCCCACCTTTGGGGAAAGATAAAAACCCAACATCTGTTCAAAAACGCTATTTAAAAAACCATTCCTTTCACAAGTGCCTGTGTGGCATTAACGCTTTTCTCAAAGTCCTCTCTTAGAGCATCCTCGCCAACTCGAAAGACCATATCTGCATAGTCTCATATCCGGCCCTATTCAATCTAGCTAAATAATGAAGAGGAGTACTTTGTGACACTGTTTGTTTAAAATTATTCTCTTAAGCATTAAATGCCAAAAGGAAATATGGAAATGGTCACTCCTACACACACGAGTGACTAGCTGATTCAAAATTGTGATTTATTTTTAATGAGTACGTGTGCAAACCTGAGTCATGTTCTTTATCTTTGGACAAAATTATTCTTAAGATTAATTTTATCTTGGACACCATGGCTCTATTCAGCTTTCTGGTCTGAGAAATCTGTGGCTTTTTGGCTTCAAACCAAAGGTCTGTTTCAAACCTTCAGTTTCTTCTTACTTGGCAATTGGACTTGCATCACCCCACCCAGCAACTAGGAACGGACCTTTCAACACGTGTAAGGGTTTCTCCCTGCAACACCACTTTTCCAAGTGTCAAAAAAACCCAAACAACCCAAAAAAACCCCGCACCAAAACACCCAGGTCTACAGTGACACTCTAGAAAACTGTCAAAATCCCTCTCCTTTCAGAGCCTCGACTCATCTGTCTGGCCAGTAAATTCTGTACATGATAGGGCATTGTAACACATTTTTGAAGAGTGCAAGTTCTAGTGACAACCCCTTTAAATGAGGAAAAACACTCTATTAATGAAAGAGCTTTCCAGGAAAAAATTGCTGCCTCAAAGCAGCAAAGTCACCTCCAATTAACCAACCTGGTATTTTGCAGCTGGCAGGCTGCAAGTGGAGTCAGTATGTTGAAACTCATGTGATGCTGCAGCCGAAATAGAGCTCGGATATTCATTTAACACTTACCCCTACTGCTTTTGCTTGCCTGGAAATAGTCTGGAGCAACATGCCCTCTGCTTCCTCAGCCTTTCTGTATGATGCATGGCACTGACCATCGCCTGAAAGAAAGCCAAACAGCACTCCCTCTTCAGTTTTCCAGGCAGTTCATAAAGTACAAGAGCAGCTTATCTGGAACTTGCAACAGGAAGGGAAAATTCTTTAATACATTCCTTAATTCAGAGGGGAGCACTTGGAGCTTGTTTCATTACTAGCAATATACACCGCTTCTAATACAACTCTTCCTTTATAAGATAGAGACTACAGTGGCTTCTCTTGAATCCCCTACACCCAAGCAAAGAATCCTACTCTGCTCTGAAATACAACATCCCCATACCCAGAGGAAACCATACAGTGCTGTACCAGTGTAATTATCACATCTACTAAATATTTAGACAATGGAATTTCTGTTATTACTGCCTTAGAAACAAGTCCCTTGATAACAGGAATAGCCTTGCAGCAACCAGCAGTCTCCCTTGGGAGCTCTTTATGCAGCAGATGCTGTTATGCATCACAAACATGCCACACTTCATCAGCCGATGGAACGTTCAACTCCCCCTTTCCCCTCTGCAGAAAGCCAAGAGGATTTCCCACGTCACGTGATAAATTAGAGCGTTTTGATTCCAAAAAAGGAATCACATTTTTTTACCCCTTGGGAAATCTCTGCACTTTTTCAGTTCACTGTTATTTCAGGGAAAAAAAAAAAAATCACTTTCTCTGCCAGCCTCCTCTCTCACCTCCCCACCACGCAAGAACCTCGGTAGTGCTTCAAACAGGTTCTCAATTCATTTAAATTACTTTTAAAAGGTTGCTGCTGCATTGCATATTGACTGTTTCCGAGTCTTGTCTAGAATGAGAAAACATGAATGGGACATGGGACATCAAATTGTTCTCAGTGGCAAGCATTATGTACACAATGAGTAGTCATACAGGAAAAGTTCTGTACAACAAACAACATCCAGACCCCGGCTATTGCTTCCTAACACACAACTTGAGAAATTTCTGTGTCACTCTCGTGCTATCTTGGACAGCCCATTTTCTCTTAAACTCTTCATTTGCCAGAGGGGTATTTCAATTCTCATTTTTGGAGTTATTTTACCAGGTAGAAAACTCACTGTCACTTAAGTCCAAACAGCTAAGAAAAATGACACAGGTAAGTTACGAGGATTCAGGTGCAAATCAAAAAGAACGCAGCATCATGAGAAGTCACTTGTGGCAAAAGAAAGTTAGGACTAAAGACAATCATCACTGTGCCTTAACGAGGGGGGTCTACAGTTCGTAAAGCGACAGGCGCAGAGATGAAGGAAGCCACGTAGGGAAGAGCAGCTGACAAGGGACAAACAGCCACAGTTCAGCAGTTACCGCCAATTCCCGTTTCAGCTGACAGCGAGCAAGCCCGTATGCCAAGGGAGTACCTCCTGCTCATCAGAAGCTATATCTTTCACAAATCGTTGACAAAGCCATGCATTTACAAGGACCATATGTCGGGTTCTATCTGAACGGTTCTCGAAGTCACTCTTTCAGCCATCTCCAAAACATCTAAGTCTCAAACGTAGAAAGAAGTCATCTCCACTGCTACATTTGGGGAAGGCATTTTTCCCTAGCAGCTGCAAGGTACAGTAACAGTCGACATGAGCTCATCCGAATAAACTCACTACACAGCTTAAGGAAGCATGACATAGGTCATGACAAAACAAGGAAAGCTTCACCTACGTCAGTGCTTTTCCAAGTAAGACAGTGAGGCAGAACAGAGAAAACATGGAGCAACTTCAGGTTCTTTTCCAGCAACTGACCTAGAAAATCGGAGGATGAGCCGGAAACTCCCCTCGCAACCTGTTTGCTGGCCACCAGCCTCACAGTCGATTCATTCACGACCTGCTCAGTGAGCTTCCCCACCTGAACTTCACGCACATCGACACAAGAAATCCAGTTATTTTGCATTCCTCCTTCCAACCCGTGCACATCAACTAACTCTAGTTAAATCCACCAGCAAAGGTGGCCCCACCTAACCCCACACCCAGATGCTCTGCAGTGAGAGGCTCCGTGCGGTACCCATCTGACAGAGCGCTCGGGCATCCCCACCTCCTGCACACATACTGAGGAATGGACCCTGCTCCGAGGTGCATCACAAAGCCAAGGCTTACCACTTCTCTGGCAGCCACCCTCCCTCACCCCGCTTCTACAACCTCACATCACCTTGAGTCTACGCAAGCTTTGGATAACGGAAACAGCAGCAAGCTATTGGGACCTGTATGACATAAATGAGCTAAATTGTTACCATAGCATTATTCCAAAATCCTCTCAAAATAGCAATGCGTTCCACAAAGGCTTTCTTAAATTCTATAAAACTTCTTAGGACATGACCTTAGAGTGAATTATGCTATTCCCAGCAGGCTGTGGGACAGAACCTGAGATTGACAGTCACCCAGAGACTGTTTTATGGTGGTCACCCCCACAGTAGATCTTTCCTAAGTTATCTGTCCAAGTGAAATTCGACTTTTAATTACTCCAGTCAGCAGTTTCAGAGACTTGACGGTTTCCTGGTCGTAGGGCAGTCCCTTCCTCCTGGGGAAGCCCACAAAAGCAATCGCTGAAACAAGCTTGTCTGCCACTTTTTTCCCCCTTTCCTGCTTATGCAAGTTGTTCTACATTTCCTAATTCCTTAAGAGCTGCCAAGAATGCAGGAAGAGAGAGCGGACATGCTTCGTATTTTACAGGAGACGTAACCAGTACCCCACAGGCTTGCCCTACTAGAAAATCATGCCACGTCACATTGGAGTGCTGCGTATTTTCATCTTCATTAAAATGACATCTCATTTTGATGACCAATTGAGACTTTAATAACAGTAAGAAAACCCTTCGCCAGAACTTTAATAGAAAAGGGACAAGTAATTTTCTTTTCATCATTAAATACTCAAGGACAAAACAGTCCTTAAAGCCAGATCGCTCCAATATGCTCTCAAGAAGCAAATACCAAGATGCGATGAAAACCACATCAGCAATATCACAGGTGGTCTCTCACCCAGAGAGCACTTCAGGGATTAGAATTATTCCTCCATGCTGAGCAGAGAACACACACTTTCATCTAGCAAAACGTATCAAGGACAGGGCTACCAGAGGCCATCAGAGCAGAAAGCAGCAGTTGGGATCTCAGGAAGGGTGTCCACTGGCTGACACTGCAATAAATAAGGAAATTTAAAAAAAAAAAAAAAAAAGGAGAGGGGGGGGGGGGGGGGGGAAACTTCTTCTAACCACCAAAGAAGAATAAAGCCACCCAAAATCTAAAACCACTTCTACATTTCCATGGACCTACAAACAGGAGAATAACTTAAATTACAGATTTGTGCCATCTCAATGCTATTTTATAGAACGGCAAACAAGTGACTCATAGCACAAATCTGAAATGAAGCCATAAAAGTTGTTTTACCCTCACAACTGGGTGGGACCTAATCACACGGAAAGTTTCATATTTAAATTAGTCTAAAAGGAGCTTTAGAAAAATGAACAGCAAGAATTTTTTTTCTTTTTCAGGCTTGACTCTGGTGAGGAAAGCTTGAGACCCATGCTGTCTGAGGGCAGCTGAGAAACACTCCCCATAGGGAGGAGATCTGTCCTGAAATTCTTGTATTAATGACTGGATCAATTTTGCCATGGCTGTAATTTCCTTTCCCATCACAGACCCTCCATACAAAGTCTTGATTATTCCCACAGGCCGAGTTATAAATTAAAAAAAAAGTCGTGTCATCAAATAATTGTCAAAAAACCCAATATTTACTCCTTTCTGTACAGTGCTCATCTTTCCAATAAAAAGAGCCCTGGAAGCCTGTCCTCCGCACACTGCCGAGTAAAGCTTTTTTCCTGTTCACTGAATGAACGGACACATCAAAAGCTATGAAATGCCTTTTCTTTTTTTTATTTCAGCCTCCCTTCAAAACCTATTTTGCTCTGTAAGAATGAATACAATCAGAAGAATGTTCCAGCCGCTTTCATACACCAAAACACACTTGCTGATCATCTCCTCCTAAGTTTTTGTTCATGCAAACACAATCCCAACACAATCTAACAAAAAAAAACCCTAAAAGGCACAACATTTTCAAGTTAGCACTGGTGTTCCATTGCTCTATAATTAGCTAAGGGCAGATTCCCTCCTCTCATTTCAAGTAAGAAACATGGAAAAATTTTCTTTTCTTCTGAACCTTTCAAAATAGCATTGAGCTGTAGCCTTCCCTGTGGCAGTAAATCCGGTACGAGGCAGCAGACCTTGCTTTACTTTGCATTTTAATCAATTTCGGCAGCACCAGAGTGGGTAAACAGCAATAACAGCTACAAGAAATCATTATGTTTTTGCCACCTTTGTTTTTGGTGAGGCAAGCGAGGAGTCAGTGGGACAGCAAGTGTGTGGGAAGAAGCAGGGGGAAAAAAAAAAAATAAAGGGAGGTTTGGCAGAGACACCTCTCTTGTCATTCAGATCAACTCTTCCTGGGGCTCCCTCAACAGGATAAAGGCTCTGCTGGGTCAGTATTCAAGCCACATCCTATCTGGACTTCCGAAGTGACACCAGATGCATCTCTTCCTAGTCTGCAGCATGCACGTCACCACCCCTAGGGATGTCCCAGCACGGGAAAGGTTGGAGGTTGGGGTAAGCAACAAGCGCAGTCAGAGATCTGGCGAAGGTAATTGTTTTAGGCCCCTTCAAACCACTGGACAACCACCAGTTCTTCGGCTTTTTAATCATTCATTTGAAAATTACAATCAGGAGTATGCAAGGTCAGGAAAACAGAAGTTCAGCTTAATTAAAGCAGTCTGCCAGTTCCCATACTCAGCAAAAAACCAGACACCACACCAAAATATTCTTCCAAGCCTCACCGTCCTTGCAGCCAGCCAATGCCTCTCTGTCTGTTTCGTGAGCCCCAAGCTTCACTTGTTAAATAAATTTGTTTCAAGAGATGGGCAACAGTAGGGCAATAAACTGTTGCTTGTGACAGCAAGGGCTCCAGGTGGTTACGGGGGCCCACCAGGGAAATTACCACCGCAGCATCTTCAGGCATTGAAGCTGCAACAATTTCAGCCATAGCGTGGGAAAACAAAATAAAAAAGAAAAAAAAAAAAATCAACAAATATACATTGTATCTGTGCCAAGTAAAGGACAGCCCTTGATTCTCTACCAGTATTTTTTTCCAGACCTGAACCAGCTGATCACATACCAACCCAACAGAACCACTGGCTACACGTGCTAAGAAACACAACGAGAGACTAATTTCTGCAGGAAGAAAACCATGATGATTAGGCATTCAACATGCAAAGCAGAGCATTTTATTTAAGTCCTTTGCCTACCAACACATATTTGAAAAATATCTGTAGCTTACTTGTCTCTGACCCATCTCCACAAAGGGCTCCTTCCCAGCCCCACGGAGCTCTTGCCTTCGGCAGCTTACCCTCCGCACCCTACTGGAACAAGCGGGGGTCAAGAAGAGGCTTTCCTCGCTTCAAAAGGAAGTTTCCTCTGAGGAACATCCACTTTAATTCACTCTCCCTGCTCTTCTGAGGGCAAGCTGTCTAACAGGAAAAGAGCAGCAATTTTAGTATGAAGCACTAGAAAATTACCGCAGGACAAAGGCCTTAATTTATAGGTAGTATCATGATTTATGGCCGCTACGCTCCCCACCCGTTAATAACCTAGCAAACACCACTAGATTGAGAACTGTCACCTAGCCGCCCACCAAGGACTCCATCCCACTCCTGTTGCTTAAAGAGTTGGTGACAGTGTTGTGCATTCGTACCCCCACAGCACACCAGTCCCCGCTCCCCGCCACTCCAACTGCTTCTCCATCCTTTGCTACTGCTTGCATGAAGCTCAAAAAAAAGAAACCACATACACTACTTAGATTCCACCTAAGCTTGCTTGCCAATACAAACTTGTGCTCTTTCTGGTCCTCCCGCCACCATAAGTTACCTTGGCCCGATTAACCAAACTGTCCCTCTCACCTCCTGTCTTCCATGCGTGACCCCTCAGCAATGCACCGGGTCCCCACAGCTCCCTCCCAGCGAGGAAGCAGGTACAGCACCGATTTAAAACGAGCACCAGGACTACTATTTTTTGCTCTACGAACTATTCAGCTGTAATCATCTCCAAAGCTGCAGCCATCCACCCACTCCCCCTGACATTACAACCCCCCCAGCCTACTTCTGCAGCTTCTCCCCTGCAAAGGTGCTTGTTGACTCCCTCCTCTCTACAAGGCTTCTTCCACTCACGTATGTTTAAGCGAGACTGGGAGAGCGGAAAGAGATGCAGCTTCAGGTACTTCTGCTCTAAGTCCATTTATTCAGCTCTGCCGTGTTCTTCCAACACTACGGATGCTCCAGCCCCACCATCTACATGTTTATCCCCACTGGCTCCCTCTTCCCCTGCGCAGCCGTCCTGCGAGGCACATCATCATCACCACTTTCGGAGGGGAAATGCACAGGGATCAGTAAACACTTCCTCCCACCCACTTCTTCCTATTCAGATATCAGTAAGTGAATATCTCAAATATTCGGCATCCTCCTCCTCTCACAGCCTGTAATACTCTTCAGCTAGGACAGAAGAGTATGAAGACTCGCTGGGTCCTTCGTAACCCCACTTCTACATGCTGAGCCTGCTGACCTTTCCCAACTCCCTCGGCTTTCACAACTCTCTTAAGAAAGCTGCAAATGTTTCACTCAAGCCCTACACCTCCCAATATTACTGTATTCCCATCCAAATCTTCAGAAACCAAGTATTTCTTCAAGAGTTCTGACCTCCTCGCCCTCTCTACTGTTCGATGTTATCACAGCCTCATTCTTTACCCTTTACCTATCTGGGAGGTCAGTTTGTTTGTTTTAAAGTACTCGTCTCTCACAGTAGCCTGGTCAAGTGGTCCAGGCTCTTCCAGCGTATTTTAGATCCCTTTTGGAAGAACTCATCCATAAGACCATTCAGCATTACCACCCTATTTCAAGAAAGCCCATTTAATTTATCACTTCTGCTAGAAACCAGCCATCCTGAGAAGTAACCAAGTAGAATTTATTGTACTAAAACAGTACTGCACAGGCATGCCTAATAGAATCACTCTATTAATTACACTTACATTGCACAAACTCTCGGTACCTATTTTCTCATATCACCTATCGACTCAGGAAGCTTAATATGCTCCAGTCCTATCACAGAGCAGGATCAATTCTTCATCAGCCATAACCGATTGGTGTGAGTCTAACTTGTCCTAACCACCTCCGATAATAAGGATTGAACAGCTTTCCTGGGAAATAATTCAGCAGTTCACTACCCTTACTGTCAGTAAAAAGATTCTCAGCACCCAACCAAATCCCTCTCCTCGCACTGTAAGCTCGTTACTTCTCCTACCCAACACAGATTTTCTGTTTTCCTGCATTCTCTTTGCCGCAACCTCTTTTTGATTTTCCCTTTACGATGAAGGGTTCCAGTTCCTGTAATTCCCCCTTGGAGATCATTTATTCTAGGACTCGGGAGCTCTTGGGTCTCTACTCTCTCCCAGCGGTCCACGTAGTTTCTCAAGTGCAGTGTGACGGAAAGGATAACTCATCTTTTCTGTGAAGGGATAAATAGGCACGTTACAGGAGCCGTCAAAGGGAACAGTTAGGATACCATGCACCGACCTGCTCTGAGAAAGCTTTCACTCCATCACTACATTCACAGGGACACTCCACCTTTCAACGCCTAGTAAACCAGCTTGGGTACAATCTCCGTATGGAAAAGGGGAAAACCCCAAAACCAAATCACTGCAACGCCACAAATGGCTAACAGCCAAGCTGCCAAAAAAAATAAAGGTATCAAACAGCATAACCCAACCGGTACTAAAGGCAGAAGAACTTTCTCATCATAGGTCCACGGGACACGAGCAAAATCCTCCTTCTTCCCCGAGCCCCTGAAGGAGACAGCCTAGACAGTACAACCTTAGCGTGCTCCTGAGCGCAGCCGCGCTTCAGCCACGGCCACCGCAGCAGCGAAGTATCCCAGCCAAACAGGAGAGATCCAGGACATTTTGTAATGGTTGTTTTTAATCTCCTTGCACGCTTACTGCTACGCTTAACCCGATTAGCAGAATCAAGCATGAATCTGAGTCTCTGTTAAATTAATTGCAAAGGTCAACTTTAAATTTAGATAAATAATTTATTATGTTCTGGGCCAGAGACTGCTAAAAGCAACAACTTCAATGATAATTACAACAGCTGAAAAGGCTGTTCCACTCCCGACCAGACTCCAGGGTACCGGTGGCCTCGCTCGTCGGGTCGGCATTTACAAAATCTGAAGTCGACGCTGCAGAAGTCACACCTCGCACACGCGAGCGACCGCACCGCAAGCACGGGACTGACGCAATTGAGACGCTCGACACCGACAGAACCTCTGGCGTCCCATCGCTGTGAAAACACATCGACGCCGACAGAGAAAACTACCGGCACCCTGAAGGTAAGAGGCACCAGCGCGTAGCCGCTCTTTAAACAGCGCCCTAGGGACGCAGCGCTGTATCTGCCGTGCCAAGGGGGCTCAGAGCCTGCTCCCTCACCCGATTCATTCGCGATTTTGGTAGCTTTCCATAGTTTCACGATTAGTTGCTTCAGCAAAACAAGTGAGCGACAGGTGCACCCCTCCGACGGCAGCTTTTTTACAGGCAGCAATCAAACAGATTGTGGCAAAAGCTAGGAGATATCCCACGGTTACAGACTGTTCCCTCGGTTTAAAAAGAAAAGGGAAAAAAAAAAGCCAACCCTCCTGGTATTTTTAGCAAATCTCCCGAGCTCCACAACGCAACCTGCCGCCTTTACAGTTTTTCCGCCCTAAGCAACATAGTAAGCAACGCGCGTGTTGCCAGCCTTCGCTTTTTCTGGCGAAGCCACCGAGCGCGCTGCTTCTGCAGGGGAAGCCAACAAAAACGGGTTTTTGGGGGGTTTCGGGGTGGTGGTGGTTTTTTTCTGCCCGCCACCTCCCCGCTAAACCACACCGACCTGGATGGCAGCGCCTCGGAGAGGATTTGGGGAACCCGCCGGCCGAGCGCCTCTCCCCTGGCTGACCTTGAGGGGCGGCGGCGAAAAAACCAACCCCCAAAAAAGAGGGAAATGATTAAAAATTAGAAGAAAAAAAATAAAAAAGGCGAAGACCTACGGGCACTTGCCCTCACCCTCTCCCGCCCGCGCCCCGCTGCCCCGG
>VWZZ01006493.1:559987-664036 GCA_013399095.1 Psophia crepitans | reverse complement strand
TGCCCTGGGCTGCTGCTGTGATTTCTTCCCTGTGAAATAACCCTCGGGGTCTGTGCCTCCGTTCCAGCGTTCTGCTTTTCTGATGGGAAGACCACAGGAGAAGGAAGGATCCC
Organism: Psophia crepitans; assembly: GCA_013399095.1. Classification (NCBI taxonomy): domain Eukaryota; kingdom Metazoa; phylum Chordata; class Aves; order Gruiformes; family Psophiidae; genus Psophia; species Psophia crepitans. The sequence continues at coordinate 663,923 of VWZZ01006493.1, read as the reverse complement.
CCTTGGCCTGCCTGGGGCAGGGGGGATCTGCAAGGCGTGTTTTGGGGAGCTCTGGCGTGTTGTGAGGTGCTGGGTGCCCTTCTCCCTGGGTTTGGGTTATTTTTGTTGTTGCTGTAGGAGTTTTCCTGCGGTGTTGCTGCGTGAACTGTTGCTGTACGTGATGGCTAATGTCAAAGCCATTTTTCTTAATAGCTCATTAAATAGCTTTAACCTCACTGAACAGCCAAACTGTGTTTGATGTGTAGTTTGTCTTTGGAAAAACCTTTAGGGTGAATTTGGATTAATAAACCGCTGAAAGTATAGAAAGGCCTGATCTTTATCATGGTGTGATTTATGCGTACTGTATTTGCCTTCAGTTTAATGAGCAGCTTGGGAAAGGTGATAAATCTGAGTCTGTTGTGTGGTGTCTACTGACCAGGGGTGGGCAGGTCAAAAAAGGAAGATTTTTTGAGGCATTCTCCTGTAGAAACTCATGTGCCACTTTGAACTAGAGTTACAGTAAAGGCCTGGCTTGTCCTTTTTCTAATCAGCTGCATGACTGTTTTTTTCCTTCCTGCCTTTATTTGGTGGGCAGTCTGAGATGCGAGTATTGAGATCGATATGTGTGAGCATGAACACACAGACCATGGCTGCCAGGAGGCGGACTGTGTGCAGGAAAGAGTTATAATCTTTATTATGTTTGTTTCTTGTTTTTAGAACACAGCCCTGCAATTGTGAAGAAGTAATTCCCAGCGTTCTCTGTGACTGCCTGACCCACAAGCTAGGAGCAAACACGCTTGCACGACAGGTAAGGATGATATTGCTGCCTGCTCACGACTCACAGCATGCTGTGGCCCTGCTCTTGGGTAGTTTTAACTCTGCTGAACTGATCATCTGGCTGATATTTACCCTTAAATCTACCCTGTTTGGGGTTATTCTGAACTGTTCACCCAGGATTTTTCCTAAAGCTGTAGGAAAAGAGGTTGCCTTTTAGCAGTGTGGAGAGTTGTGCTGCTTTTTCTATTGGAAGGGTCTGGTGCTTTGGAAGGAGGAATGTAGCAGGCATGGCAGCGAGCTGTGGAAGAAGGCTGCTGCCTGGAGCTTCCTGTCAACCCAGCCTCAGTTGTGCCACTTTCATAGAACATAGGAAAAAAACCTCCAAATCCAAAACCCCAACGCAACTCACTGTTTCTGTGCACTCAGTAAAAACTTACTTGAACATCAGAAGGTATCTTCAGTTCATTTTGGTTGGGTTTTTTTTTTTTTAAAGATGCTTAAACTGTGTGTGTTTGTCCATCTGGAGCAATAAAGCATTTCTTGGCCAGCACAGGACTACGAGGCAAATACGTTTTAGCGTCATCACTGCCCACTTCTCTGGGACTCTGGAGGGGGGTCGTGGTGGCCACCAGTTTCAGGCAGCAGCTTCCTTAGCCAAGTAGCTGCTGCCAGGAGAGGGCATGGAGGGTCCTGTGGCTGTAACCATACTCTTAAATCTTTGGGTATTTAGTGGCATGTTAAGAGTATCAAATATGTATTCAGCAGTGTATCTTAAGGTCGTGTAGCCTCTGTTCTTTCTTTACTCATGGAAACGGCTTGTTCTCCTCATGACCCACTTTCTGATGAAACTTTTGTAGTATTTACTATGCTTCCTGAATTAAAGAAGTTGAAATTTCATGCTTTGGAGGAGAAAGTATGGTGTGCCTTGCTGACATCATTAATGTCTGCCTACTGGGGGCTCTCTGGAGCTCCTGGCCCCTTATGAGTCTTTGTGTAACTTCTCTGTATAGGTTCCTGTTGTGCCTCTCGGGCTGAGAAGTCAGCTTCCTGGGTAGCTCGCGGTAGCGTTTGCAGAGGAGAGATTGTACCATTGTCCTCGGGCAGTTTAGCAGGACAGACTGCAAGACTTGCAAATCGTTTGAAGTCTTAGAAGGACTTTGAAGCGGTATCCCATAAGCGTTACATTTTTTCAGGTGATATTTGAGGGATTCATCAGCTATGTTTAGATATAGAATGTGGAAACAATTGTTTTTGCATTTCTTGAGCAAAATAAGTTCAGTAGCAGTCATGTCAAGTTTATTATGAAAGCATGTTGCTGTGTGCTGTTCAGTTTGCTGCAGTAGCACTTGAAATGGACTGGCCTGGGATATAGAAATAGAAAATAGAAAATTCTTCCCAAGTTTCCATTGGCCGTGCTGGTGCCCAGTATTTTAACACAGTGCAATGCCGTAGGGCTGAGGATGCTTGTGAACAACAATAACCCCCAAATATTTGTTAATTTTCCAGATGCCTTCCTGCTGGGACGCTGCGAGGGTGTTGGTGAAAAAGTGTTTTGGTGTAGATGTGACTTTGGGTGTGATGATGCTGTTTGAGATAATTCAGTAGGACACAGTTACCCAGGATTGTTGAGTGTTGTAGCCAGCACTGTATGGCTTTGGAAAGAATATTATGACTTTTTTTTAAAGCGGAATAGTTTTGAGGAAGGTGTGTTGCAAATGGTATGGCCATCTCTTAGTGAGGGACATGGCTATATATCTCTCTAGGGTGATGTGTTGGACACTTTTAGGAAGAAAGGTAAGGACTCAGTAATATCTGAATCAAAATGTGCTTTGCCTGCCTAAGCACATACAATCCGAAAGTTTTTGGCAGGCTTGCCCGTTAGGGAAAGATTTAAGATACTATAAAACCAGAAGAAACAGAAGCTTGACTGTTCATGTTTTGTCATGAACATATTTTTTGATCATGCATTGTTTTACTGCAGCTTCTGTAGTGTTATCCAAAAAGTCCTTGGCTAGTAAATTCTGGGTTATCTTTGCCTGCAAGGGCAGTGACTGTTTACTGATTGTTTTTTTTTTTACACCCTAAAGAAACCCGCCATGGAGTTTCCTTTCATGCATTCTGCGTTTAATCTCTGTTGAGAGCAGTTTTTAATTGCAGTGCCACCATCACTTCCACCTGGCACTAATCCCTGTGTGAAGAGCTCCTCTTGTCTGGGGTGGCAGTACTGTGGATGTAGGGCAGAGGAAGGTAAAGTGGACAAAAGCGCGGATCCTTGTAACTGGGAACTTTGTGCTGGGGCTGGTGCAAGGTGGGAATGCACAGCTGGGGGCAGGCCAGCTGCTTGTGCTGGTTTATAAATGCCTGGCCTTAAATGTGTTGCATAAACACCCTCCGATTCATTACATGTTTTGTTTTCTGGCCCTGCAGCCTGTGGAGATTTGTCACCCTTCCTCTACCTGCCACAGTTTTTGTGTTACTGTTGGAGTTTATAGCTCTTTGACATGAAGCACGTGATCCTCATGTAGACAGCAAGAAAGAAGGTCCTGCTTTGAGATGAGCAACACTGCAGCTGACCTGTGCTTGAAATATGAGACCTGTGAATCAGTGTAGCTCCATCATCGTCAGTCCGTGATGTGATGCAGGCAAATCCGCTCTATGGCAACATCAAAATCAGACCCAGTATCTGTGTAGATGAGTTGTGCTATGTACCACCACTTCAACATCTGTGTTTTCATTAGTCTGATGCAAACTTTCTGTCTCTGGCATTTTTGTTTCAAGAGCTAGAAGAGCAGTTCTATTTTTGTTTTTTCAGTGCTATCTTAGCTAGGATACAAACCCAAGGAAGATTTCCAAGAACTGGCATCTCCCTTGTGCTGCGTTTTTGTGGCTCTTTGGGCAGGAGAGGTGTTTTCTAAAGAAGCAAGTGGCCATGACTGGGATAGGTGATGTTTCTGTTTAAAAGACAGAATGGGAAAGGGAGAAATTACCATTTGGTGATATTCAAATTCGAGTTCTCAGTGGATTCACAAATCTTTTTCCTCCTTGTTGGAGAGGAAGAGAGGTATGGACTCTGCCATGTTGGATTCTGAGGTGGTCCACTGCCTGTCTACCTCCAAAAAGAAATGTTTTTTTTTCTGAAGCTGGACATGTATCAGCAGATAACTCAAGCCTGAATGAATTGTCACCTTCACAGCTTAGTGAGGCTTTTGCTTTCTCCTCACACTATTTAAATTTTTCTTCTTCCAGTGTTATTGTGAAACATGTTTGTTCATTAAAAACTAACATGTCTTCTTGGAGCCAAGTAAAGCCATAAGAACCTCTTAAATCTACCTCAGCTGCTTTTGGATCTTTTTTTTTTGTTTGTTACTGTGAGGTATATGCAGATAGGTGGCAGTCAGCTGGAGGAAAGGCAGGAGCTGCAAGGAGGGTCTATGCATCTGGTACAAAAGTTGGGAATTCTAAGGAAAAATCACATCCCATCGACGCAGATTTTGCAAGGCAAGTTAGATCAGGTCATTAAGCAGTCGTAACTTCCTGCTGGCTGTGACTTTCTACAGAAAAAGGCAAAAGTGTTATTTTTGCTACCCTTTTGCAAACAGTTCTCTGACAAACCTTTGCTTCTCAAATTGGTGTCATTTTTTTCCTCCTGTGAAAACACTTCCACTCTGGTGTGCCTGCTCATGTGGCTGGTTTGCTAAGAGAGCCTGATTGTTTGGGAATAGTGGCTGGAAAAAGAAAATTGCATGTTGGACTGGTTGAGGTAGAGGTAGCTTGTAAAACAGGGTCACTGTCCTTGAGAGGTGGTGAGGTAAGTTTTTTGCTTGGTTTTTGGTTTTATAGCTCTACTGATTACCTCTGGCTTCTATAGAGATGCTACTGGGGAATTCATTAGTGCTGGGATTTACTGTGGTGTTTTCTAGGTAGAAAAGCCCAAGGAATAGGCTGCATTTTGGGGGGAGGAGAGGAAAGAATAACTTCAACCAGGAAAAAGCAACATTTAGCATTCATTTCTGGGGAAGATCATTATAGTTTCCCCTTAAACTTACTGTGCATTGCTGGAGACTGAAGTAGCAAGCAAACATTTTATCCTTGCTGAAGGTGCTGTTTTCGGTGCCACTGCAACAGATGTGGCCACTTTATTTTGTTTGGGTATGCTCATTTTTTCACTTGTTTCTCAAAAGCCGCAGTTTGTAACAGCTGCATCCACTCACGAGTCCTCTAGTGACTCAGACAGCAGGCTAAGATTTGGGGTTGCTGTTAAGCTTGTAAGTGATGTTTCTTCTGCCGTTTTAGTTGGCACTGAAGTCTTTACCCTAAGTAGACTTCAAATGGTCAGAGGCACGTGGGCAGAGATCTTTCCCCAGTGGGTAAACACTCCTGTCTCCCTTTCAAGGGGAAACAAAGACCTAGCTGACCCTTATAGATAATCTGGTTGCAATTACTGATAATGCTTTATTAAAGCTCAATCAAAAGTCTTGTGTGTGTCTTTACAAAGCATAGTCTTCTCTACTTCGCACTGAAGATCAGTAAAATTATTTTCAGTCTTACTGGTTTTAATCTAGGCTCTGCGCGGCAGCATTTGGGGTTTGTGACTCGTTGCTTGGGTCTGAGGTGAAGCTCCCGTGGCAGCAGACTTGGTAGAAATCGGCATGGGCGACCCATACAGCCCAAGGTTGAGATGGTGGTTTCTTCTGTGTGGTGCTTGCTATGTCAGGATGATGTGCAATTCCGAACAGACCATTTGTTTTCAAGCAGTGAGAGCCCAGGTGTGGATATGTGAAGCTTAAATACAGGAGAGGGATTAGAGCTACTGATCTTAGCAATCTACTTTTTCCTTAATTTAAATATAGCTAGTAGTAAGGATGTATGCATTAAATCGAGGAGAACACGACCTTCTGTGTGGAAGTGGCAGTTTGACAAGTTGGATTCCAACTAGCCATGGTTTTGCAGTTTTATTTTCACTTGTGTCGTGATGCTAAACAATCAATTTGGTGCAATAAAGCAACCCGTGAGATGAGGATGGCATAAATATTGGAGTCTTAATGAGTATTATCCCAGTAAATTGTTATCCTAAATAAGCCACATTAATGGTGAGGTGACTGCAGAACATCAAAACATGCTGGTGGTGCGACATTAGGCTGGGTTTTTAAACACGCTATGAAATGCAATAGCACGACTTCAACAGCAGCAACGTTCAGAGCAGGGCGAAGGTTAATGATAAATCCGGGTGGTTTGAGGGATGGCCCTGATCCTCCCCAAGGGGAGGACGAGCGATGGTTGGGTGTCCTTACTGAGTTGGGAAGTGTACTTTTTCAGGGCTGAGGATTTTAGGAAAGGGTGAAGGCTTACTGCAATGACAGTTAAAAAGAAATTGCCAGGCTATGGCGTAGGTTTCTGCTAAAGACCTAGCAGCATGTTATCGATTGATGCTTCATAGATTCTCCATCAATTTGAATCGTGCTCCGAAACAAATGTGGTTCCACTTTCTAGTGAAATTAATGTGATCAAATATTACCCCAGTCTCACACCTGAGAAGAAATTACTTTTGCTGCTAGATTTCATTTTCATTCTTAAAACTGATTTATGCGTCTTAGTAAGCTAATAACTTCAGTAATGTGAGTAATCCTTTATCTGCAAATTGCACTGGCTAAGGTAAAAATTTGGACTTAGAGGAGAGGAAAAGAGCAGGAGCGGTTCCATCTCTCTTGGGGATGGGGGAAAGAGTGGATCCAGATACCTCAGTAGCTGGAATCCACCTCCAGGCATTCTTTGTATGACTTACCCTTGTACCAGTTTGTAAATGGAAAGTATGGAGAACTGGGGGGCAGGAGAAGTCAAAATTAATAACATAATTTTAGTGCAGGCAGGTTTGATGCTGAATTTCCCTCCCCCCCGCCGTGTTTATGTATCTCAGATTATTTTAAGTATCTTCGTATTAGTGTTGATGGTGAAACTTCTCTCCTTGTTGCTTTGCACTTTCCCTTGTGTCTTTACTTTTTCTTCCCATTGGATTTATTTCTCTTACTTTTTTTTCCCCATTACAACTTTTCCTTCCCTTCTTCCCAATAATCCTCTTGAGAAGAAGGTGACAGGACAGCTGGGAGCAGAGACCCATGCTCTTCTGCTGCTGGCTCCTGCTTCAGGGCAGCCCACACCCTCTGGAGCTAACATTGCTGGCTTCAGTGAGCAAGGGTGGGGTATAACTGACAGCCAGGGGCTGAGATGGAAATAGGTGAGGAATTTTTCTACAGTGACTGCTAGCTCAGGATGTCTTGGAGAGCTCTGGCAGTCTTAAACTTTGCTTTTCAATTAACGTACGGCTCCAGGAGGCTCTTTCAGTTCTCAGTGGCTACATCCCTGCAGAAGTCTTTAAGCGTAAGGAATGCCTTGGAAGTGCAAATCTTTTTTCCGAAGATCTTACTGCACAGCAATATTTTTCATTTAAATTTACAATTGACATTCTGCACTAATGTGCAGGCTTACCACATCCTAGTAAAATTGTTCAAACAAAAAGTGCATGTGAACCCCTCTCTGATTAAAAATTAAATACCTATCAGCTTATTCAGCTGCGGTTCTCCATCTTGTGTGCTTGTGCTACTGAGGCCAGCTTCGACATCAAAAAGCTGCTTTAAGTGTTTATTATCTTAAAAACTGAGGCTGTTCTAGATTGCCAAAAAGAATCACAAAAAGTTCAGTGCTGTGGGGTACCCAAGTGTGAAGAAGTCCTTTTTCCCTGGGCTGAGGTACTTAATGCTTTCTGTCTTGCAACCATCAGCTCGTTAGGATGCTGGAAAAATGGGAGCAGGTCTTTGTTCTTTTCTTTCAGCATCTGAAAAAGGATGCAAGAAAGTTGGGATCTGCCAGTTCGTACGTGTGCGGAAAAAAATCCAGGGCTGGACTGCTGATGTTCTGTACACGGCATGGGGGAGAGCCAGAGAGCCTGTCTGAATTTCCTTGCAAGTCAGGTTCCTGGACAGAGGATTATTGTTTGGGGAAATACAATACCCACTTCAAGTCAGAATGTATTATAGCTGTTGAAATAATCTTGCATTTTGTCTTTTCAAGCGATCTGAATGTCCTCGGTTTGAATGATGCTCATCGTGTCTCTGATCGGAAGCGGTACTTTTCTAAAGGGTTTGTGGGTTTCCTGGATGTGAAAGGTGCTAACACATTTAATGCTAAATTACAGATACACGAGGCTTTATGCTGTTCCATCTTGCCAGATGCGCATACCCATAGAGTGGGGCCCTGAGCTGCTGCAGCACCTGGGGCACAGACAGCTTAAACCACGGAGCTGGGGCACAAAACCACAGTGCCAAAGTGGGCAGAGAGAGCCAGGTACCAGGATGGGCTGTCAGGTCTCTTTCGGTGGGGGTTTGGGATGAGGTGGGGTTTTTTGGGTTGGGATTTTTTTTTAGGTTTTTGAATGTTTGGGCTCTGAGGACTGGGTTTTGGTAGAGAAGGTCATATTTAGTGGTGGAGCAGACAGGCAACAGAACTTCTGGTTTTAAAATAAAAAAATAAAATAAAACCCCATAATTAAAAATTATAAGAGATTGTAAAATCACGGATGGAAAGCATGGAAAATTCGGCTTCCCAAGTGGTGCTGCTGCTGTTGTTCTTCTGAGATAAAGATACTTTTTATTTTACAGTTATTATGGGAACTGCCTGCTTTTGGTGCTCTCGGGCAGTTGGTACCAAGTGAGCACTGTCTGGATGAACAACCCAGCACCATCAAGGATGGAGATTACTTGGACAAAGCAGATAATTTTATGTTTCTTAGGGCTCAGACAGAGCAAACATTTATGCAGTACTAAAGCCAACAATCTGAAATGTTGTAAAAATATCTTCAAGCTCAAAAGTAAGCACTGTGGGGCCTGATTTTCATTTTGACTGATTAAATGATACTGGCAGCACTTCCCTTATCCATTACATCTTATGCATATAAAGCTGTAATTAGGACAGGGAACCCAAGCAGGGGCAACGTTAGCTTCTTGGTGAAAATAACACTTGCAGATTTTTTTCACTGCATGTGTAACAGAAATTCATCCCTGGAGAGGAAATGGGAACATCAGGTTTGTGTAGGATGGGAATCATGTTAAATTTGAAATAAGGGCTGTTTTTCATAACAAAATCTTCTATTGTTCGGAGCTGGAGAAGAATAATAAGCACTGTTGGCTGGCTGTATTCCATTAAAACTTTAATTTTAAGCTGATGTGTTTTTAAAAGAATGAACAAAATGGTAATGCCTACTGCAGACTTGGTTTTTAATATGTACAGCGATGACTACGGGTTGGATGCTATTCAGATGTGCTGGCTGTGGGCAGCAGTGTTCGTGGTATTTGCCCATAAACTCGGTGCGAGGGATAGATACCCTGTGTCATTGCCCTACCTGTCAAGAACAGCGTTGCCACCTCTGTCTCAGCCTGCTGTTGCCTGCTGCTGCTCCATTCCATCTTCCTTGTCCCAGGACCATGCAAAAGCCTCAGATCTGATATTCGCAAATCCCTTATCGGGGATTTTACCTTATTTTTCATCATCTGCTCTTTCCTTTGCCTCACCACATATTTCCCGATTGTGCCTGAAGCCTTCAGATGCATCTCTCCCACCTTTTGCTTCAAAAGATACTGAGCTCTGGCAGTCATAAGTATCCACTGAATATTTTGTGTACGTCTTCCCCTTCCTCTTCTTTTCCCCTCCCCAAGCTGACATCACCGGTTCACATTAGGAAATCCTGAGCTGCGTGTCACTTTAATCGGTGGACAAGGGCAGTAGTATATTCAACTGAAGTAACACACCACACACGTAAGGTGCATTTGTGCAGAATGGTCCCAAGATTCTCGTTGTTGGAAGTTAATGGCTTAGCAGAATGGTGCGGTGGCATCTTGTGTTCCAAAAGCAAATAGGAACCATTAGATGGGACTTCATTTTTGTATTCTGTGGTTATTCCCTGGCTGGGATTACTTGAACAGAGCAGCATGAATGGGGAACAAAAGGAAGAAGTCGAGCCACTCTTCTCCTGCTGTCCACTTAATGTCTGTGCTGGCCTTGGGAACTCTTTTGCAGTTCTGTTCCCAATTTCTTTTTTTAAGACTGTCGCTGCGATGAGAAAATTGAATTTGCATCAGTTAGAAATAAAACGCTTATTTCATTAAAAGATGCAACACCTTTTCTTTTCAAAGGCAACATTTACCCCTCACCCTCAATGTTGTGAGCTAGTAAAAGTTGCTTCGTCTCCTGTAGCCGGTGTGTCTGATGAGGTGACGTTTTTGTGGTTCAGACTTCTCTGTTGTAATAACGTTTATAGCTCTGGTTTCCCATTTGTCTCTGTACCGTTGTGTGTCTAACGGGGTATGGATTGTATTTTACCAGTTTTGACACTTTGAAACTTGCCTTATACTTGAAGTTGAATATAAATGTTCTTGCTCCAGGCAAGCTAAAAAAAAGTCATTTAAGAACAGTAGGATTACCTCAGGGAAATATTAAATGACAGGGTTGGGGTTTGTGCAGAATGTTTACTTGTTGTTTGGTTTAATTTGCCTTTTAAAACCCAGCTGTGTCCCTTTTCCTCTGGCCAAATGGCTTTTATTAGCTGTTACTGCTTGTAAGATCTACCTGCACCTTGCATGCCTTGGCACTTAAGTGGGAGAGTGTGAGTATTTCATCTTAATGATGTGTGCTGGGGAAAGGCTGAAGAGGAATTTGAAAAATGCCGTAAGAGCACCTGGGTAGGTAGCTGGGATGTGACAGCAAGGTGTGTCAGCCAGGTGTATGCCAATATGTGACGCGTAATTTGCTATTTACTAGACAGGTTACGTGCCTATTTCAGAACAGCAAATAAACATCTGTGACAGTTATTTTCTGTAATTTTTCCTATTTCAGGCAAAATGTCGGAATTCTCTGACTTGAGGGCCCGTACGAGAGTCCACAACCAGAAACTGTGTGTTGCTTTACTAATGCGATGTTCTTGTTCGACAGGATGTTTCGCCTGCGATTTCTTCCCATTGCAGCAGGGCTGTCTGCTGTTTCGTGGCGTTACCATGGGACAGCTCATCACCCCAGGACCGGGCGTAGGCTCATGGTGGCAGCTTTCATAGGGACGACTGCAGCAACAGCAGGTGCCAGATTCCTTTGGCAGAGGTAATACGTATTTCCTTCATTGTTTTTTGCCAGAGATCTCATGCTGCTTTAGTTCTGTGGCAAGTACCTGCAGATGGGTTTAAGATCTGCGGGAGACTTTGTAAAGCGTTACTGCTTGTCCTGCTTCTGCTGCATGGAAGGAATGGCTGTTGGTGGCTCCCTGTGGAGCTTCTTTGCTGCTGTGAATAGACAGAGATGTGAAAAAGCTCAGAACTGAAGAGTTTTCCTCTGTAGCTGTCCTCACACAGGCTGCTTGCCCTTGGAAGGGTTTGCTGCCTGCCTTCCCCCTGTGTGGTGATGCTATGTGTGTCTGAAGTTGTGCGAAGAGAAATCGTCATGCTTTCATCTTCTGGGAGGGCTGCTGGGCACAGCGCGCTTGGCCAGGGAATGAGAGTCTGGTTTTCTTTGTGTTCTGCTGACTGCTCCCTGTATAAAATGTAGCAGGGAAGCAGAACAATCCATCTTTTGAATTAAAACCCACTTACTTATGTGGACTTATGTGTTTTTTAAGTGCCGGAGTCCAAGCACACCTACTCGTGGGCCATGAGGCTCAAAGCTATTTTCCATAACTGTGAGGAGAAAGGGGATATTTGTGCTTGTCTGAGCTGACCCTCACTGAGCCCTGGGCCTGTCCCATGTTTGAAATAAATCAAGGACCCCCTTCTCTTGCCTCACAACATGGGAGCACCATGGCACTGGCAGTGTCACTTGAGCTTGTGACTGCAATTAGTGTCTGAAAATAAAGTCTTTGCTGAAAAACCCATCTTAATTTCTTTCCAATATTTAGGTGATTTATTGCTGTCTCCATGCTTACCTGTGTTGTGGTTAGTTTTAGTGCATCGGGAAGATGATGGTAATTGTTCTGGCCGTTCCTAGAGTTGTCAAACCTTGATGTCTGCTAAAAGGGGTTGCTCAGGCTGAGGAAGAACACTGTGTTCCAGCACAGTGTCATCTTATGCTGCATTGTGCTAATAATCACTTATATAGTGCCTTTTTATCTGCAGGACCTGAACGCTGCTGCAGGGATGGCCAGGGTAACACCCCTTTTCAGGCAGGGTAGCAAGCAGGGTGTTTTTCCACTTAAGACATTCTCAGCATGATCATAAAGTGAGCAGGACGTCATGTCCTGTGTAACGCTGTCCCGAAGATGCTGAGTTAATAGTTCCCTCCTGCAGCAGGTTCCCCCTGCTTTTAAAAACAGCCAAATTGTCAGTTGTTAGCTTTACCTTTTATCAGGAGGAAGGTGCTTGCAGAGTGCTGGGTCGAGTGATTTCAGGGAGTGATTTTGGCTCCTGGAGTACTTGGCTGTTTCTTGGAGGCCCCTGGGCTCCAGGGCCGGGCTTGACCTTGCTCAACCAGGAGTGCTGATAGAAATCAGGGAAAGGAGAGGGACAGTCTCTTTGGAGTAGCGTAGTCTGTGATCTCCCCAGTCATCATCAATCTGGAGAGACTGACTTGCCGCTACTGCATGTTTCTTTCTTTCCTTGCCCCGTCACCTTTGTCTTTTATGAATTTGTAAAGCACTAAATAGAACTGTACAGACTTTGAAATATTCCTTTCCCATTAAATAAATCCACAATGTCGGTAACTAAAATGGAAATACATCTACCTTACGAAATTAACTTTATTAATTACTTGGCATACAGTTGTTGAATAAGAGGAATGAAATGGATATGTTTGGTGTAGAAAATATTTCTTACTGATACCTGTAGGAGTTTTAAACAGACTTTCAAATAGGCATTTTAACATTGTGTTTAAATAACTGAGGGATGAGGAACTGCAAATTTCCTTTGTCTTTCAAATATATAAACTGGGTGATCAGTAGAGTTTAAGAATAAGCGTAGGTGAACACAAACCATTTGTAATGCCATACTGGGTTATTCAGGTAGTTATGCCCTGAATTATTACGGTAAGTAGCAGTAAGTATAATCAGTTAGTTGTAAAAGGTAAATAGGTAATACGTGTAGCAGGGGATAGGGATTGAATAAACCAAGTGTCACTGAAACTAACTTATAGACTACAGAGAAAAGTGTCCATGTGCATCTGAGTATTTACACTTAGTAGTAAGCTAACTTGATTTATTAAATGTTGCAGTGGTATTTAAATGGGAAGCAGGTCAGGGAGGTCCTTTGCATAACCAGTTCTCTTGGGGCATGACCTATGATGCTTGTGTACCTTTGGTTAGTGAAGCAACCCAACTCTTCTTGTGATATATAACTTTTCTGTGCCGCACAGTTAGCCTCTGAGGGGTCCAGCAGGTCCTTAGTGTGGCTATCTCCTACTTCTGATGGTGGTGAACCTTGCTGAAAGGGATTACTGTGGTGGTGCCTGTATGTGAACTTACCCTTTCCACCGCTTAGCATGAAGACAGATAGCACTTCTCAGGCAGTTTCAGACTGTCCTGTGCAGCCTGAAACTAGTGTATTTCAGGTTGATGCTGTAGGATATGCTCTGTGCAGCATCAGAAACCAGTGCTGGGATAAGGAAGCCCACACAAAGGTAGAAGACATGTCAAGGATTGAAAAGATATATGTGTGTATTTATATATAAAATCTGAGTGGTTGTGTGATTCAAGATGGGAAAGATTTATTTTGTGTCTTCCTAAGATGGGAGGTGGGTCGGTGGGATCTGGATCTGCATGTAGCATTCTGCACAGCCATCCGTTGTGGGCAAGCTTTGGTCTTTTCGCCTTTGCAGTCCTCCAGGAACTCTTGCTGCCTGCTTTTGGTGGAATATATCTCTCTTCTAAATAGTTATGACAGGCGTAGCTAATGCTGCTGTCTTCTCCTGCGGTGAGGAATACTTCAGCAGTGCAAGTAGCTGAGCTTAGAAGACTAGTGAAGTTCACCCTTTCTAAGCAATAACTTAAACTGAGGATTTCCAGCTGGCAACAGAAGCATTTAAGTATCTGGGCATTGGTATAATGAAGTGAATTAATTAATTGAAATAAATCTTGGCGCAATCATTGGCTAATCTAAATGAGGCATTAATATATGAGAAGTACTGAACCGTACCATTTGTGGCAAGCTTAATGTTTATAAAAAATACTCTGTTACTGATACTAGTGTAGAACTTGTAATTCTGTACTTGTAGTTCCAGATACCGGTTTGGAGTGTTATTAAAAGGCCACAGATTTGTTCTTCATGTCAGGCATCTTCCTGGCTGAATCTGTGGGCAGCGGGCATCTGCAAGCGCTTAAATTGGCATTTCGGTGCTGAAGCTTGTCACTCAATCAGCCTGACACTGAATGAAATAAGGGAACAGAGAGACCTTTGGGGAGCACCGAAGGACTTCTGTAAACACAGGCTTACCACTGCTTTTCCTGATTGACCAGAAGTATTTATTTATGCTTAATTTCTTATTCTTCCGCAAATATATTGGTGGTAAGAATGAGGAGAAGACATCTGCATTGCTCTGCAAGTTGCTTAACGAGAAGATCCTTTGCTACCAGTGTGTTTGTGTCTAACGGCGTACCCAGTCTAATTTTGCTGCATCCCTGTGGCATTAGTCTGTGCTCTTATGCCTTTTGCCCCATCCTGGCTGTAAGTCAAAGCAATTAAGTTTGAGATACTACCAGGCCTGGGAGGTGGGTATATTCTCATTTTGTTACAAGCTCTTTTTCAGGCTTCGCTTCTCACCAGCAAGCTGAGCTGTTTTGGTGCTGGCTGCCACTTCATTCCATCTTTATCATCTCTTTCTCTCTTTCTCCACCCTTTTCTCCTTTAGCCATCCTTTATCAAGGGCCCAGTTGCTTTACTAGAAGATCCTTTGTAGGAAAGACCTCCAGAGTCTTCTTTGCTCTGCTGACCTTCACTGGTTTTTGTGTTTGGCTTTTCTCCATCAGTGCTTCTGGAATTAATTTTGAAGCCTAGATCCAGCCCTTAGCTAACTCTGTTGAAGGATGCATTGCTTTTTTGCATCAGTGTCTTAGGGGCTTTAGAGTAATTTGCTTAGAATACAATTTTAGTGGCAGAATTGCTGGAAATAACTTATGCCAGCTGAAACTGAGACTTAAAAAGTCTTTGTTCTAGTAAAACAAAGGAAACCACATAAATCATAGTCAAGAAGGGAGAAACCTGTTGTATAGCTATATATGTCACGTACTACTTAACCTGATGTAGGAGAGAAAAGACCAAAAAAATGAAGGTATTATCCATGTTAGGTTATTTTTATTTTGGGAGCTCTGCACCCTTTTTTTTTTTAATTCTTTGAGAGATGGCAGAGATAGTCATCTTAAGAGACTATCCTTGGGATTGCTGTGCTGAGGGTTTTCTCCTAAGGCTTGAAGACACATTGATCTATGAGTGGTGTCTTGAAAGAGCGCTGTGTCCTTTTTGGGTGGCTTTTGGCTTCATATTGTTTTTACCCATGAGTATCAGGGGAAGGAACGAATCTGATGCTGGGGAATGAGCAAAAACAGAACCGGAGTCAATTAGGAAAATATCTGAACTGCCTGGGGAGGGGGGGAAATGACCTCTGCTGACCTGCAGAGCTTAAAGCACAGGTATTGCCCTAAGCCTGCAGCGCTCTGGAGTTGGATCGGTGCATGTTCACAATATCTTATTTAAATGTTGCGTAGCAAATCAGAGCTGGGATTTGTGCCCAGAAGCCAGGTGGAAATGCACAAAACTGCGTCCCTCATAGTCTTAGTTTACTGCGACTTTATGGGGCTATGCTTTGAATTCTCTGTCTCAACAGGATAACCTTTGTTCCAACCCGGAGTCTTTGGTGTCACTGGAAATGGCACTTTTTAATCTTTTTTAAAAATATGGGTGCCCTCTGGTGGTCAGGTCTGTGCCTGATGCCTCCCCTTTGCACCCAATAACTAAAAATACCTGCTCACCTTGCCCTCATTCCCAAGAGCTTGTTGGCCGTTCTCCAGGAGCTATCTGGAAAGCAACATCTGTCTCTCTGAGGACTCACATCGTTTGGAAGTGGAGTAGGGGGAATAATTTCCTGGCTCAATAGAGGAAGCGCAATATCACTTAGTTTTGATTAGTTAGTTCCTGATTTGGAAGGAAAGTGCCAATGCAGTCATCGAGTGTCACCCCTTTAGGGTCTAATCTTGTCACGGCTGTCACTTTCTTATGATGTTCAGTGTTTGCCACCACACTTCTGGGCTGTGTAAAGGGTTGGATCTGCAGGGAGGAAGCAAGGGAGAAAACTTAGGATGGGCATAATGTTCATTAATTAGGCTAACTTTCCTTTTAAAGCCGAAATCTTGGGAGTTTTTTAGTTGCTTTTTACTTTGGCAAACTTCTGTAGCTGCAGCTGTCTCCCGCAGTTGGCTGTTGCTGAGACTTGCTGGTGCAAGCGATATCCTTTTTTTTTTTTATAGTGTCTAGACCACGTATGGGATCACGTGTTACCACTGTTCATGGCCAGCTGAAGAAAACAAAAGGCCTGTGAGTTTGGGGAGGTTCTGTTCAATGTGATGTCGCCCATCTGTTTTCAGTCTGCTATTAAGTACCCTAGAGTTTATATTAGAGCACAAGTTATTAATATGGACATAGAGGGGAATTACTCCCTCCTCGACTTGGGGCTGAATTCATGGGGTCTTTTTCTCAGAAGTATGCAACCGCTTGAACATATCCCAAGCTGGAGAGCAGAGTGGTGCCAGGGATGATCTGCTCTGGTCTTCCTGCTGTGAATAGCAATGTCACCTGTAACCTGTGATGTTAGCCCTGTCTCTGACCTCCCATGATCTTCCCTTGCTCTCTGCTTGCAGCTAAAGACCAGGTTTCAGGGGAATTAAGAAATCCAAAGCGATCTCTTTTTCGCCCACCAGGCATCTTGTAGCCCTTATACCTTTTCTCATAAGTCAATTAAAGGTTTCGCACTCCTGTAGGTAGCCAAAGCAATAAGATGTTCTTTGCATTTAAATAACTCCATTTTGCGTGTTCCAGCTGTGAATTGGTAGTCAGATGCTTGGAGCGCTCTTCCTTCTTCCCCACTGACCTGCTCGAATTCCTCTCGAGAATTATTTTAAATAACTGTAGTCCTTGGGCAATGCCGTTTATCTTAGCTCTACATTTGCTCTCTTGTTTTCTTGTGCCCTCCTCGATGGAAATGAAGATGGATTGACTAGCAGGGTCAGGTAGACAGTTTGTTGAGAGCCTATAAAATGCTCTGGTGTGGAAACATATACTTTGCTCTGTGCATGTGAATGGGCTCACCCATTTCTCATTGCCTTGCTGGACTCAGCCTGTAGTTTGCACAACAAAACCAGATGCCGCAGTGATTAATGTTGTAGTGCATCTTCACTTAATGGCTTGTTGCATTATTGCAGACGGTTTGGGAGAGTGAACAGATGCTGATGAGAATTCATGTTCCTTTCCTGCCAGGTAACGGGGTGCTGGGGCTGTTCTGTCTTAGAAGTTCTTCATGATGCTTAGTTATAGGTACAGGCTAGTTAAACTATATGGAAAACAGTGTGTTTGGGATTAATGAACTTGTGTTCACACTTTATATTAGTATAGAAACCTGATTTGTCTGTCCTTACAGAGAAACTAAATATTTTCAAGGATCTTGGAGAAAATAAATACTGAAGGTTACAACTCAGTTCAGGTTTTCTTTAGCTGACATTTGATGTGTATAACATAACATGTACACGCTTGATGTGTAAGTGCTCCTGGTAAGTGAATAGTACTTCAGTGCAAATGAACTCCTTGACTGCTGAAGGTGCAAGTAGATGTAACACAGACAACTTCCCAGAATTACTGCTTGCCTTGGCTAAGCTCTGCTTGAGCTAGAGCTTATCTTCCCCTGCTTCAGCAGAGGAGCTCACTCAAGCTTGATGTTTTAGAAGCCATTGCGGGAAGAGAATCTGTACATCAGGGAAATTGCTTATTATCTGTACTGTGAACAAGGCTTTGCATTATTCTCAGTCTCGGTGAACGGTAGTGCCTGCTTTCAGCGATTTCTTGTGTTTGCTATTAGGTTACTGGGCTTTCCAGCTTGTTCCTCTACCAGGAATGCAGGCTATAATCAATTTACTCCTTTATCTCAGCTGGGGAGGAGTAAGCTCTCCGACACTGAAAAACTTACCCTACTAAATATTTAATTTGTGGCTTTTCACTGGGTAGAATTTGGAGGAAAAAAGAGGCTAAAAAGCTGAAGAGCCTGAGCATGGTAGCCTAGGAGGGCTGCATCGGTGCCAAACAGGAATGTTATTTAATATTTAGACTTGATTTGGGATTCCTGTACTTGTACATACAAGGTTTGTGTTTGTCCTTAAGACTGTGATGATTCACTGGGAGTTAGGATCAACTGACAATCCACTGAAGTGCAAAGTGGCTTTCACAGGCATTAATGTCTAGTATGGGTGGAACTAGTCACGTAAACATGTCTGTGTTCCTTGTGTCTGAATGTTCCCCTCGCTCTTTGGCCCTCTTGATGGGTATTGTGTGCTTTCTTGTGTGGAGCTTACCAAGCAAGCAACACTCTAATTTCTAGTGTTCTCTAAATCTTTCCTGATAGATGGCAGGGGACCTGGGGACTTCATCCTCTAGTTCATTAATAAGAGAGGTGGCGTAGGGCCAGGAACTTGCCCTTGTCAGGGCTTGGGAGAAGCTCAACCACCCTTTGATCAGATGCTCACATTTCAAAGCATGTTATTAACCAGTTTTTAATCCATTGAATGTTTAGTGTTGATTTTTGTGTTGCTCTGGCTTATTAATCACAATATCATCTAGTGGCAAGTGGAATAACACAGTGCAGGGACTTGCATTTATTAAGTGAATGCTACTGTGATTATCAACAACACTGGTAATCTCATCAAGAAATGACATCTATTTATCATAAGACTTATTTTCCCTAAGCCCTTGTTGACTGTCATGAAATTCTTCTTTACCCTCCTTTAATGAGAAACCCTAGATCATCTTGTCCCCTCCATCCAACATCAGTCTTTGTCTAAATAAACAGGTCTGTAATAATACCTTTTGCTCTGTTTTACTCTTTTTAAATATTAATAGCAATGAGTTAAGGCTTATTGAATATCAACAGCAGCTGGGCAGAGAGTCTCAGCCAGCTCCTGTTAAAACTAAACCTCGGGGTTCTGCAGAAAGCTTTATAAAGACCTGAATAGAAAATACTTACCTATAGTGTTGCTGAGTTATGTAGACCTTCGCTACCATACGAGTGGAGAGAGTCTGTCTGTGCTCTCTTGGAAGAAGATAGAATAGAATAGAATAATTAAGGTTGGAAGTGACCTCAAGGATCATCTACTCCAACCATCCCCCCACCACCTATTACCCACTAAACCATGTCCCTAAGTACCACATCTAACCTTTCCTTAAACACCCGCAGGGATGGTGACTCCACCACCTCCCTGGGCAACCCGTTCCAATGCCCGACCACCCTTTCCGAGAAGAATTTTCTCCTAATCTCCAACCTGAACCTTCCCTGGCGCAACTTGCAGCCATTTCCCCTTGTCCTGTCACTAGTTATCTGTGAGAAGAGGCCGACCCCCAACTCACCACAACTTCCTTTCAGGTAGTTGTAGGGGGCAATAAGGTCTGCTCTGAGCCTCCTCTTCTCCAGACTAAACAAGCCCAGTTCCTTCAGCCGCTCCTCATAAGACCTGTGCTCCAGCCCCTTCACCAGTTTCGTTGCCCTTCTCTGGACACGCTCCAGGGCTTCGATGTCTTTCTTGTGGTGAGGGGCCCAAAACTGGACACAGTACTCGAGGTGCGGCCTCACCAGGGCTGAGTACAGGGGGACAATCACCTCCCTGCTCCTGCTGGCTACACTATTCCTGATACAGGCCAGGATGCCGTTGGCCTTCTTGGCCACCTGGGCACACTGCCGGCTCATGTCCAGGCGAGCATCAATCAGCACTCCCAGGTCCTTTTCCTCTACACAGCTTTCCAGCCACCCCGCTCCCAGCCTGTAGCGCTGCCTGGGGTTGTTGTGGCCAAAGTGCAGGACCCGGCACTTTGCCACATTAAACCTCATCCCGTTGGCCTCTGCCCAGCGATCCAACCTGTCCAGGTCCCTCTGCAGAGCCATCCTACCCTCCGGCAGATCGACAC
Source organism: Psophia crepitans (assembly GCA_013399095.1). Lineage (NCBI taxonomy): Eukaryota > Metazoa > Chordata > Aves > Gruiformes > Psophiidae > Psophia > Psophia crepitans. The sequence goes on along the minus strand of VWZZ01006493.1, from coordinate 643,995 downwards.
TTCCCCCCAGCTTGGTGTCGTCTGCAAACTTACTGAGGGTGCACTCAATTCCCTCATCCAAATCATCAACAAAGAGGTTGAAGAGGATGGGCCCCAGCACTGACCCCTGGGGAACACCACTCACAACCGGTCGCCAGCTGGGTTTCACTCCATTCACCACCACTCTCTGGGCTCGGCCATCCAGCCAGTTATGAACCCAGCGAAGAGTGTACCTGTCCAGACCATGGGCCGCCAGCTTCTCCAGGAGAATGCTGTGGGAGACCGTGTCAAAGGCTTTGCTGAAGTCTAGGTAGACTACATCAACAGCCTTTCCCTCATCCACCAGGCGGGTCACCTGGTCGTAGAAAGAGATGAGGTTGGTCAGGCAGGACTTGCCTTTCACAAACCCATGCTGGATCAGGATATATAGAATATTAAGCATTATAAACAGAATAAGTGTTCACTTGGAAATATATAGTTTTCTTGCTTTCAGTAATACAGTAAACAATAATCTCAATTTATTACATGCTCCTTGTTGATTTTGCTAACTCGGACAATAAAAAGATGGTGTTCTCTTGGTCATTGCCTTGGGGTGCTTTTGTGTCCCTTATCAATTTTCTACAGTACCTAACTTTCAATTTATATGGAGTATAACATTTAACTTTCTCTTCCCATTTTTTCTGTTTCCTTATTTCTATGGGGCTTGCTTTCTTCTGAAATCATGTTGTGAGTTTTCTCACTTATATTTTTTAGCAGTTACGGCATCCTTCTCACCCTTGGGTATGAGCTTTCAATACCCAATAAAACCATCTTCAGCAGTTGGTAGTTGTTGTTCTAAGTCAGACTTAATTGTATCTGTTGATCTGGCTCATAATTTCAAACTGATAAAGCCAGGCTCTCAAACCCTCAAGTACTGTGAAAAATAGTAATAAGGAAGGGGAAAGGAAAGCTGTTCATAGAATCATAGAATCACTAAGGTTGGAAAGGACCTCTGAGATCATCAAGTCCAACTGTCAACCTAACACCACCCTGCCAACTAGACCATGTCCTGGAGCGCCGCATGTATGCGTTTTTTGAAGATCTCCAGGGACGACAACTCAACCACCTCTCTGGGGAGCCTGTTCCAATGCTTTGCTACTCTTTCCGTGTAGAGGTGGTTCTTAATATCCAATCTGAACCTGCCCTGATGCAACTTGAGGCCAACTGTTCTGTGTTTGAGGCACCTTAAAAAGTCTGTGGCATCAAAGACTTCGCTTTGTCTGCCGAATTCTTCCAACCTAAGATTTATTTTTTTTCCTTGAAAACAAATGCTGATGAGTGACAGCAGTGAGTTTGTTTTCTTGTGGGGGACCAGGGATAGAGAACAGGACGCCAGCTGTGATCCTTCTGCATTCATGTGGTCATGTTGCCTCGTGCTTTTGACCGTCTCTGCCAGCCTCACGATTTTAACTTCCCTTGCCTTGCTGCACTGCCTGTGTGCCCAGGAGCAAATACAAGGGGAGTTGCAGCTGTGATTGAAAGCAACTGCCATTTTCTTGGGGGAGGAAAAAAGCTATCAAGCCTGTCAGCCTTTAAAGTACGGTTCGGATGCAGAGGCGTTCAAGTGAGCAGTGCATTTGGGAGGCGAGGAGCGCAGGCCTTTGCCTCTCTGGTCAATTTTCTCTGTGCATGGCAGCTGAAACCGAGTCGCAGCCACCTGCATCTGTCAGAGCCACAACTTGGGGGTACAGTCCTGTACCCTGCTCAGGGTGAGCTCTGGAAATGTAAGCAACATCTCCTGAATTAATAAATTAAGAGATTTATAGTTTACGAGGATATGAGGATAACATCAGTAGGGTAACTCTAGCATATGTGTCTTTAGGGTTGAGGGCTTTCGTGAAGCAATTGTTTTCTTCTGCAGGCTCTCCAGGGAGTCATCTCAAAGGAGCGGTGTGTTATCCCCATAATCCAAGTTAGCTGATGAGACTGACCATAAATCATTCAAGTTCATCTTATTCAGAGCAGACCCCTTCAACGGGCTTGAAGCAGAGGTCCTCGTGCTCTGGCCTGTCCGTCTGTGCCCACGTGCTGGTGCCAGTGCCTAAACTGGGCTGCAGCAGAGAAGAGTGGGAGGGAGTGTGAGAAATGAGCTAGTGTGCTGCCAAAGCAGGGCTGGGTGCCTCCAAGCTAGTCCTGACAGGCAGCTGTCTCACCTATTTTTAGCAATTTGCTGGCGATGCAGAGAGCAGTGATGGAATAAATCCTTCCAAGCAGCTGATTCCAGTGTTCCCCTGTCCTTAACATCGGACACTTTCTGTGTACGTATACATGTGTCTGCACAGGCTTCTCCTTTCCCTGGTGTGTGTCGTTTCCCCTGTGATAGCCTTAAACACGTCCTGCCCTCGCTGGACTGTGCTGCTGTCTCCTTATGTTCTTGGACCTATTTTAGGCGATGGCTGGTATCCAGAGCTGTCTCCTTAATCTAATTGTTCACATTCATCTCTGGAATCTCTCTTAATTTTGGTGTGTTCATTGAGGTTCTTGCCACAAATTCATTGTACTGATTTACATTGGTTTCATGTACGGTGAAAAATGAGGAAGGAAGCAAAGTGGTAAAAAGTCCTGTGAGTGGGGTGACATCCTGAAAAATTAGGCTGTGCATCTTCATCATTTCTGGTTAATTTCCCATCAGAGTTTCAGCTAACTCATTTAGTCACTGAATGTGGTTGAGCTGAGGATGAGACAGCTCCTCACTGAAAGCACTCCTGATCCCTGGAGGTTGCCTGTTTTTAGAAATGTTTTGTCCAAGCTTGCTTTTGTGTTTTTGAAGGCAAGTTCAGTTCAAGCCTGAAGTTTTAAGTGCCTTTTAAACCTCAATTGGATGTCTTCAGATGTTTACATACAGGGAAAGTTGCAACCCTAGACAACTGAAGAACACAACTGTCAGGCCGGATTCCTCTCTCCTGCTTCTTGTTTGGTGGCAATGTCTTCGCTGGCTCCTGAGTGCTGGGCTTCTTGATAGATCTCCTACATTTCCTTCTGAGACTAAATAACATCTGATAGCTAAGTACTTTTCTCCTGCCTTCAGGGGTAGAATAACTGAGCGCTGTTATCTCTGGCACAAAGCTCTGTTATTTTAGGACACTGTTCTGCTTCTGTCACTCAAAGAAGAAAAATACTTCAGAGCGAGGGATTGTGGCTTCTCTCATTGGAAGACCTGTGACTGTGGAATATCCTGTGCTAATGCCTGATGTGAGCCCCAGGATCCTTCGTGGATGTATATCTCATGGTTGCGTCTGTTTGGCTTTCTCAAAGAATGATTTGCTAAGTGAGAATTAAGCGTTGAGTTGTCCTCTGTGGTATCTAGGTGGTTTTCTTTGGGAATGATGAACCTAATCTTGTGCTGGATTGTTGACTTTCTCCAGGGATTAAAAGAAGAGATCACTATGTAAGTGGGAAATACAGTCTTTGCCTCAAATTCAGTTCACTGGGGGAGAAAAAACCTGCAGAGATGGTGAGGGTTGAAGCACAGCAGCTAGAATCCAGGGCAGGCACGCTCCGTGGAGAGAGGCTGGCAGCTAGTCTTGGCGCACGGTGAAGAGAGTCTTTCTTTTTTCATTTCAGAAGCTGTAGCAACAGGCAGGCCATTGGAAAGTCACTCACATGAAAAAAAAAAAAAGGTGGAGAGTCTTCATTTACTGATGGTCGTCCAGCAGGATGGATATTTCTGAAGCTATGGGGTTTTTCCAGCTGTACCGTGACATCTGCCTTGAAAGCCTCCCTTATGTGGGTGCAGAATGGAAGTTGCAGTTGCTGGAAGCCAAGGAGTTCAACAGAGGATGGTTTTGCACGATGTAAAATACACAGAGTTGTAGGTATGCACAGGGAGCAGATCCTTCAGTGGTTAAGTTAGTGAGTAGTTTGGACCGTAGCCCGGAGGTGAGGAATAGCAGGTACTGTTTAAAACCTTGCTTGAGGAGAAGACTACAAACTCTGCTTTTACTCTCATAGCTTGTTTTACTTGTATGCTGGGATGGTGATCTAACTGTAGAGCGGAGTTAATTACCTGGGTAAACTAGACGGAGCGGGGGGGGGGAAGCCGACTGTATTCAAACAGCCTACATCTGTAACGCTGTAGCTAACTGACTTGACAGCGTGATGGATGAAGGAATGCGTAGGACTTGCTGAAAACGTTTGATTTTGAATTTCATCTATCCTTTCCCTGGTTTGCTAGCTGTCAATCAAGCGTTACAGGAGCAAATCTTTACTGATACAGCTATTCTCTAGCATGTTTCATATGGAATAGCTTGGTTGCGTAGATAAGCAATCAATTTTCTATTGCTTTTCTGTCTCCAGGACCTTTTCCCAAGAGATTCTCTCAGAGCTACTAAAGACTGGTGTCCTGCCTCCACAAGGGCTTTCCTTGTCAGCGCTGCTGGTGTAACCTCAGCTGGCAACAGCTTATTTTAGCAAACCATACATCAGCCAAAACCACAACTCCACAAGGATGTGCCAGTGCTGATTAAACTTTCAGGAAAGGCTTCAGGAGAGGTGCCAGCGTGGACTTCGTGCTCCAAGAGACAGATCAGCTGCCTGGCTCTTCTGGGGAAATAATTTCCCTATCTTAAGATGCTTGTGGAGGACTCAGGTTTGGATCCTGTCTCTGAAAGTTTGGTTCAGTGGAGGTCTTAAAGATGGTGCTTTGCTGTAAGACTTAAGAAAATATCTTGGCAAATAAAGGCTCGGGACCTTTTCAGAAAGGAAAGGCTGGCATGTTAGACTCAGTTTTGTGTGAAAAGGCAGGATTAGTACTGCTCTTCACCAAGCACTTGTATTTTATTAAGTCAAACCCTGGCAATGGAGTTGTATTCTGTCCTAGTCTGGACTAGAGACCTCTGAACTGGTTTAACCCAGCTGCATTTCATTTTTACTGCATTTCAAAGCACTGCTGGGATATTAGTGGTTGTTCAAGTGCGTTCAATACTTTGCTGAAGTAGTTGTCGCAATATGAATAACAGTTAGCTTGCTTTCGTCGTGATTCACTCTATTTTTAAGTATGCTCTTTGGGAGTTTATTCTAGAATAAGAAAGCTTTTCATTTCCCACCAGTATTGTGGAAGGATTCAAGTTCTTCAGCCCTTCCCCAGCTATCCTGTACTGGGACTGTTAGTGAATTACTGGATACTGGTAAGGACTTGTCTCTTGTTTTGGTAGCATTTAAATTAATCAAAGGAGCACCTACCCTTGTTTCTTCTTATTGGAAGATGATGCGCTGAGATTGCTGCAAAGCTGTGTATTGCTGGGGAGACAGGCACAGACTCTACTGTTAATTTTACATACCACATCTGTGTATTCCAGAAAACTGGTAGGATGAAATAGCGTAGCCTTTTGCTCAGAGCTTGGGAGACTTGAAAAATCTTGGTTGGTTTTTGGTTTTTTTTTCTCCCAAGGCAGCGTTTTTGAATAGACTCCTGCAGCTGTAAATCACCATGTTCATAGTTACAGGGAGTACCAAAGTCTCAGCCTTCGTCTGAAGGCTGCAGGCTAATGAGCGGCACCTAACTGTGTGTGAGCCCCATACCCTGTAATTAGTCCAAAATAAATCATTTGCCTAAGTTACAGGCAGGCTAGGATGTTTGAGCTCTTTGAGTCCTTTAGAAAGAGAAGTAACTTTGTCAAGCTGTTTGCTTTGTTGCTCGTGACATGTTAATGTAGCCTTAGAAATTGTAATTGCACTGATGTTAATGTGGTTGGAGCTCTGTCTGATTATGAACTGCTTTAGAAGTGAAACGTTGGAAAGCCATAGCATTGTTTGGCTTAGGGATTTATCCTGCTTTTCATTTAACCACCCCATCACCAGTTGCAGTTCTATAGGTTGCTCACGACATAAACTGAGTGATTTTTGAGTATTGAGTCTTGGTCTACGAATGGGGTCGCTGAAGATCTTTGTATTTGAGCTTGAAAGGAAGAGGGATCCTTTGCTCTGCCAGAGTTTTATTTCCAGCTTGAGGTTAAACAACGCAAGTTTTCGTTGTCACAAATCCTGTAGTGCTGGAGTCTGGAAGAGTCATTGGTGGAAAGGGGAAATAAAACAGTCTGTCATCTGCTGGAGATGAAAAATAAATCAATCGAGCTGAAACAAAGAGGCAATTCTTTCTAAATCCTGCAGTGCTGATGGTAAAGCACATTTCTGTTGCTTTATTTAAGTCTTTTTTGGGGGAGTGGTGGTGGAATTCAGCACTAAAGGAGGTATGGTATGCTCCTGCCAGTCTGTCTTGTACAAGTATTTTTTGGGAGAGGGTACGACAATTCACCGAGTGATTTCCTCTGGCGTTCCTGGACTGGGAAAACTCACTGTGATTTTTAGGGTTTTGGGGGAAGTGGGGATGGAAATTGGATTACAGCAGGGAAAAGCACACAATATTCCAAGGAGACTGATGGCTTCTTTGCTTCGCAGTCCTCCACACTGAACTGCAACAAATGTTTCATTCAGGGAGAGCCTTGCAGGGCCATCTTTGTAGCCTTAGCACCCCTCTCAATAACTTCCTAAACTGCTGTTTTCTTTTCCCTTGTACAGGGCCTACGCAGAAGACTCGTCCTCTGTCAAACACGGTCCGAGGACAGAGCGAAGCGAGGAGGTGAAGCACGAGGGGGAGGAGGACAGCAGCAGCAGTGAGGATAGAAAGGCCGTTGCATCGGGTGACGAGGAGGCTCAGCCAGAAGGGAAGAAGAAGAAGCGTTCTGGGTTCAGGGACCGTAAGGTACCAAGCTCGGGTGTGTTACACCTGCAGCCGTTGCCCTGCAGTAGAAAAAGGGAGAAAACTTGGGGAATACTTCATTCAGATTGTGGTACAGCGTGTGTGTGGAGTCTGACTTTTGCTCTGTACGTGTCTTTTTTCTAAGGGACCTTACTGTTTTGAAACCTACTGAGTTTCTTTAGGTTGAAACTTGTTTATTTGGAAGGCACCATACACTGATCCTCTGGAATGGAGACCTCTTTTCCCATCTCCAGTTACATGTCTGAGAAGTGGCTTGCTGAGCAATCAAGGCACCTGCCCTGATGGTTGTTAGGATGGTGCGTGCAAAGTAGAGAATTGATGCAAAAGCTTTTAAACCATCTAGGGCATCCAGTGTGTGTGTGTGTCTCCGAGTCCATCCATTTGCCCATGAACATACATGGCGTGTGGAGGAAGAAGTAGAGGATGAGCGTGGAAGGGAGCATTATTAATTTTTCCTTTATTCTGTGTAGACATATTCATGGTTAGTCGTGTCTGTCTCAATCTTAGAATCTTAGAATCTTAGAGGTTGGAAGAGACCTCAAGGATCATCCAGTCCAACCACCACCTATTAACCACTAAACTGTCCTTCAGTACCACATCTAACCTTTCCTTAAACACCCGCAGGGACGGGGACTCCCCCACCTCCCTGGGCAACCTATTCCAATGCCTGACCACCCTTTCCAAGAAGAAATTTCTCCTCATCTCCAGCCTGAACCTCCCCTGGCACAACTTGCAGCCGTTCCCCCTAGTCCTGTCACTAGTTATCTGCAAGACGAGGCCTCTTGGTGCTTATGCCTATTTAACTTTCATATCAGACACCTTTTCAAGATGAGGAAAGTTTGAGTAATGAGCAATATTGTCAAATTCTGACCTGTCTGCACTGTTGGGCAATCCTGAGTGCTTTGGGCTCCTCAGAACTGTCTTGACAACTAGTTTGGTACTATCTGTAACCGCTCTTAGTACAAGATGTATGATTTGGTCTGATGAAGAGTCCTGTAACTGAGAGTTGGCAGACAGCAGTATTTTATTTTTTAAACCTGTCTGGCTGTCAGTTTTATTGGGCTGTGTTTGATGATTTAATATCTTTGCAGTGCCAAAGAGGAGAATGGGAGTATATGCTCTTCACAATTCCTTTCTGTATGATTTGCTTCTGATAATTATCTTGAAGTCTGTATCCTGGAGGCTGCATCTCATTAGCTGTTAAATTGTGGATGGTTGTATGTAGTGGCTTAACAGCTTTTCATAAAAAATTAAGAGCTGTTTTGTTTGAAGTTGCTGAATCATATTCTGTTCTTGGTTAGAGTAGATTACACAACTTGAAATTTGAAGTGCCGTGTGGTATTTGGGGCTCCAAACTCTCCCTGTTGTGCCATGCTGGTGGCAGCTCAGTGCAATTATCTTGGGAGATACTACGCTGAGATACTCAGAATTGTCCAGGGATATAGGTTCTTGGCTTCTGCTGATTTTCTTGGGAACTGAGTGTCAGGTACTCTGACAGCTTCAGTGAAACTTCCAACTCTTGCCAGTACGACTCAAGAAAAGTGGGTTGTTTTTTCCAGTGTCAGCAGATGGAGACAGGTTGCAAAGAGCAAAGAACCGATCCATCTTCGTGCACGCTCTTATTTTTTTAAAAAACCCAACCATTTATTGCTACAGTGAATGTAATGATTGATCTTTTTTTGTCTTACGTCACTGGTTGCTTCTGGCTAGGGAAGCCAGAAAATGTTTGTTTGCAAGTGAGGACTTTTTATTTCAGTTGTTAGGAGACATGCCTATGTTGACCAGCTCTTTCCTTCCCATACTAGGCAGGGAGGAATGTGCCTGTGCTTTCCAAATAAGATGCGAGCCAGGCGTGGAGGGTGCCCAAAAGGTCTGGTGGGAATGATGTGCAGCCAGGATCCCTTCTCAGTCCACAGCCTTCCTTTCTCCTGCAGTGCTCGACTTCAGGAGCAGAAATTTCAGTGGGGAGAGTACAGTTAAAAGCAGATCTGATGATTTTTTTTGCCAACTAAACCCCTTTTTTTTCTCCACCTTTAAGACTGAACGTACCTTCTGTGACTTCAATGCCGGTGTTACTTTTGCTTTGTTTAATGCCGGATGTAACCAGTAGTCTCCCAGGTGCCAGGTTCTGTGTTTGTTTGAGCAGCTTCATTGTGGGCTTGGTGTTTGATCAGCAGTTGCTCTAGTGAGTCATCTCAGGAGGTATGTTTGAATGTTTCCTGCTCAGATGAGTGAGGTGTGCCCCGGCTCCTGGTGCAAAATCAGGTGCTGCTCCCCTCATCAGTTGTGTGGCACCGAAGGAACTCGTGACTCTTACATATGGTTTTTAAAAAAAGCAACTAAACCTTTTCCAACTCTTTCCATAATTAGTTGAAAATAGTGTGGGGTATTCCTTGAGAAAAAACCTTAAGGGTTTAACACTTGTTTGTTATCCCAGTGTTGCTTTTAATGAAGTTGATTAGTGGTGAAATAATAAATTAGGCATGCCGTTGCTATTTTGGGTAGTGATTCAGTGAAGAGGAAGTTGAAATATAAATCGCTTGGTATCTGCTGGGGCTGGGATCACATGTGGCTGGTTCCAGGGCGCGGTTGTCTTGCAGCCTTTGCGATGTATGGGTCCTGACTGCACAAGGGAGGGAAGGAAAAGATTACTTGAGTGCTTTTATAGTTGGAAGGCTAATGAGCAGTAATATGTGGTGTGGGTGGGATGATGTGTTAAGTTGCTAAAAGCGTTTGCATGCAGCATTAGGTGTGCTTTATCAAGATCCGCTTGCAGTGTTCGCTGGGTCCTGCAGGTATGCCGCCTTAGGAGTGTTAGTCGTGCTAAGACTTCACTTGAGTGTGTATTACAGTAGGAAATCCCAAGAAAATGAATCCTAATTGATTTACCCTGATAAGATGCGTGCGGTAGAGCCAGACTGCCAGAGTTCCTGCTCTGTCGGAGGCCCTGGAGATGATCTGGATGTGAATTGAGATGTTAATTTAGAGTTTTATTTTCATGCCTGCACAGGATTTAATTTTTTTTCCTTTTAACCAGAGGCCTAGCATAAACAGTGACTGTCTCAACAGCAGCTTCGCTCTTGTAGAGCAATGGGGATTACTTGCTCATCTTTCTCCTCTGGTACATAGTCTGTTAATAAATGCCAAAAAAGGGACTTTTCCCTTTTGGTCACATAATGTTTCTGGAGGCCTCTGATTACATGAGGCTGCAGTTTTGGAGGCAGGGTGAGAATCTTTTGGCTGGTGTCCACTGCATCGAGGACTGGTGTGTGCTGGGGGCAGGCAGCCGCCTGGGTGCCTGCTTTGCCAGGAAAGTATTTTGGAGTATTTTGTGGGCGAGAGGTTGTGAGAGGAGAGACTTGTCTGGGATGATTTTTATGTCCAGATTGCTCAGAATTAGTGTAAAAAAAACCCCTCACAAGTGGTGGTGTGTACACCCAAATACATACACATGTGCTTTTATCTCCACCTTTGTATTGGGAGATCAGGGCACCCATGTTATCGCCCACTTCTTGAATGAATGACTTGTTCCCTTTGGTCTCAGCTGTCCCCTTCAAGATTGGATTGATCACGAAGCCAGGTCAAGAAGTCAGAGGGATGTGTTGCAGCATATTTGTTAGTTTTTGCCAGTTGATTAGATCATGTTAGCAAAAATGAGGTAATTGTGAGTTCAGCTGCGGGCAAAAGGGAAGAAGTGTTGCTGCATTTGCTGACTTCTCTCAGGGAAGATTGAATAAGTGGTGTGGTTTTGGTTGTGATGAAAACAGCTGAACAGGTGGTTTAGATTATACTTTTTTTGGTCTAAATTGTGAATTATTCAAGACTGTTGTTCCTTAGAATTTTTCAGGAATATATTTGTCCTGAAAATTGTGGGGTTTGTGTATGTCACAGCTAATTGCTGAAACTCAAAAGGCTGCAAATAATTAAAACAGTAGCTTCCCACTAAACTTTGAGAAGCTGTACATAATCACGTTCCTTTCTGGATCTGAAACTCAAATTGTTTAACAGGTAACACCATTCCTTGTGCTGCAGTGGGCTTAGAGGGGCTGCTTTGAGCTATCGAGAAGATGGTAGGTGAGCCTAACTCTCTTCGTCCAGACACGGCAGACTGTGTCAGAAGATGCTCATTGAAAAAATCCTTAACTCTGTTTTGCTTTCTGAAACTGCTGAGATCTAATGCAAAATGAGACCATCAGCTCTCCACTCACTGCACCCTTGCGTTCTACCTTTGCAAGGGCGTTTAGCTGCTTTTGTTGGAGGTGAGGAGGCCCCTAATCACTCTTGTATTCCTCATGAAACCACAGACGGCATGGGGACAAACCTCTGGATTTGCAGATCTGTGCAGGGTTGTGCTGCATGCTGAGGCACGAAGCCTCTTTGTAGCCTGTGTCGTTATTAGGCTTATGAGAGCCACGCCAAGTCTCTTTGGGAGCTGTGTGTGGCTTTTGAGCAGCACACCCTCCCTGCTCTAGAGCTGTGTATTCAAAATTGTGTCCTCATGAGTGTCTGGTAGTCATCTGAGGAAGACTTTCGTCTTGCAGTGTGCGTGGATGGAAGACGGGCTGGCAAGTGACCTAGGAAAGGGCCACGTCATAAATGAATGCTTTGCTTCTGTTGCAAGCGATGATGGTGGACTTGAGGGTGCTGCGTTGGATCTCAGTGGGGGGTTGGAACATTGCTGTGCCCAAAGTGGAAGCAAAATGTAGATGTCAATGAAGCAGGGGCCTTGAGGTTCCTTCTGAGCTTGGGATAAGAAGGTAGTAATGAAGTTACTGCCCTGGTAAGGAAGAGTCTCAGGAAAGATGTCAGGCGAGGAACAGTGGCAAAGCCTGTACTCCAGAAATGAGAGGAAAAGTACCTGACAGCACCAAGCCTGTCAAGTAGCATCTTAGTAAGATCTGAAAACAGATACAGAGGAAAGGTCCGTTGCGGAGGTGAAAGTCAATGAGATGCAACATGGTTTTGCTGGCAGAAATGTCAAGGCTAATGTCTCTGGTGCAGCAGTGGAGTTGTTGAGTAAAAGACGTGCAACTTACCTAGCCAGGTTGAAGGAAAGCATCTGATAGTGTCTTGCAAGACATTTTTCCACCAGCTTGGAAAATTGGGAGTAATGTAAGTCTCAGGCAGACAAGTGTTTTAGCTAGAAAACAGGCTGTTGGAAGGGTGCCATGGATGGAGGGGGCTGTTGGGTGTGGTCTGTGGCATCTACTCTTTGCTCCAGGACTGGCCTTGACACTGTAGCTGGTTTTAGTTGTCTTGCTTGAAGGTTAAAGTACTTTAACTGATCAAGTTGGGTGGGGTGTGAGTCATAGTGAGATCAGGTCATGCTGCAGGAAGGAGATGAGGTATGGGCCTGCAATCAGAAGTCAACAGATCACTTTGGCCTAACAAGTTACTGCCTGCCAGGTGGGAGCTGTGGACAAAGACGTGCAGCTTTGCTGCTGGAAAGAGCTGGGAAAGTGTGTGTTGTGGTTTACTGCGGTTCGACTGATAGACGGTGACTTGTAACTTTGCAATAAAACAGTTGCTTTTGATCCAATGCCCTTATCTTTGGAGGACCTTGTAGGCTGAAGCAGTAAAAATGGGACGGAGTCTAGGTGCAAAAGCGAAAAACAGAAGGGAGTAGTGACAGAAATTTTCTTCTGTGCAGGTGGCTACAGGAAAGAGGGAGCCTGTTGTATTGGTTGATGCAAGGACATTTCTGTGTTCCTGATGTGCTTAATTATAAAACAAGTTATGGTGATGTGAGGAAGAAAAGGGAGAATGCTTTAGATAATGTCAAAGCCATATCAGTGGGACCTTCTGCCGCGTGTTGCTTGTCCCCTGGTTGCATTTGCCGGAAAGCTGAGCTGGAACAAGTGTCTAGGAGAGAAGCTTTGCTTTCCCTGAGCTACTTTACCCGAGCCTGGGTTGGGGGATTAAAAGCCTTTGGCTTGCTTTATCCTGGAAATATGAAAAATTAGAGAGGGTGTTTTCTTTCTGATAAGCATCAGGGTGGAGAAGTTGTTTGACTTAAAGGACAAGGCTGAAACGGGACCAAAGCTATAAATGATCTACAGATGCCTTGGCAGTATCCTTGATCTTGCCTGTTCTCTTCCAGCAGATCGTTGGTTTGCTGGGTTTTTTTTTCCCCCTTCTGTGGCTCTTGGCCAGAAGTGCTGAAGGTTTCAAGTACATCATGGACTGCTAAACGTGGTGTATAATGCAGGAATAAAAAACTGAACTAAGAAGGAAAGTTCTCTGCTCTAATGTGTAATGAAGCGGAGGGCTCTGTGCTTTTTTTCCTCCCTTGTGGCCTTATGTTGTGATTTTTTTGTTTATAAAAGCTTTCTGTTCTCTTTGATTAATCCTAGCTATGTGTTGGGGAAAGCAGTTCTAGGTACAAAATAATCACTGCTGGCAGAGTTTGTAAGTGGCAGATTGGTGGGAAGAAGAGGACTGAGTGAAGAATGCTTCTGCGGAGTTTTGCCAATGTGATAGACGAGAGGAAAAAATGAGGTTGGGTGACTGAGCAACCAGCTGTGGCTCCAAAAAGGTTTTTTCCAAGACTCTGCTTGAAAGTGATGGTCTCTCCCAGCTCTCCAAAGCTTTTCTTTTACTTCACTTATTAATCGTAAATCAGACCCTTCGTCACTGTGTTTAAAATGTTGAGCTGCTTTAGATTCACAGATGGGATACTAGTGCTTTTTTATGTTCGTTTTTAAAAGCGCCTTCAGGGATTTATTTCATTTGGTTTTTTTCTCTGCCATCATGAATAATCAGAGCTTATCAGTAGTTAAGACTCTACATGTTTGTCCTTAATCCTGGGACATCAGGAACTGATACTTCTAATTTTTCTGGTAGTTCAAAGGCTGAGGATAGGAGGGATTTTGACCCTTTCAGCATCATTTCTTTTAAATTTCGCGTTGCTGCACACAACTTTGTTGTCACTTGGCAAAACCTTCAGAGGACTGAGGTGCTAATGTAGGTGTTAGGGAAGGAACCGTGCACACCTAATGCTGGTTAAATTTTATTTCCAGGTGATGGAATATGAGAACAGGATCAGAGCCTACTCCACGCCGGACAAAATCTTCAGATACTTTGCCACTTTGAAAGTCATAAACGAGCACGGTGAATCAGAGGTTTTTATGACACCGCAGGATTTCGTGAGATCGATAACACCTAATGAAAAACAACCGGAAAGTAAGTGATGTGCGTCTAGTAATTGGAGAAACTAATAAAGCGGAGGGGAATGAACTCTCCAATCTCTGCTTACCAGCTCATTAAATTACCCATCAAGCAGTTAGGTTGTCGAGTATTGCTCTTGTTACGTTGAAAGGTATGGCACAAAAGAGGGGGTTGCTGATTAGGATGCTGCCACAGTCCAAAAAAGCAGTATTCTAAACCCACACATTACAGCAATGCGATGATGCGTGGAAGAATAACGGAGGTATAAACAATGCAGGAGCAAGGCGGAAGGCTGCCAGTGCAGCTGCCGTGCTCGTGTCTCCCGCAGAGCCTGTGGCGTGTTCATGCTCATACCTGCCTGACTGGCAGCGGCCCAGTGCTGCCAATAACAGCGATCTTTCAGGTTCAGAAGTGTTGGTTGCTGTAGGCTATGTGAGAGCTTCGAACCCAGGATTGGTAGGGCTAGAAAGTGCCTCCTGAAGCTATCTGTTCCATCTCCATGCTCCAACCCAAAATTAGCCTAATCCTGTCTGTGTTGCCTGAAGTGCTATTGCAGCATTGTAGATCCATTGGTATGAGCCTTTGAAGAGCAGATGAATTTACTTTCTTGCATACTTACTAGTGAAAGACTTCCTTCCACTGAAACTCCTAAGAACTGTTCACAAGCCTTCCAAAGGAGGATGTTTTGGCAAGGAAAACCTTTTAGCAGTAAAGGACTCCAGGCAGGCCCATGTGCCCGGCTGAGCTGTGATGCTGCTGGCTTCAAATTCCCTGCGGATCGAAGGGAAGCGCGTCAGCTGTGGTACCTGTCGGGGTTTGGCAGGCAACGGGCAGGAGAGCAGATACTGAATGCTCAGGATACAACTTTCCAGTGCAGAAAGAAGAGGTTGGTTTTGGTGAGGTGGCAGGAGGATTTTGGCTGTCTTCTGTTTTGGAGGAGATTTGTGTTTCAGCTGAGACATGGGAAATCAGGTTTCTTCGTTTCCCGCAGAGTATCTGAAAGAATGAAACAGGTTTTTGCCAAATTAAAACTCCTCTTCTCTCTGCAGGCATTAATAAAGAACCTCATCCCACAAATGTTAACTTTTTGCCAATGGGGTTTACGTGCAAACTATGAAACTGTGTTGATACCTTACATGGCAGCTGCTAAATAAATGCCATGTATGCTTGTGTTTAGCAAACAACAATATGAAGTGTGTGCCAGAGGGAAGAAAAAATAATCCTGACATTAATGTTAAAAGCATGTTAGTGAATTGATACTCAAGTTTTCATCAAGTCCTGAAAATGGCTGTAGTTTTCGTATGAATTGCATGGTTGCATCTTCACTGAAGAGGTAGTTTGAGCAGATGTTGTTTGAACAGATGATGTTCATAGATGCTGAAACTGTGTTACTACCTTATATCTCTGAAGCTCCTTGAACTGGTACTTTGCAAAGCAGTATCACCTGGTTGAGTGCAAGTCTTCCTGTGTGAGGTTTTTTTTGTCAGCCAGCTTAAAAATAGAAAACATCCTATCTTTAATTTCAAGACATCTGATTCTCTCTTAGTTCTTCCATCCAGCATATGTGCTTGGTGCGTTTTAAAGTGCGCTCAGAAAACAGCTAGTTGGGTGACAAGTGCAGGTGACTAATGGGCAATAATTTGTCAGTCTTAGCCACTAACTTCCTGTTGTAGCTATTATTACTCTGGCTAAGTGAGCTACTTAAATGGCCCCATGAAGGCTCTTTCCCCTTTGGGTGGATGCAAATGCTGCCAGTCAGTGACACAAAGCAGCCTGTAAGGGAAGAAGATTGCTGTAGTGATACTTACAGGTGCTCTTGGAAAGTGAAATGAGATGCAAATTGAGCTTTGGCTGCCTATCAGCAGGTGAAGCAGGAGCATGGGCATCTTGCATGCTGTTGGTTTGAAAGTCTGTCTTGAGGACTGTACCGTCATGGACTTGCTTCTAGAAAAAGCTGCTGCTAGGCTGGTTGTTCCTTACGAGCGCTGTATATCATGACAATCACAGTAAATGTTTTTTTAATATGTAATGAACAGGAGAAGAGTAAAACAGTTCATGCTACAGTAAAGTCAAACCAGCCATAACCTTGTTCCCAAAGGTTTTAGAAGCTGAGGGGTGGGGAGGAAGGTCTGATCTTAAAACCAGAAGTTGAAGACAAAGACTGCTACCTGCTGGCTGGTTTATTTCCATGCTTGGCATCTGTTTGGTACTTTTGACTCATAGGAGAATCATAGATGATAGGGAAATGCCGGAGGTGCTTTCTCCCTTAGTCACGATTTGGGTGTGCCCTCTGCTGGGGATGGAGCATCCCACCTTCATCCGAGGGTGCTCCTTCTGGTAGTGACGTAGCCTGGACATAGCCTGGAGCGCTCCTTGGAATTGTCTGTCAGGCAGTGACATAGCCTGCTGTAGGTTAGTGCTTGAACTGACTTATGGATTACTTTCTGCTGTCCCACTGACCCCAAGGTTTTCTGTCAGTGGTGTTTGTTGGTAGGTTTGTGCAGCCAAGCAATTGCCTTCTGGTCCTGTGAACTGATAACAGTCCTGCGTACGCAGCCTGAGACGTGAGGAGGGCAGGGGATACTCTGTATGCTCAAGCTGCCGGTTGTAATTTCAGCAAGTAACTCGTTAATGTTTCTGCTATTTTATGGAGAGAAAAATACTGTGGAATGTAAGTGATACAGAGTAACAAGGTATCTGAGTCCCTGTTGTATTTATTTTTAAACAGCTAATTTACTGCAAGGCATTATACTCCTGATTCATTTTTTATGTATTACGTAGGGGAAAGTTTGATTTATTGTCAATAAAGCGTCAACTTAATTCTAGCCTGCGTTTTGCTAGCTTGGGGAAAATGAGAGCCAATTCATTAGCTCCTGTAGATTGCTTTCCCTAGTTCAGTAAAACTTCGTGCTGTAGCTTTCCCAAGTAGACAAGCTGTGCTTAAGGTGTGACATGCTCTTGCTGAGCTTGGAACTGTTTGTCAGAATAAGACAAAGAATGGCATTAAACTTGGAAACTGCTTTAAAAAAAAATAATCTTTATATGCTCTCTGGAAAGTCCAAGCGCCAACAGAAGCGTGGGCAGTGAGACCTGCTCCCTGCAGTCCTGTGTTATTTATTTCCTCCCACCTCCTCTCATACCAAAGAGATAGCTTGGCTCCAAGGCTGGATGAGCAGGGCTGGTTGCTTTGTACCTGGTGCTTGCTTGGTACCCTGGCCCAAAACCAGCTGAGTCTCTGGTGGGAAGGATAAGGGTTTGCAGAAACCCTGTTTTAGATGTTGCAGTTCTTAAAAGATCGGTGGGCTTTTGCTGACAAAGGTGTATGACGCCATGACACTTGACAGGAACCATAAGAGCACCTGATACTTGGCAGGTCGTTGCTGGCACATTCTCTGTAGTCTTACATAGCTGTTGGCCTCCAGGAATGCTTCCAAGTGCTTGGACCTGCTTGGTGGTGGCCTGCCCAGTCCTCCTGTCATTCCTAGCCTCTGAGTTCTCTCCCCAGGTTTCTCTGGATCCATTCTGTGTTGATTGTTTCCTGGGGAAAGTGAAAGTTTTGGAGCATCCTGTGCTAAGAAGGAGCTGTGGCATACTAGCCAGTACCAGGGCTTTTTTGGCCTTTGCAGTAAGGATTGAAAGAAGTAAAAAAGGCTTCATATCTCATCACAGCGTGCTGTGATGAAGACAGGTTATACCCAAAACAGTGTCACTCAGTCAAGCCTCCCTGGTTAACCCAAACTCCTGCTGCATAAAAGATGCCTTTTAAGATTCACCACGTTCTGCAGCAGCGCAAATATCTGAACTCTTGGAAATACCCTGGAAGGTGTTGTGTGGGCTTTTTTTTTTGTCTTTAAGAAACCAGAAACATGCTGTTGAAGCTCAGCCAGAAGCAGCAGCTGTGCCCCTGCAGCCTCTGTGCACAGGGTGGTGTCGGTGGAGAGGCGCTGTGAAGGGTGGAGCCAATGTCTGCTGAATTGATCAGACTCTAACAGCTTGATTGTTGGGTTTGAAATGATTTGTTTTCCATGTTTGGACTTCGTGAGCAACTGAGCACAAGCTGGCTTCTGGATCGTGACAATGCTTGAGTGATTATTTTAGTTAAGTTTGTAAAATATGAATCTAATTTTCTGTAGAACCTGCAGTCATGAGCTGTGACAAGCGCACACCCAACCTGGTGGGCAGAGGGAGGACTCTCTAGGCTTGTAGAGATCCCTCAATTTGTCCAAAGTATTCAACTGGATATTTAAGACCCAGAAGGAAACTAGAGATGCTGAACTTGCCCTGTCGTTTGTTGATGGAGACTTATTTCTGTGTTCTCCCTCAAATACATCTGCTGGAGAGGTCATCAGGGAAAGGGTGTGAGTAGGAAGGGGAGGTAGCTTGGTGATTGTCTTCCAGAGCCAAGAGGGTGGATGCACATCTTGTAGAGAGACCGGCTGGTCTGTTGGAGGAGGCGGAGGTAGATGACAGCAAAGCAGTCGCTTGAACAAAATAGTTCTGGACTTTAGCACAAACCTGAGAGTGTTGCCCCCTGAGAAATCTCAGGCAGCTCACTGTTTGCTTGCAGATTACATTTTAAATTCAGGTGAAAATACTTGCACAAAAATCAGGAGCTGAGTTACAGCTCGGGCAGGGAAGACTTGGTCCAGCATTTTCTCCTCCCATGACTTTTCACGTTGCATGCATGGTTAGCAGGCTCTTCTTCAGTCTCGATAATTAGTCCTTTTGCTCATCTACTTGCAACAAAATGAGTCCATGATGTATATCAAGTGTGGAGAAAGGCAGAGCAGATGATGAGTAAATTTAACTCTGATAATTTGAAAAATCTGACAAGGATATACAGACTGAAGGGAGTTGAAAAGGTTTTTCCATCATGGTGGAAAACTGCTGGCATCCCAGAGGAAATCATGATGCTCTCTAATTGATCTCAACTGTGTTCTTGGCATAATATAATAGTGCTGCTGGAAGCTCGTTTGTTAAATATTTTTTTAAAACTGCAATCTATAATCTCCTGCCTGTGGCTTTTTATTTTACAGGATAACATGGAGAGCTTAGTAATTGTTTAGGTATTTGAGTGTGGTAATTAGCTAACTTTGACGCTTAGCCAGCATGTATGTTTTCGTTAATCAATAGAAACATAATAAGCATTTGATTTTTAGATTTGATTAGAACTGAACTGGAGTAACTACAGGTTTTTCTGTGGCTTGCTTTTTCATTTGCACAACTAATTCTTTCCCCATTAAAACATCCTCCCCTGCCCAAAAAGAAGGAAGGAAACACAGAGCACGAGGTTCTCCTCTTGAGCACCCTCTTTTCCCCGATCTGGCAGGCAGTGAGTGTAATTTGAATTTGTTTTGAAACATTTTTAGAGTGCTGTGAAAGTACCATTGCATGAATAACAGTGAGGGCCTTTATTCTTAGTATTGGTGAGTGAGTCTAATCTGAAACAACGCAGTGATGCCACTTGCTTAGCTACTCCTCGGCAGTGCTGCTGTTTCCTTTGGTCCCGTGATCATATTTTAGGTGGTATCAGAATTTGTAGAAGTAATATGTAGTGGTTTTAAAGATGAAAAGTAAATTAGCTATGGCAAACAAATTTGGAAATCATCACAGGTGAGCGAAAGAGACTTTGATAATTGTGATGTGTAGGGAAAGGTTGAGGTGTTGTATGGTGTTCCATGTAAATACAAGGTGTGTTCTGGGGCAGGTGCTGACCAAAGCCATGGGTTTGGTCGAGCAGAAGGAAGCACCGAAGTCCAGTGGCTCTGGGTGGCCACTCTGCAATCTGGAGCTGCCTTTCAGTCCTGGAGAGGCTTTGCAAAGCAGCCAGGTATCCTCCTGAAATGATTTCTGGATTTCATTGCTGTCTCTCTTGGAGGAAATCCTTTAATCTGTTTCTGGGAGAACGCTATTTCAGCCCCTGCTTTTTGATGAAAGGTGGAAAAGCTCTTTTGTACTGTTAAACGTGCCTATTAAATTGTGTTCCCCGCAGCTCCTCAGCAATAGCCCAGCCAGGGGATATTTGTTTTATGAGTGTATCGCTTACAGATGATCCTGTGGTAGCTTTAACTTAACCCAATCTGAACCTAATATCTCTGCCAGCCTCACGATTTCTTTCCTTTCCTTGTTCAGATGTGATTGTCCTCATCCGTGCAGTGTTTCCATTAGCTCTCCAACCTACGCAAACACTGAATTCCTATTGTACAGTCTTGGAGGAAAAACCTTTTGGTTTTGGTTTGGGTTTTTTTAATATAATGCAAAGAAAGAACACGGGCATCAGGCAACCCCTTGTTTCTTGGTTTCCTGTTGTCAACTTTTAAGATTAAAGACTTGTGAAAAAATGCATAGCAAAGTCAATAAAAAAGAAAATAAACTATTGGAAAAAGAAATATGCATTGAGTAAAGCCATAGGCCTTGAACACGTAAATGCCCTTTTTCAGGTTTTAAATTGGCTTATTCTGTGCGGAGCTATTATAAGGGGAATTTTATAGAAGGGCTTAAGTGTGCAGCTTAGTTAATGCAGCAGAGCAGAGGGGATATCATCGTGCATGGCTGGAAGGAGGGGTGAGCGTTAACATTGACGTGAACCTATAGGCTTGTGCTTGCAGTAGATAATGCTGTCTGTCAGGGCGTGTTGATACAGCGACAGAAAAAAAGGCAGCAGCACAAATGACAAATTTTTTGCTGCTTTTTTATATAAATGTCGTGCCCTGATCTCGGAGACATGCATAAACCAAGGTTGTATGTTTGATTCTTGTCAGATGCGATTGTGTCGAAGGAGGCTGACATGATATAGGTAATGATAACCGCATTTTGGTAACAGCTATGGTGTTGTAAGCAGTTTCATCAGCAAATAATTAAATGCTTGAAGCTCTTTAAGCTTGAGGAGAGACCTGGCAGCTTCTAGACCTGGCAGCTTCTACACCTGGCACGAGGGTTTGGATGCAGTTACAGAAAAGCCGTATGTGAGTCAAGGTCCGTTGCGCCATCCCTCACAGAATAGTCTCAGGTTCCGCAGAGGCTTTATTTTTCCATGTCTTTTCATTACATGCCATGGCAAAACTGCTGATTTCACCACTGTGAGTTTCATTCCACTGGCTCCGTCATTGTTGTAATTCCTTGCTGGGGTGCTTTTCAATCTCCCCTCCAGTCATAACCCCTGTCGCCTCCCCTTTTGCCCACTTCATGTTACATCCGTGGAGAGCACCAAGTTCGTAGTACTAGCCTCTTCCTTTAGTACAGATAGTAGTAGTCTGCCTTTTTTAGGTGTCATTTGGCTGGTTTTAATAACTTTTCTATATGTACATACAGAACCATATAGATATTATTATATAAATATTTACACATTAAAAAAAAAGTAAACAGTTGTTAGTTTATCTTTTCTTGCTGTTCATCTGCACAAGCATCCATTCATTTGGTGTCTCCTTTGAAAGCCGTTTGCTTTCCCAGTAGGACTCTCGAGCCGGGAGGGGTGGGTGTACATTAAGACATCCTTTCACTTGCTATTTTTAACGCATGTCCTTTTTCAGCTTTCTGTGCGTACGCGTGCAATGTTGGGCTGTCAGGGATAGGTCTTACAGCACTATTTCCTGGCGTGGGAACAAGGTGGTGTGCTTGAGAAATGACTTTATTACGGCACGTGGACATAAACTAAGCTCAGTTTAGCAGTCAGCATTCAGATGGATGATCAGGGGCGAGCTCTGACCAAATATCATGTCTCTGGTAAAATAAGCCCATATGTTAAATGAATCCTGCCTCTAAATATGACAGTATTTACTGTACTGCGTTTGTACCCATGACTTTGAGGAGGACAAAATTCAAGGGGAGATGATTAAAGTCTGAAAATGTGTATGAATATGCAATTTTCATTCTATTAGGTGCATAAAATATTGAGAAGGTGCTTTCTGGCTTGAATATCCACAAATCCAGAATGCCCTCTGACCATTGCCTTGACCTTTGAAATTGAAATTTGAACACGGCGGAGGAGTTTTAGCTGCTTTGGTTCAGAAGGGTCGAGGAGGTCACCCTGGAGCAATTAATAAGTCCATTTTCTGCACCATAACCATTACGAACCAGTAGATGGGACTGGTTTTATTATCCTTCTTCCTGAGCAGGTGACGCAGCAGGCGTGGGAGAGGTTTTATTTTGGTTTTGCCATCCTTTTTTCTAATTTAAATTGAAATGAAGATATGATAATTACCGTAAACAGTGGCAGAAAATGCATGGGCTGTAGCTCTGCTGAAGGGTTTTATGCTTTAGAGAACCGAAAATCGACCTGTGCTCTCCTGAATTACTGGAAGTGCTCGGTTTCAGTTCTGCTTAATCTCTTCTCAGGGTGCATCCTCCCGACTTTGGATCGCAGAGCTCAGATAATTAATCCTCCTGAATATTTTTTTGTCGTCTTGCTTATATGTGCATTCATCAGCGCAGATATAGCCTGCCTGGCACTGCGGGTTAGGTTGAGTGCTCTGTGCCTTAACTCCGCGATTGCTGGGATTTTTCCCTCCCCTCTTCAAGACAGAAAAAACATTTTGTGATGGTGTGAGAGATTGAATTTACTCGCATTAATAAGCCCGCTCCCTGCCTTTCTCCAAAATGCCCTTGTAGCTAAAGCACTCGTCATCTTACGAATGCAGCAGCAACTTATTGCCTTTACGGTCTATTGATGACTAGTTTTACACTAAAATATGTACAACTTCGGGATTTATGTGGGAATATCCCAATTAATTATAGGAGCGATTCTTCCTTGTCCCATTTCTTTGAGCCATTCAAAAGGTGTTATTAAAAAAACAGCAGTTCTATGAACATGAGTTTACTGGGGCATCACGAGTGAAATGGTTGTCTGGCAATAGCACAGAAATCTACTTCAGGGTGGATATTTCAGACTCTTGAGAGGGGCTGGGAGCTGTGTTCCTGCTGTCCCTGCTAGGAGGAGGTTTTCCTGATGCTGTGAGTTTGTCTTTCATGATCGAAATACAAAGTACAAAATGCACAAAGACAAAAAAAATCCTTTTCCTTTTGTCTTTGTGCTTTCTACTGATGTTGTTCAGACAGTGTATTTTACTTTCTAATCCTCACTCGAACAGAAAACCCAAGAAATGCTTACTTTTACTTTCTTACAAGCATTTTTTTAATATATCTTTTTTCCCCTCTCTCTTTCAGACCTGGGCCTGGATCAGTTTATAGTGAAACGCTATGATGGGAAGGTGAGCATGTTAGGCTATTAAATTTATATCATTCAATAGCTTTTTTAACGTAGAGTCTTTTAGTTAATACCTGCATGTGGGTGTAAGTTAAATGAAGTATTTGAAGTATTCTCTTCTGAGCTTTTTGTTGTTGAGTAGCGTTGCAGTGCTTTTTCTGTAATGACAGAAAGATGATATATTTTTTTGAAGGGGTCTTATTTTAATGTTTACAGATGAAATATTACCTCTTCTTATGTACTGGTAGGCCAGGAATTTATAGGTTCTCAGTAAGTTTCCTTGCTGCTGCTTTGATTGTGAGAGCACCCTACAAGTTACACTGTTTGAGGAGAGACTTGCTTGACCTTTCCCTTCCAGCCTCATCTCTAGGTCCTTAAAGGAAGGAGACGCTCTTGTGTTTCCATCTGCACCCTGAGCCTGTATTTGTACCCGCCATGAAACAGCTTTATTTCGTTCCCCTTTTGAACACTAGGTCCTTCCTACAGTGATACACGACTGTTCTGGATGTTTGTGCTGTCACTATTTGTGTTGGTGAAATGTTGAGCATGTTCTGATCTCATTTTGTCTGCCTGTGTCGTGTAACATCCTACCTGTTGTTATGGAAATCAGGGGCTCGATTAATCACACCGTAAATCCCATCGGAATGGAGGAGTATGGTAAAAGCAGCTCTGGCCCCAGGACTAGCAGCTCATTCTGACTTTTTGGTGCAGATAACTGCAGGTTGGTTAATCTTCCATCATATCGCCATGGGCACATAACGGTACTCCAGCTTTTAGCAGTATTTTCATTTCATCTGCACCACCTGAAAACAAAGCTACTTTTTTCCTAAGGGAAGTCAGCATCTGATCCCTTCATTGCTGAATGACGTACCTGACGCAGTG
This sequence comes from Psophia crepitans, assembly GCA_013399095.1. Classification (NCBI taxonomy): domain Eukaryota; kingdom Metazoa; phylum Chordata; class Aves; order Gruiformes; family Psophiidae; genus Psophia; species Psophia crepitans. The sequence continues at coordinate 620,008 of VWZZ01006493.1, read as the reverse complement.
TCAGGCATTACCAGAAAACCTCAACATGGGGCAGGGTGGGGGGGGGAGAAATGCGTTTGAAGCTTTATGTAAACACAACGTGGGCTGAACGTGTGCAGTTTCCTGTCCTGTTTTGTGTTTAGTAGGGAAAGGTAAAGACAGAAGATGATCAAATCCCTGGAGTCCCTGTCACCAGCTGTGTACAAGCGTGCAGGTTACCCAGGCAGCAGCCGAGCGAGATTTTTTGCTTACAGACAGACAATTGGAAGGTCGTGTTTTGGCAGTTAGTTTTGATGCATAAAACTACCAAGCGTGCTGCGAACATTTGTTTTCTTCTCCTGCTGCCACGAACCCATCGTCTGGTTTTCATGATTTAAAAAAAGCCTAAAGAAACAAAAGGAAAGTATGTATATTCTTTCAAAAATATCAAATGTTTCTCCCTCTGGTTTATGACAGTCTATTTTGCATCCGTTCACTTTCATCATTTTATCTTGTCAAGCCATCCCACTCCTCCCTTAGGCTTTACATAAACAAGATTTGTTGGGAAGAAATGCTGAATCCCACACTCTTTCTGCTAATTGTTCCTCTGTTCCCGAGCACTCCGTAATTGGTCCCTATCACATTGGCTAAAAGATCCAAAAGCAATCCCTTTGAACTCAACTTTCTGTTCCTCGTCACCGAGGGCTTGGATTGCAACCCGTTTGGATGTGATGGACACAGTCACCACACACGGGGTGTTGAAAACCCATGGTCGGTGTTTAAGGTATCGAGCTCGACTGTGCATCGTCATCCGTGCTTTTAGGATCTTACTCTTCAGCGTGGTGAACATCCGTGCTGGCGGAAGGGCAAAAAACAGATAGCCCTTGCCTTATGCACTAACCACCTTCCACTCTGATCTGTAGCAGAGTTGAAATTGTGTTTTATATAATGTACAGATGTCGGTGCTGCACTCGATTGTATCTGTGCTGCTGTGGTTTGGATAGCCTGAAAGTGAGGCAGCAGATTGAGGGCATCGCAATGGACTTCTCTTTATTGTTATCTTCTCCTGGGACCTGTTTTTTCCACAGTCTAATAACACCCTTGAAGCAGTTTGCTCTGTTGAAAATGAAGAAATAGAGGTTCTTGTTTGCTTGGCTGTCTGCTTAAAGACACCTTGGGACTGGCTAAATCTGGCCGTGGCTATTAGGGTAGTGGCAATGTTCAGGCGAGAGGATAATTCGAGGAGAGTATAAAATAAGCTGGCCTTGGCTCTCCCTTGGTAATGAAAGAAGCTGATGGTAGATGGATCTGTCTGATAGCATCTTGTTCTCATTTTATTGCTTGCTTTGGGTTTCAGTTAAAAAAACAACTCTGTCTTTACTTGGTCAAGCACTGACTGCGGTGCTGCAGAGCTGACCTTACTCATTCACTTGCTCAGGAGCACCTGAGGGATAAAACCCTTTGGCATCTCTTCCTGCTCACCCCTTTCCAACTACATATTCCTCTTGGGTTATCAGAGCATCCTCTACCTGGAGGCGACTTGCTGGTGCTTTTCCCTTTGTGCCTTGGCAGAGCTGATGAGCTCAAACAGAAGGGTGAGAGGTCCATCGTTCGCTTAAGCATCCATATGAATGTTGCACGGAGGAAATGGGACTTGTGGTACAGACGTGAGCTCAAAAAGTAATAGGCTTGTTCACTGGAAATTTCCTCTTTGCTTTTAAGGTGAAAGGAGTCTGTGAGCAGTGGGACACAAGCAAGCTGTGGTAGTGGAAAGTACTGACAATCTGCTGGCTAGATACTGGCTGGAGAGTAGGAAAGAACAAAGATGGATACCCAGGGTATGCATGCAAATAATGATTTAGAAAGAGATTCAGCTAGAAGAATAGAACCAACTGTGCAGTCAGTTGCACTTTAATTACATGTTACAGGAGAATGTTTAAAGTATCAGTGTGAATTTTGAGCATCTATGTTTCAGATGTAAATGCTACAGCATTGCTAAGCAGATGTATGAGTTGCTTTTTTCACAGACCCAATTTTATTTATGTAAAACTACCATCAAAACAACTAATTGGCTGTCGTGTGGTGGTCGGGACTGGTACTGCCAAAGATTTTGTGGACCGTTGTAATTGTGTCGGGTTTCTGAAATATCTTGCTGAGTGTGTGATTGAATGCTACAGTGAGAACACAATACTCTCTTTTTTTTTCCTCTTCCTGCCCCTCCTCCTTCCTAGTGATAATTTACAGAATTGATGGAGAGGGAGGTAAATGTTACTGCCTTATTAATGGGAACAATGCTCCTGTAATTTGAGCCTAAATGCTTTTTCTTCACTCGGTGCGAGACCAAAAACCCTGGAGATATTCATCCAGCAAAATCCCTTGGTCAGATCTGTTTGGCAACATGAACTCTTACTTTTCTTTGACCTGCAGGAGGGCTGAGTGTGTAAGGAGGCAACTCTGTCCCTGGCTCCATTTTTGCTTAAGTGTGGTGGTTTCTGCCCCAGGGAAGCACGCTCTGCGAAGTAGAGGAAGAGGCGCATTGATTACTGTTCATTCAGAGTAGAAAAAAATACATCTGCAGACATTTCAAGGTGTTAATATTGAACCTGAACAAAAGGCTGATGTGAGAGTAGACATGCTCTGTGTAGCTCAGGGTGCTGTGGTGTGAAGGTGTCCAGACCACAACTGTTCTTCTGCTCCATTTCTACTGTCTCTCTTTCCTCCTCTTGCATTTTGGTGGTGGGAAAGCAAATGGTTTTCTTTTTTAACCCATCTGTAGGAGAAATACCTCGTCTTGTCCCTTCTCTTGTCCTGCCATATTGAAAAGCATGCCTCTGGTTAGGAGGGGCCAAGTTCTATTTCATTTAAGATGTGCTGTTCCCCTGCTGCATCAGGTTTGTTAGGCCTTATAAAAGGGACCTTTTTAGAGTGACATGGAGATGTTCTTTGCGCATTTGATTTTCACACTGAGGCATTGTGCTGCTTCATCGCTCTCTGCTTGCATCTTGCTTAGCAAGACGATAGTGACAATAAAGCTTTTGCTAAGTAGAAGTATATATCTTAGCACATGTAACGTGGCATAAGCTTCACTAATGTTACACAAGTTGTAATACAGATTTAAAGTTGTCTTTTTTTCATGTTCTCTGTTTACTTGATGGATTTTTTTCTTTGACAAGCTTAATCTGAGATGAAAAAAACAAGAAGCAATGCTGTTAGCGGTGCTCCTCTAAAGTGTGAACCACATATCCACCCTGTTCAGAGCTAAATCGCAGCGTTCGGTGCCGTCCCGTTCCCGGTGAGCCAGCACCGGGGAGCTCCGGTGCCTCCTGCCGCTGAGCTGTCTGCAGGGCAGCTGGGTGGGAAGGTGTGAGCAGGCAATGGAGGTGGTGGGTGCACAGCATAGATCTCTCTTTGTGCAGTTGGGTGCTCGCACCAAAGGTAAGATGTAGTGCTTTTAAGGGACCTTGAGCCTATTTAGGGAAAAAAAAACCCACCCTAGATGGCTTATTAGTTTAATACTGAATACACTTGGCTTGCTCTTTTTGTTCTCCTGTGGGGAAAATTTCTCGCTGCTGCTCAAGACGAACAAAATCCTTTGAGCTACTAGCAACAGCTTACCCTCCTGCTACCATAGCTGCAGAAAGTAATTATAGAGGCTTTCAATGCCCTCTAATTAAATTTATGAATTAAGTACTTCGTGCCAGCTTTTATATTTACATCTCCAGATGTTTGAGGATGCCGTGGAGTACTGCAGAGCAATAGCAAAATTAAGGAAAATACTTGAGATGGTTTCTGTAAGGGTCAGTAAAACATAGGAAATTCACTTCCACTGTGTAATGCAGCCTTGTCTCATGGACCAGTACAATGATTAGCCTAAACTACACTGATCTGCCAAGGGCCTGTAGCTGGAAGTGAGTGTCCATTAAAGAAGAGTTACTGGGAGTCAGCTCAGGAGGAAGTTTGTTGCCAGGTGATATAAAGAGCATCTTGGGAGCAGAGGAACCTGAAAAAATATGCTCAGGAAGGACACCTGTGGAAAGGACTGAAGGTGGATGGACTGTCCTTTTCTGGTGGATTGAAGGACTTTGCTGCCAGGTTTGAAAGAGAGTGGGGAGAAGGAGCTGTCATTTATTAGCCTGAATTTCGGGGTCTTTTGCTTTGTGTATAAGCTAAGACTGGAGCTTGAGACTGTCACTGGAGTGGCGTAAGCTGCTGTAGACCCAGGCTTGCCACATGTGAGAAGAGCTCAAAGTCCTGCTGTCGTTCAGGAGCCACCCATTGGATCAGAGCTCTGAGCTCCTGTGGTGTTTAAGTGCTTCTGAAACCTTCATGCAAAAGGATGTAACTCTTATATGATGCCTTAACTAAGGCAAGCTGTTGTAATTCAGTAAATAGCAGTGTAAAGTGCATGTGCAGTTGATTTACTGTGCCCGTTAACTGAGGAGGATACTTGGTACTTCTTCTAGCTTAGATGCCATGAAAACAGGTGAGGAGTCCTCTAATCCAGCTGCATGAGGTCTTGTCAATGTCTGTTGTAGGAGTCTTTGGAATAAAGGAGTCCCCAGAGTCAGCAGTTTGAGCTGCTGAGTCTGGGTTATGGCTTGCTTAGAGATACCTTGAAGTGATCAGCTGTCCTGGTCCATAATCTGTGTAAAATATCGCTGTTCAGTTTCAGATTTCCTGCTTTTACATCCCTTTGCCTTCTGATCTCAGTGCAGGCAGTATTTACATAATAGCCAGGAGGCATCTCCTTACATAGATTATCACCTGACGCTCGCTTATATGAAAGTTCCTCTGCTGTCCCCAAAAGGGTCTTGACTACCTGGTGGGAGATAATTCTTGCCTGTGACCCTTTGTGGAAGCAAGCAGAGATGCACTTTGCTGCAGATAAGCAGCAAAGCTGAGCTGACCCAGTTTTTCTCCTCTTGACTTTCTCTTTCTGTCCATGTTTGTGGTTTTCTTTGCTCGTTAGCTTTCTCCTCCCAGCCAAACGTGGCCCTCCCATCTGCTTTGGTTAGCAGTTTTGAGTTACTTTTGTGTTCCTCACTGCTTTTCCCTGTTGTTTTTACACTGACATTCTTCTCTTGGCTTGTTGTTAATAAAAACAAATTTCATTGAAGAAAATACTTAATTACTTCTAACACAGGTAAGTGCATGGTGCACAAACGTCTCTGTGGACACCTGGGTGGTTTTAAGTCCACATACAGAACACACTTCATCCTTTCCTACCTCCTCTACTGAACGTTTGTGGCGCATTTCAGTTTTTGACAGAGCTCTGCTTGCTGTTACCTTTTTTGTACCATGAATTTTGGTGCTTGTTTTCACAGGGCTCATTTGGCACATACTACTAAAATGCTCTGGTTGCTGTGTGTCCTTTTATTCTGGTTTCTAGGTACCTGGCGAGTGTTTCTTCCAGCTACTAACATCTCTGATACTTCTGTCTTTAATAATGCTTTGGGGTTTTTTGGTGTAACCAAGCATTCCCTCGTTTTCTTCCCTTTTTCTAACCCTCTCCCCTTCCACCAGGATTTCTGGCAGGTACAAAGCAGACCGCATGTGCTTTGATTAGTTTGTGCTTCAGACCTCATAATATGCACTTCTCATGTAAAAGGGACAGTGTATGCTCACCCCTTCTCCCTGCTCCTTTAATAAATAATCCTGAGTCCTCTCCTTGATCCTCTGCCTAAAGGGTTTATTTCAGAATACTTGAATTTGGCTTGTTAAGAGTACAGTCCTCGAGGTAACTGTGACTACATGGCTTTATTAACGGGAACATCTTTGAGCAAAGCTGAAATGTGTATCCCCCTGTCCTGCTATTTTCACAGTGGCTTTTGAGGCTTCTGACTTATTTTGCAGCTTGATGAGACTGCGATAGAGCTGGTTCTGTTGGAAAATGGCATTTTCCGCTCAAGGCCACAAAGTTAGTTTTATTCTGTGAGGAAGAACAAGCGTGTCTTTGGCCAAATGCTGTTGGGAAACATCATTTATTGAATGTGTGTAAGTTTGGGGAAGGTTATTTTTGCACGCTTTCTTCAGTTTCTCAAGTTAGAAGAATATGTGGGGTGAACTATAGCAAAGAATATTTTAGGACCAAGATAGTGAGATGCTGTAGCTCATAAGGTAGTTTCTAGAAAAAGGAACTAGAATTAAGATGTTCATTCAGTGTTACTAGTAAAGAGGAAATATACTCCAAACACTTTGTTTGCCCTGTAGCTTTGTGACCTTAATGAAATCCATGGGGGAAATTTACAAAAAAATAAGCAATTTGATGACAAAATACCCTCAGTGGGCATATGCAGTCTTGTAATCAAAAAGTGGTTTATGGGATCATTTTTTTGCTTTAATTTCTTTGATAGCTTTGCTGGCGTTAGATTAATGCTGAATACTTAAGGGATACCAAACTCAGCTCTGAAAGCTCCGTCCTTGGGTAAGACAGAGTTAGTAGGGAGGAGGGGAGAGGGGAGGAGGATGGATTAAGCAGGGTGGGAGGGAGTGGTCTAGGAGTTGCCTGAGCTCACTGGCAACAGAAGGAAGGTAGGTCTGGTTGGGAGAAGCAGGTGAAGAAGAAGGGAGGAGTGGGAGAATGGAAGGGAATGACAAGATTTTTAGTTGTATCTTAATTTGGTTCTGTTTGTGGTCGTGATGGCAATCTCTAATTACACGATTGCGTGTGGCTTTTCCCCAGACCCCTTTCTCATTTGGTGGGTGATGAGTCCTGAGTGTATGACCCCAACCTCATAATTGGAGCTGATGTTTAATACTGGCTTTCTGTACAGAATTATTATTTTCCTCGTGGAATTTCTATCTGAGAAAACGAGCCATGTGCATTATCAACATAATGAGTTCATCTTGGTAATTCAGACTGAGATGAGGGAAAGCAGTATCCTGATTTCCATGGGGAGATCTAAACAGCCATTTAAATTCAAAGGTGTCAGAAGTCAACTCATTTTAGAAGCATGATTTGGGGCGTCAAGGACCTCATTTTATTCCTTCCCCCATCAAATTTCCGTGCCAAATGTCGCTGTGGTCCTACAGATTGTTATTTCATTACCCTGCGGAGGACTGAGGCAGCGGAGGGGAGCAGAAGTGTAGACTGTCCCTTTTCCAAAGCATTTTCAATCTGCTTTTCCAGCAGGGGTTCCTCCCTTGCATGAGTGCGTCTGTTGCCTGCAAAGGGTCGGGAAAGTCTGTGTCTTTTTTTTTTTTGTGTTTTCTCTTGGTCGTACAGAATGCTGGCCTTGTGTTTCAGGTGCCGTTTGTTTTAAAGGTGATGAATATATTTACAGCCTTGCTCTAAGGAGAGAATGCAGATTTCTCTTTCCAGTCTCAGGAGACCACCTGTAGTAAGAATTGCTGCTTAATTTTTGATTCTCTGTACGTGTCCAAATTCAAAGGGAGTGAATATGCAGAACCAATTCATCCATGTCCAGCTCTGTTATTGTCCCTTTGGATATATATACAGATAGAGTAACCCCTAAATCAAAGGTCTTTAAAAAACAATGCAAAACAAAAAAAAAAAAAAAAACAAACCAAAAAAACCTCGCTTTAAAATCTACTCTTGAAACATCGTAACCCGCATTATTTATCTGCCAACAGTAAATTTTAAGCATTTTCCTGGGCTAACCTCACCCACCATGATTTGCCATGCAGAATCTGTTTGCCTGTGTAGACTTCATGGTAGATTATCTAGAGCCACTAGGAATGATACTGGCAACTTTTCCATTGCCAAAAGTGGCTTATGAGTTTCAGAAAGTCCTTGTGCTGTTTCCATCACCACCTTAAACACTTTTTTCTTACTTAGTGATATATAAAAAGTGATATAAAAAAAATAATGAATCCCAGGTAGGTGTGTCTAGAGTGACTTATTTTGCTTCCACATTATAAAGCTAGCTTTACAAACTCCAAATCCTTCAATTCTCCCCAAAGTTCCTTTTTTGCCCTGGTTTCATAATGCAGAGGGACCTCCCCCACTCTCCTTTCCCTAAAGGCCTTTTGAACATCAGGGCTGAAAGGCTCAATTTTTAAATCTGACTGAAAGCGTGTTTTTTTCTTTGCAGTTTTCTTAACGTAGGTAGTGAGGTGCCAACATGAGTCGTCGTGAAATCTCAAAATACATGGCTTTGGTTCTTTAAAGTTTATATCTTTTTAAATTTTTGCTCTTTTTTTTTTTAATCTCCCTCATTTCAGAGCCTTCAGTTCAGCATTTTGATGCAAATAGAGCTCAAAGCACTAATATTTTCAGTTGCCGTAGCAGGCTGCATCGCCTGCGGTTTTCACTGGCATTTCTTAAGGATTTTCCCTTATCTATCTTGTGTGATGGGCTAATACAGAGCATCTGCTGCAAACGCATTTGTCAGCGAGCGTCTCTGTATATATTTCCCCGGATTTCCAACAGCCCTGCTCGGGAAGGAGCTGCAGTAGTCCGTGCCAACACGATGCTGTCCTGCAGGCTCTGCTGCACCAGGCAAATCGGAGCTGCATCGCCAGGCATTTGTGTTGCGTAGGACTAATGAGGTGGCAGATGCTAGCTAATATTTTTAAAGATGTCAAACAATACAGGTGATAGGCGCTAAAGAGTGTTTAAAATGCATTAATGGTTTAAATTAAGTGGATGTCCAAACTTGTAACACAAATTTTTTTGGTAACTCTTACTGTGGAAAAGAGAATATTTCTTTTTAAGACTGGACGTACAGCATTTTAACTTGTTTTCCTGTGTGCCTGCAGCTAACCGTAAAAGAAATGGATTAATAAATGTCTTTTAAATGGTTTACATAAGCGAAGGTGGTCAGTTGGGATTGAAAGAGAATTGCTTTGCAGCAAGGTGACTTCACGGAAACATTCATGGTTTGGTATTTGTTTCCACAATATTGGTAACCTTAAAGTATTTCTTTTAAAAAGGAACGAACTGAGTATGATGACGTTTGTCGATAAGAGGTGGTTATGGTTCATCTAAAATTCCTTGCTCATTTCCAAAATTACTTTCTGGCTCTGGAGAAATACTTGCATGCACTTTGGTATTTATTTTGTTGTCGACTTGGAAGGCTTAAGTCACTGTGGAGTGGTCACGTAAGGCTGATGAATTCCTGAAGCTTTGGTAGATAGAAGTACAAAGGTGATGTTGAAACATAAACAATTTGTGTGAATAAATATGCCAGAAGTGTGTTTTCTCCTCCAGGTTGAAACACAAACTGTCAGGTCTCTCAGTGACTTACCAAGAATGGGTTCTTCCCAAAGTGGCAAATTAAATGCTGCTCATTAAGTAGTTTCTGAAATGCAAAATGAAGCGGAGCTGCAAGGATTTAGCTGATGAGGCTTTTCGAAATGTGCATTAGGAATGCAAAGCAAACACCGGCACCGCACCTTGTGTCCCTATCAGCCTTTGTAGAGAAGGCATCCCTTAATTCGCAAAAAATAATGGTTTTTTTTTTCCAGATTTGCATAATTATTAACATGTTTCACTCTTCACTCAGCCCTGGGAAAAATTTTTTATTACAAAATAAAGGTAGTATTTGGTGAGGAATGGAAGGAACCAGCGGGGGTTTCTTTTCCCCTAGAATCATTTGTACCTGGGAGCTGTACCATGTACTTGGCTCAAGGGAGGCTCCAGCACTAGGTCAGTTTTTGGGATGCAAAAAAATCTGTGAAATTCACGGTATAGCCTTGGGTGCTTTGCTTGCTTGCAGCCAGTCCGTAACACAAATCCGGGGAGTTGCCCTCATGTGGCATGCAACTTGATTTTCTACAGCACGTGGACTTGGTTGGGGAGGTTGGTCGCTGATATCCAGATATTCAAGCCATGTTCTGGTGCTGTCCGTTGGGCTCGGAGCCCGCGTTGGAAAGGGCAAACCAAGCTTTGTATTTTGAAATGCAGTTACAGTTTGGTTGGGGTTTTTTTTAACCTGTTGTCTATGTCTGGTATTGTAAGATAATCTGCCTGAATGCCTGTAAAACGTTTTATTCCACTGAGACTGGACTGGCGGCTTTTCACTGAACTTACAGAGCCGTGCTTGTGCCGAAAGCAATGGTACCTTTGGATTTCTTTTTCTTTTTACGTGTTCGTTTGGATGTTTGCTCGTTGGTGTGCTTGTTTAAAAGGAATCTACTGCTTGATTAAAAAACACATTGTACTCGTAAACTGTTTCCCATGGCTTGCTCACTCGTGAATGCTCGGTTTTGAATGTTTTTCGGGCGTGCTGAATGGTCTTAATTGAATTACTCTGGTTTTAGGAATGGATTTAACATAGGAAGAAACTCATGAGTGAAGACTTTTGTCCATTTTAACTGAGCACTTTGAGAATTAGCTTGTGTTCAGATACAGAAGTGTGAAATGTGGAAGTTGTGCTGAACTTGTGTGTATAACTAATTGTGAAGATGCCATGTCTCTAAAAGAACATGGGAGGCCTGGAAAGGGATTTTTAAAAAAATTTTTTTTCTATGTTTTCTGATCCCATGCCTTACCTTTCTGGCTAGAAGGGTCGGTTGAGTATGCTGGAAGGAAAGTAGGATGTAGAAAAGAAGCTCACGGTCTGTAGATGGTGGTTTTAGATGTTAGTGAGGACTGACTTTGGGTTTCTCCACCTTGAACTTTGAGGGATCACAGCAATCTGCATCGTACTCTGTAAAGTAGAAAGATTTATTTATTTATTTATTTATTTCCCCCCTTGGGGGCTATAATAAATTCTGCAGAATATGATGTTTAATGGTAAGGAAGGATGCCTTCAGCCTTTCTTGAAGTGGGGCGAGCTTCCCACGTACTTTGCGGAAAGCAATCAAACATGCAACTTCTCAGTGAGCCAGAAGAAAATAAATGGGAGGGGTTGTGAATTTTTTTATTTTGTTTTTTAAAACTTCTATCCTCCTAGTGCTGAGAGCCTGAAAAGCTTATTGATTGAGTTAGTTATTGTAGCAACCTGTTTGCATGGGTGTTTTTTTTCCCCTATTTATGTCGCTGGGAGAAATTCCCTTTTTTGCTAGCTGCTGGCAGGCTGGGCACTGAGGTGACAGCGTACGTTCCCCTTCCCCAGGTTCCTGACAAGTAAAACAAAGAAGTTTTAACTTTCTTTGCTCAAAGAAAGATGGAAATGAGTAAATGCTTATTCCTTCCATCTGTTCAAACTTCTGTATTTCACAGAGCGGTTAATTTAGTATCTTTTTTTTTTATTGTTAGTCTATAATGTGTTTTTCAGCTTATGAGGAATCTTTTGAGCTCTTTGCCGACTATGAATTTTAAGGGCAGAAAAGAAACCCATAAAAATTAATAAACCAGCCTCTGGAACTTGGATAAAGACAGGCCATCAGAGGAAGGGGCCATAAATCACATGAGCAGGTGAGATCCTGCTTGTCACACCGCAGCAAACTGCTTTTTCCACAAATCCTTCAGTTTGAAGGAAAACCAGACATTGTTTATTTGTCTTTAATGTAAGCGTCAGTGTAATGTTGCTTCGGATCCCTCTCGATGGGAAGGGAAGCGAAAACATTTTATTTTTTCTGTAAATGATACTTCAGCCTGGTATCCCATAAGCATAAATAGCAGTTATCTTGCATGAAATGAATGCCATTGGCATGTTGCTGCTGTTAGTGATTTGCCTCTTATTAAATTCCTGATGCTGTCCAGATGGTAAAGGCAGAGCTACTGGGAAGAGTTTTATTTTATCAATAGATCTGAACTTGTTTTTTCCCTGGAAACTGTATTTTTTTGTGATCTATATGATTATTTTTGTCTCTCTTTCTTGTGGTTTCTGAGCCAGATACAGGTTAAATTTTCATCTAAATTATTAGCTGAGCTCATCCCTACTCTGCAGTCAAGTACAATGGTGAGTTCTCTCAAAAGTAAGACCTGAGGTGGATGAGAGACAGCAGCTGCAGACAGTGGGTCTGACCCAGAGAGGCTCCGTGCTAATTCTTGCTGGGATGTCTGCTCAGGCTTCTTAGCAGCGCCTGGACAAAGCAACAATCCGGTTGCTTCAAAACTTCCTTGCTCTTTGCAAGTCTAACTGTTCAACTTGATGTGATGTTTTGCCTGCTTATTTTATTGTCGGTTAACCAGTTTTCTTTCCTTTATCTTGTATATGATGGGATCTCCGCTAGACAGAGGTAACGGTGGGGGACAGTTGTGTAGCTGGACCCTCGTGTGGTGGTGTTTGTCAGTGTTTTTTCTTAAAACCGTTCCTAAATTCAGCCTTGCTTTCACCATGCTTCTGTGCTTGCATGACCTGGTTTCTGTGGAATAACCCCATCCATGCCTACTCTCCTTTATATTATTTTCATTTTTCTCCGTGTGTGCGTGTGCCTCCTCCTACTGTGTTCTTAAAATGGGTCACCAGTGTGGATTTCCTAACAGCTTTATGGATCCTTTTCAGTCTTTGAAGCTTCAGTGGATCAAAGGGACTTGCGTTTTTAGCTTAGTAAGGGAGATTAGCTGATAAAACACTTTTTCTACTAAAACAAGATGTTGAAAAAAGAACTGGAGCAAGAGAAAAAGAGAGAGACTGAGATTGGTATCAGTCCTGGTCCTCCTAGCGAGCTTGCTAAACACGCTCCTGAACTGTGTGCTTCTGATAACTACACATTTTTGATAACTTGGATCATACTTTATATTAATGTGAAATAGTTCTTTCGCGGCTACTGCTACGACAGAGTATAACTAAAATGCTATTAGTGCAATATAAGAATTTCCTTTTTGAATCCACTATTAAAAAAATCCCACCTGATTTTCATACCACTAATGTCTCCGATTCAGGCAATATTAAGCAAAACGAACATAGCTTTATTTGTCTGTATTTTGGCTAGGCTAAACCAACTACTTACTGTTGTGAAGTTCCTTACCCCCGATTTGAGGTGGGGAAGCACTGACCTTTGCAGAGCATTTCTGACAGATTTGAAGGCTGGAAAAGGTCCGCTGAGTAGGAGTGGAGGTAGTAGGGGTGTGTGTTCGTGGAGTGGCTTGTTGGTGGTAAGGATACAAATAAAGCTGTCCGTGTCTCTCTTTAATCGATTGCTTTATTTTCTCTTTTGGGGATGTGGGTCGGATGGTTAAATAGAAATTATCTCAGGAGCGAGAGAAGTTTGCCGATGAAGACAGCATATTTTACGCGCTTGGAGAATGTGGACTCATTTCTTTTTCTGACTACATCTTCCTCACGACGGTCCTTTCCAGTAAGTACAGGGTGGGGTTAATTTTTCCTCTGCAGTTACTGCTTTTTTATGTTGTGAAGGTTTAAAAGCAGTGAGTTTGCTCTTGTTGTCTACGTACATTTCCCTAAAAGGAATTCTTGGTTGCATGAAACTGGACTTGAATGAATAATTGCTATTGCTTCATCTAGTTTAGTCTTAACTTTGAGTGGTTCAGAAGGGTAAGTAGATCGATGACTTCTGAAGACTTATTTTAAAACACGTGCCAAAATTATTTTCATATAACTCGTTTGACCTGCTGTTCAAAACTAAGTGGTGGATGTGTTCCTGAGTTGCCTTCATCCTATGATGTTCTTGTGTTCAGATGAATATTGCTTTCTAGCACATTAACGGTTACAAGACTGTACAGCTCCCTCCTCCAGCTGTTTTTTCCCTTGGGTAAGCTCAGGCTTCTGCATGATGTAATCCAATGAGGAGAGAAGTTACTCTGTTTACATTTTGACAAGTATCATTAGATACCTTCTGTCTTTTCACCCTGCTGTGCTTGACTGGCATTTGCGATATTTCTGTGATCTGCTAATCTGTCCCAGCGATGTCTTCTGCACTTGAAGTGCTGACACTTGAAAGTTGATTTTGTTGGCAAGAAACAGTGAAACTGAAGCCTTTGGTAATGTCAAACGGCGTTTCTAGCCTTCCTTCATGGGGAAAGCAAACTCAGAACCTCATTTGCAGAGCTTCCCTAGCCCCCTGGGAGGTGCTGCATCGCAAACAGGAAAGTCAACGGAAATTCAAGTTATTTTTCAGCCCCGCTGGAAAATGTGGGGCAATGAGCAATATGCCACTGTCCAAATCAACTTGAGACATTTTAATTTCAGGCTAAAAAAGGGAAAACTTGGACATCTAATCTTGTAGGTATCTGTTTCCTGACGACCTGATTGCAGGAATTATTCAGTTGGACACTTAGCAGTTTACTGCAGATTCCCATTGCTGCCTGCTCTGTGCTGTTGAGGGAGTCAACTGGCTAATTTTGTAGAAAGCTGGATGTTTTCTACAAGCAACAGGTGCTTTTTTTTTTCCCTGTGTTCTTGCATGCTGTAACACGGACAAATGAGAGGCAGCTCTTCATTTACTGAACACGGCACTTCGGAGAATCTATTACTGGGGCGAAGCAATGTTCAAGGTCTTGTTTGTTGTCAAACGGACGTGATGGGTGATGTGACCTTCATGTTGTGAAAAACACCGACAGATAAAGCTAATTCTATCCAGGGAATTTGTTTTATGATTTTCATCTGCTTTTTTTGTTTGAACTGAGCCTCAGAACTGACTCTTAACGCTTTTGCTGTTCCTTTCTTACCGTAGTCTAGCCTGTGCCAAAATTGTGAGATATTTTCACTTGTGTAGCGAGGGCTTTTAATCTGAGTCTCTGCAGATGACAACAAACTCGCAAACCTAGGCTTTCTCATTACTGAATGTGGTTTAGAGAACCTTTGTGCCCTTGGCTTTATGGCTGTGCCGGTGGTGAATGACCCCCTAATTAAGTACGCAGGGCACAAAGTTAATTTCATGTGCTTCCACAGATGGCAGCAAGAGAAATTGTTCTCGCTTTGGTTTAATTTCTCTGCTTAAGAATAAAAGAAAAGGGACCACATGGTGTTAGAGTAACAACCAGCCTTATTTTGGAGGGCTGTGCAGGAGGAGTGGGGGCTTTTTTTTGGTCTTGTTCTTGTTTACGGTTACTGGGGAATTGGACTAATAAGAGGAGACAAAATTGGGTGGTGTGTGCTTTCAGGAGTGATGTGAGGGGTGGGCAAGGAAGGAGCTTCCAAAAAAGGAGGGTGGAAAAAAGAAAAAGGGGGAGGGAGTCTTCCATGACTTTTAGGCTGATTTTTCAGTATTTTGGGAGTTTGCTGAATGGCTGTTGAAGGTGGAGGAATGTCTTGAGCTGCTGTCAAATGATGATTCCCCAGAAGAAGAGTTTTGGTTTAATTTTTAAAGCACTTGCTTTTAAATAAAAATAAAAGTCCCAAACCAACCTTGCCCTGTGACTAGATAGAGCACTGACTTACGCCACGCTGTTTTACTCTCCTGCTAGTGAACTTTACCTTGCAGGAAACCAGTAGTTCCTGCTTGCCTTTTTTTCCCCTGGGTAATAAATAAAATCGAATGAGGAATGTACATCTTAAACCTTGACAGTTCAATATTGGTTTTCTTATTGTGTTGATTAAATAAGCCAGCGTTAAGCATGCGTTCAGGCAAGAGAGCTGTAGGTTACATCAAATAGCTAAAAACCACTAAATATTGGCAAAGGAAGGTGGAGTATTGAGCACTAAAGCAGGATAATCAGAAAGGGAGTCTGAGATTGGGTCTGGGGGGACAGGCGCCCCACTGCTGTGGTCAGAAGTGGTGAGAAGAGATCAATTGTAGTCTGGTCTGGCTTATCGAACTCGAAACCGATCTATGATAACATCTGAAAACAAGAATCCCAACGGGCTTCGTGGTGGTGTGCTCCTCAGGAGCATCCTGCTCAGCAAGTCTGCTGAGACAGCTCCTGCCCATCTACCGAGCTTTTGAGAGCGCTTTCCCAAAGCATTTAATATGTCTTTGCAGCTTCAGCTGAAGCTCACTTCAGTTGTGTGCTCTGAAACACGGGCCGTGTGGCGATTGCCGGGGAGGGAGAGGAGGAGAGAGGGCTGGAGGCTTCATCTCTACGTTGCTTGCAGAGAGCTGTTTGCATATTGCCCAGAAAATGAAGTCTGTCACCGTGTTTTATTTACAAGTGATTTCTCACTCTAGCACTGTCTGTTGTCATCAGTTGCCGTGTGAAAATGCATTTTTAAGACAACTGATAAAATAGCATTTAATTGCTTTGGGAAGTCAGCCTTCTGTTAGAGGCAGTGAGGGCTCTTGAGGATACCCCTTGGTTCTGGTTGCTTCAGCCCCACTCACTGTGGTAGAAGACCAAGTGAAATACAGGATAAGCAAAATGCTGATGGAATTTCCCCTGGGTCTTTCAAATGTCGTAGGAAAGCAAAGACATCATTTCCCTAACCAAACAGGTTTTGGCTTTTGGATTTGTGGTACAGGTGACGGAAGGGGAGAGAGAGAGCTTTTCCATCGTCAGCAACTGCAGTTTCAGAGCAAAGGTGGTCCCTTGTCCAGGCACGCTAATGCCTGCTTGATTAACAGGTACTGAAGGGAGCTGGACATTAAAAGAATAAGTCGGTGTTTTTTCCGTAATTGGACTGTCACTGTGTCTGGATTTACTCCTCCTGGAAGGAGGGTTAAATAGCACTGGCTCCAGCCAAAGTAATTACTCTCTTGCCAAGGCTCTGAAAGCAGACCCACAGCTCCTTCTCCCATCTCCTGCGGGTTCTTTCCAGAGTGCAGCGTTCTGCCATCCCTGATGGGTGCTGGTCTGCAAAAGGCCTCTTGCTGTCGTAGTTTAGCCGGGCCGGCAGCTAAAACAACCAGGCAGCCGTTGGCTCACTCCTCCCTGCAGTGGAATGGAGGAGTATTTTCCTTTGTGGTTCTGTTCGTGTTAATTTTACCTTTAAACTTTCAAGACCTTCTGTTTACCTACATGTGTAAACATGGCTCCATCCATTTTATGATGCGGGGATGCCTTCAATACCTTCCTGCCAGCCCGGTCGCTGCTGGGGGGGGATTTCCAAGATGTAGCTCAACAGCACAGGGATCCACTCCCCAAGGGATGTCCCAACGTCTGGACGTATGCCTGATTGCTTCACCTCAGACCAAGGGTCTCTGGCTCAGCATCCCACTTCCACTGTCGGCTGGTAGCTGTGCTGAAGGACAGAAACAGGATGGGTTTGTCACAATTGGCAGTTTGGCTTTTTCCCAGGCAGAGCTTGAACTCTCTGGTTTGAAAACCAGTGGTAGGGTGTGGGATGCTCTACCAGTCTCTCCACCTGCGGTCTTCCCTTGGTCTTTCTCTGTTCAGCCCTTGCGTTTGCATGGTGTAAGAGGCTGATGCATCTCCATCAACCTCTTGTATCAGAGGGGACAGTGAATTTGCAGAGGGGAAGGTCTACTCTACATGCAGTGCTGGTTAACCTGATTGAAAAGTTCCAGCAACTTACTCATGCTTATTTCTATAGAATTAGGAAATAGGGTAATTGTGCTGCTCATAGGAATATCCTAGAACCTGCAGATGTTTGGGGTGCCCTGTTTCTCCAGGGGTTCCAGCTTCTAACGGCCTTCATCTGGAGCTGCCTTTTCCACAGCTTGTTTCCTGGTCCTTATTTCAGAGGCATTTAAGAGGGGATCTTGATTTCCAGCAATGCTCTGTGAGTCATGAGGTAGCTGATGAGAAGTCGTTGAAAGGTACGTCTTGTACTCCAGCCAGGGCGCTGTCACGTTCTCTCAAATCTCTGCAATGGAGATGTACGGTTAAAACCCAAATACAAAATTTGGTGTCAAAATTACACAGTCTCTTTAACAAGCAAAATAGAAAAGTGAAACAGCAATTTTTTTTTTCTTTAATGGATTTATCTTTTAATTGATTAAATAGAGGAAAGGTTACAAGTAGGGTCATCTGAGACGTGGTGCTCAGGCAGGACTTGGATCCATGTGCCTGCGTTCAGGCATGTGAACCTCCAGTATGAATTTAAAGTGAGGAACTAACCAAAACCTCATTTTTTTTCTTGGAAGTTGTTTAGGGCTTTTCTGATGAGTAGTAGTGGTGATATTTTTGCTCTGCGTGATGGCAGGTTCCTTATCAGCCACGTCCTACCCCTTTTCCTGCGTGCAGAGCTGCACTGGTGAGCCAGGCGTGATGGTCCAGCCAACACGATCTGGCTCGTGCTGTTAGGAAATAACACCTACCCCAAACACAGGCGGTAATAGAAATAAGGAGTATACTTCTACAGGTATGAAAGACCTGTTTTCCCCATATTTATTGCAGCTGGGGCTCAGCCATCTATATTCTATGGGTGGTTGCTTTCCTCTAAGGCTGTAACATGGTTTTCAAAAAAAAAAAAATTACAGGATTTGGAGATGCGTTACATGGAAGTACATTGTTTAGCTCTTCCCTATTGCTGGTGCAGTCACTTACAATAAACCAGATACCAGTGCTGGGCTGCTGGCTGTGGTCCTGTAAGTGTGAGCTCATCTATGACCTCAATTCTTTCCTTCAGACACAAGTGTTCCAATTCAAACACGTACAGGAAAAAATTCTTAGCTGAAATTGTGCTGTGCGGAGTCAGACAGAATAATGACTGTGCTGATTCATGTAACTTAAGTGTGTGTGTGGGGAAATAATCTTGATTAATCTTTGGCTGGAGGAATAAGGTAAGCTTTTTTAATGTTCTGGTCTCAAAAAAAGGAAAAGAAAAAATATTAAAGCTGCAAGGCTTGAAGAGCCATCTCTCTAGATGAAAATCTGTCTCTGCCTTAGGAGGACTCTGTTAATTTTGGGTTGATATGAAAATATGTTTTTTTCAGCCTCAGGGAACTACGGCCTTTGTACATGTATTTTTCTTCATTTTGGGGTAGATGGGGAAGAAGCAGTCATAGGATATTTAACTCCTAGTGACTCATTTTTCTTAAAGTAACTCTCCAGCTGAACTCTTGATCTTTCATCCCACACTGGGGTTGTTTGGGGAGTTACTAAGTTTTCAGGATGGATATTTAAGTCCTGATCTGCTTCGGTTTTAAATTCAGAGAAAGAAATCTTTAACTACGTCTGAAGGGAGCAATGTTTATTTTCCAAAAGCGCATTCACAACAGTTTTTCTGTAATGAGGTACCTCTGCTTGAGGTGGATGCTCTATAGAACCTCAATTTTTGTGGCTGTAGCGGTGTACTGCATGATGTGCAACAGGAGTCCAAGATGGGAGCGTTTAAGTTTGGGGGAAAGAAAAGGTCAATTGAGCACAAAAATAGTAAAATGTGGCCTTTCTCATCAGTGAGCATTTATTGTCTTTCAGAATGCATTGCTTCTGGTGAGAGTAAACGGCAATAAAGAGCAATAGAGTGCTGCAAATTGGTCCATTGAATAATTCAAAATAGCGAAAAATTACATAATTGGCTTAAAGATGCCTAATCAACCCATCTAATGCCTCAGAGGTTCCCTGAGGCTTGATACTGATGGATCCGGGTGGGTTTTTCAGTGCGGTCAGTGCTGCTGCTTGGCATCTGCTTGTCTGGTGGAGGTTACTCGTTCTGTAACGCTACCACATGTGGCTCTTGGTTTTCCTATTGCCTTCCTGTTCCCAAAGATTTGATTCGAACAAGAAAAATGTTAATCACTCTTTGCACTAACTCCCAGGTGAGCTGAGAAAACCTTGTGGTGCATAGAGCTGGTGGAGTAATGGACCTACAGAATAATTTGCAACCTGATCTTTCCAGATATATTTGCATATATCTCAGAGCAGGGAATAGCTAATTCATGAATCAGTATTAGTTCCAGTACTGTGTTTTCATTTGTGTTAATGATTTGGAGGAATCATCGGGAAGTTACTGTATCCTACTGAACACCAAAAGACTAGAAATAAAGCTAGAAAAGAATCTGCAGCTGCTCTGACCAGTTCCTGGCTCATTGCCCATGGAAAATTAGTTGCAATGAAAAAAAATCTTGATTCTGAATAGTGTCAAAAAGGATGTCGAGGAGAAAGCTCGCAAAATCAGCTGGAAGTGCAGCTCAGCACTTGAGGAAATGCAGAAGTGGTTCTCCCTTGTCAAGACAGGCATTGCGCCCTGTTAAAAGCAAGCAGGTCCTTTAAATGGTTTTGATAACTGTCGCGGGAGGAATATCGCGTTCATTTTGAGGCATCTTAATGAAGGAGGCAGTGGGGGGAAATTTCAAGAAGCTGCACTTGGGAATGGTAAAATTAGGGGGCAGAATAAAAGGGGGGGAAGGAAGGCTAAATTTAGGCAAACTAGTATCTGCTGCTTTTATGGTCTGCACGTTTCTGGAAGATGTAAGTAGAGGAGGAAGAGAAATGGAGGTTGCACAGACTGATGTAACCATGAGTAATGGGACAGGATGGGGGCGGGGGGAGCACGTTCACTGCCATCGGAATGGCTCTTCCCCAATAAATCCTGGTCAGAAACATCATGCCCAAGAGGAGAGGCAGAAATCATCTGTCTCGCTTGAGACCAGTAAATTCAGGCTGCCTGGAGCTCAGGGACATACATCTTGATGAGCGTTTCTTCCGGAGCGGGATGAGCTAATTGTCTTCAGTGCCCTCTGGTTTCCCTGGCTCGGATTCACGTTTGTTGGATTTAAGTGTTGTTACAAGTAATTGCAGTTAGATATGCAGATCAGAGGAAGAAACAGGCTGTGTCGCTTATTAGCTAAAAGGATGAAGTAATTAAATTTGCCAATTTAAGGGCACTTTCCTTCCCTGTCCTTAGAAAATACTGACCCTGCAGATTTTTGATGCTGAACCGTTCATTTCAATTTTGCAAGTGGTGTTCTCATCTGGGGCTTTGATAAACTGCTCTTAAAACTGTATTTGGGGAAAGGAAGGAAACGGCCTTTGCCAGGGCTGAGCTAAGTACCCTGCTTTCTCTGGGCAGCCTAGCCTGTCTGTGCCGACGGGACATGGGATTTTATTTTTCCTTAAAGGAAAGGGGAGGGGAAAAGAAAACCCACACTGATTTTTAACAAGGGGTAACGAATTTTCCAATCTCAGAACATAGGTCATTGTACCCTGGCAGTGAAAATGGAGGAAGATAGGTGTGTAAATTGCTCTTTTTCTAGCATCTTCTAACTAGATTAGAGCTTTGCGTAGTCCCCTGTTTGCTTCTGGAGGATAGAGCTCTTTTGTGAGATTTTCGCGGTCCAATAAGAAGAAATTGGATCCAGGCTTTCATGCAGTACGTGCAATTACAGTGAATAAAATTGCATGTTATTTAAATGGTAGGGGGTAGTTGGAAGGTGCCTTATATTACTGCTCTCAAAGAAGTAGGGAATCAATCACTGGAAATGATGGATGTCTACAGAAATCCCTTTAATTAGATTGCATCGTTGAAGAGATGAAGAAGTTGGTGTCAGGGATGACCGGTCCCATATGAGAGATGGCGAGTAGAGATCCCCCCATCCCAGCAGGCAGGAGGGAGAAGCTGGGTGGAGGCATCGCTTCTGTTGCAGGGTTGTGTGTGAAATAACCAACCGCCTGCTGCTGGCGATCGCCGTGGTTATAGGAGACATCGCTTAAGCACGTGGGGCTTGGAATTTAAAGCCCGAATAATTGGCGCGGGGAAATTGGAAATCCAGAGATGACAACGGCAGGACTCTGTGTGCTGTATATATCAAGCAGCTAGTGACAGGCGGTTCCTGCCATCGGGTTTAATGTTGTTATACATTGTTTAAGGCACAGAGCGATTGGAAAAAGTGATCTCATTAACTTGTTAGCTGAATCTTTTAGTGATGAAGTACTGCAGCATTTATTATAGCAAGGGGAAAACACAACGTACAAGTCTCCTGGCCCTAAATTGAAGCTGTAACTAATGTACAAAATCCAGTTTCAGTTAATTCCATATTAATTTCTGTTTGTCTGAGTGATTCCTTTTTGCACTCCCCATCTGGGAGATGCCTTAGCGCAGAACGCTGGTTGCAGAAACTCATTACTTTCTGAGCATCTGCAGGAAATACTAGAAGTCGATTGCAACAGATGAGTCTACAAGGGAGATGAGCCTCACCAGTGATCCTCATCCTGTTGCCACATTTGAGTGGGGAAGAGCCATCTTCAGAAGGGACTAGGTCTTAATTTAATTTAAGATGACAGCCTAAGCACTAGTTATAGCTTAGAGGGTTCCCTAGAAATCCCAGCAAACCCCAACACTCCTGTAGAAGGTATCTATTTGAATGTAGCAGAGCAAAATAAATTCCCATATATTAGCTTAATTTGGAAAAAAATTGTGGTGCTGTGTTGTAGCTTTAAATGGTAACGGGTGACAGAGCCCAAAATGGAAATGTACCGAAATTCTTCGGTGGGATGCAGGGGAAAAAGCGTGGTTTTGCTGTGATGGGTAGCTGTGAAGCGATGCTTTCACAGAGTTCTGCGAAATAAACCGTGGCAACATAGACAAAATGCAATGAAAAATAAGGTACCACACCACCTAGGGTGCTCCTCGGCTGGTGAGCTCCAGTTTGTGTGTTATCTCAGTCTGACTGAGCTGTTAAATTTGCACGGTGAGGCAAGAGCTGAGTCTGAAAGAGAATTACCCAAAGCCCAGGTCTGCTGCAGCATCACTTTCTGTTGATTGTCATTAGAACTATCAGATGGTGTCATCTTTGCCTGCATTTTCTATCTGTAAATGGAATAAATTGTGTTGAAGAAACATCTCCTCTGCCCAACCTCTCTATTGAGACCTTTTGGTAATAGGAGCACCATGAAGCTACTAGCTAGAGGGTCTCAAAAGCTGCATTTTCTTCTGAAAAGTGCAAGGATTTTGGAAAACTTGCGTTTGGATAGAGTGACTCCGAACTTGTGCCTTCTTTTTATTGAGCTTTTGTATCTTTGTTACCCGGTCTTTGGTTTTGTTTTTATTGTGTGTGTTGTTTTTTTTATGTAGCTCCCCAGAGGAATTTCGAAATCGCCTTTAAGATGTTTGATCTGAATGGTGACGGCGAGGTGGACATGGAGGAGTTCGAGCAGGCAAGTTGAACGTCGGGTTGACCTCTTAATGCCACGGCATCTTAGTCATAAGTGCAGCGCTCCTCCACAATGTTCTTGTCATTTATATCTGTTACTTCTGGTTTACATCTTTTTCTTCTCTGCTGTGTTTCCTCAGTGCCTGCTTTTTCTTTTTTATTTGTTGGGTATTTCAAGCCATAATTTTCCATTCAACCAGGACAACTGTAAGTATAAACTCCGATTTCCTCCAAGGTATGTTTATAAGATGTCACCTCTAAACTAGATAAAGGATTTGTTTTCACAGTACTGGTGTCATAGGATTTTGATCCTACTTTCTTCCACAGTTTTTTTATTGCGTTCCTTAATTTTGTTTGTCTTCAGGGAACAACTGGGGTGAGTCTGCTTCAAAGGAGAATTTAGCTGTTTATTTCAATGTAATGTAAAACCGTGTTTGCGGAGAGTGTATTTTCATTAATTTCTTTCCCCTACTTCTTACAAGGTTTCATCGGCAGGGAGTTTGATGCAGGTTATTTTAATGAGCTTAGCCTGCATGTATGGTACTGGTGAGGTCCTCCTATAAGCTGTGGTTTGTGATTGTGTTGGAGCGAGAATAGACCGAAGACTTGAGCTGTCAGCAGGGAAAGGGTCTGACCTCCCCAGGCAGAAGCATTTGATGTTTTTGCCTCTGTAGAAAACAACCTTAAGGCTTTGGAAACTCAGAAACATCCCGAAGTTCTCCCTGTTGGATGAGGAGTCGCCATCTCTGTTATCAAAGAACAAGGTAGAGGAGATAACACCACCAAGCTATCTACCATTCTTGTGGCCCCTGGCATTTCTTCTGTCACCCCACATCCCTTGGGGCTGTACATTTGATGTGGAAACTGCCCCTTCTGGGCAAAGGAAGCGAGAGGTGGTGAAAAGCTGTGTGCTGGTATCTGAGAACAAAGCAGGCCTGAGTAATCTGGCTACAAATTCTCATTTACCAGCTGATGGGAGGATTACTTAACTTTGGAGGAGTCTGTAAGAGGTCATACTTGGGGCACTGGCTATAAATGGGAGGAACTAGGGGCAAAGCAGGTCTGTTAAATTAATTCCACCCCCCCACCCCAATCTTACGCTGTCATCCTTCTTAATTTATTACCTGTTACCATGATTTTGCCCCGGAGCTGTATAATATATCTGGTTAACTGTATGTTTTCAGAGGCAAACTTTGGACTGTGAGGAGAGTGAAGTATGTTTCTCTCCAATATGGTGTCCTTTCAGCTGACAGCTTGTAATGTAAACCCAGGAGTTGTTCATTTTCTTTCGAGTGCAAATTTGAGTGCACAGCTACATCCAGCTTATTGTGCTGTTTGGCACTGCCTCCCTCTAAACTACTGATTTAGCTGTGAAAAATTGCAAGTTTCTCTCTTTTCCCAAGTAAAAAAATACTGCTCTTCCTTCTGTTTGTGTAGCGCACGAATACAGCACCCTGCTGCAGCCGTCTGATAATCTTTAACAATTCAAAAGGTGTTTTACAGTCGTTACTAATGTTCTAGAGTAAATTCAATTATGGGGATAAATGAATTCAAGAGAAGTGGAGAACGGTTAACCGCCTACTAAAAATGGAATGACACCAAGGTACTAAAGCAGGCGTCATGTTTGGCTTTTTGATTAGACAGGTAAAGTAAGAAAGTGTATTTCTTGAGGAAGAATATTTCAGAAGCGTTACAGAAATGAAAGTACAAAATTGAATTAAATGATTTCAAATAATCAGGTAGGCAAAGGGAAGTTATATGTGCATTAAGTCATATAAAAATCCTTAGGAAGAGGGACATATTTTTGTTAAGCTTGTTCTATGTGTCACTGCCTCTATATAAAGGAATAAAATTCCTGGTTAGCATCTGAGTATCTTGGTGAAGACTGATCTTCCAGAGCTTTCGAGTCAGAGGATGAAGGAACTGTTTTGGAAAGCGAGAAGCAGCTTGTAACAGCTTCGCAGGTATCGCTGGCAACGGATTTGGTGCATTTTGCAAACGGAATTAAAGCAAACAGAGCTTCAGTGGGAGGCACATACATAACATCATACATATATATATGTATATGTAACACGCAATTTCTGTGATAAATACTCTTTTTCACTTGTTATGGAAGTGCCCTAGAGCATGAAGGATGGCAGGGTTTGCAGGTCTGTCCCATAAATATCTTATCTGGCAGGGACAGCTGGAACTGGCCCTGCCACAGGGGATTACACTGCTAGAAGTGGCATCATTTTGAAGAAGCAACATTGTTTTGGGGAGAATGGGTAGTAAAAGAAGGGAAAGACAAGGGTTGTCACAGAATCATCGTTCCATCTCTGCTGGCTGTGAGCACGTGGGAATGAATTTTATATTCCCCTTTCACGCCTCGTCTTCTGAGACAGCCAACATCAGGTCCTTCTTCTCATTAACATCTGAAAAAACCTTAAGAGTATTCATCAAGAAAGAAAATTACTTCCAGTAATTTAGCTAATATGTGAGCAAGTTGGAGGCTTTTAGTACCCAATAAGAAAATACTGAATTTCTTCAGGCGTCAGTGAAGAGCTCAGATTTTAATTTTTTCGTAGTTGATGCATATAGTTTGCTCATAGCTGTGGGTAGTTTGGTGCCTGCATCATTATCATCCTCAACTTCTCATCCTTCAGCATGTAAACTGTTAGTTTAATCTTTTATTTTTAATCTGAAAGTTGGATGGAAAGTAGTAAACTCACAGGCAGTGTTACTCATGATTTCTCTTCAAACCATTAACTATTTTCATTGATTTCCACCAGCACCCCCCGCCTTGTCTGGTGCAAAAGAGGAAACAGATGACAAACGCTTAGGCTGAAATACGTACAAAAGATGGTGAAGCATCTCTGTGCTTCACATCCTCGTACGATCGATGAGCTGTGGGGGAGGACAGCGCTGGCTGGGCTGGAGATCAACTTCTTGCAGTGGTTGCCTGTGTTGTTGCTTATTAGGACTATCCAAAATAACGACCAGCTAAATCATTTTGGCTCCAGTGCCCGCAGATGGATTTTCAAACTGTCGGACGCTTGATATAGATGAAGAGGGAAGAGGAGGGGGTGTAGGATGCCGTATAAATAACACCCGGGAGAAGATGCTCTATCGAGCAGTCTGCAATGTGGTAAACATTTGCTTCTGCAGAAAAAGGGGCAATTTTCCAAGCTGGTGGTAAACTGCATTGCTTCAGACAGTTTATAAATATTTGTCTCCAAAATGTGCATGCAGAGCTCGCAATTAAAACGGAGCACAAAGCAAAATAAGGAGTTGCTATTTACAGTGCAAAAATCCTTCCTCACATCACAGTGCATGTTTCAAAGAAAAAAAACCCCAAAACCTCTTTTCTGTATATTTTTTTGTTCTGTTCCTCTGACTCGTCTTGGTTTTCTCTGTAGTAGAATAGCCACTAGTCTATTTTAGTGAGGTGAGCCCGGCAGTGATGTTCTCCGGAGCATCCCCTTTGAGGTTGTTCCAGCGCTTGCTCTCTTGTCAGGAAAAAATTGAACACTCTGTATCCCATGATAACGAGGTCCTGGCATCCTTTTGACAGCTGGAGCTGTTTTCCTCCCTTCCTTCCAACTTTTTTCAGCAGGAGGAAGAGGCTGAAGGCGAAGCAGCGGTGGTTGCTGGAGCTTTGGGAAGCCTCTACTGTCGAGGCTGAGTGCTGGGCAGCACGTTGTGTGGCTTTTCTTTTTCTCCCCTTCTTTCTCGCCCTCATTGTCCTCAATCTGAATCCTCCCGTAGCATCCAGTTGGAGCAGTGCCTTTGAGAAGGTCCAGGGCACTGCTGAGAGCTCAAGGAAGGAGGATGATACTGTTTGCCTCCGGGGTTTGTTAAAAACCCTGAGATATTGCTGTTATAATGTGTACTTTCACACTTGGCTGTCTTTGTGCAAATATCCTGCTCTGCTGG
This sequence comes from Psophia crepitans, assembly GCA_013399095.1. NCBI lineage: Eukaryota > Metazoa > Chordata > Aves > Gruiformes > Psophiidae > Psophia > Psophia crepitans. The sequence goes on along the minus strand of VWZZ01006493.1, from coordinate 593,389 downwards.
TTAACTCAGCTACTTCTGTGTCACTTGTTATTCTGCTGGCGCTGCTGCTGGGGTTGTGTTTGGGCTGATGCAGCCTGCGGGACTTTTGGAGAGCCCTTTGCTATGCTTGGGTCAGCCTCTGCCTGCAGCTCGACTTGCTGCACAGCCCCAGGAATGGAGGAGCTTCAGGCTGCAGCAGGCAGCAAGGAGGGGGTGCCTTTGGGTAGAAAACCCCTGGGTTTGTGCCCAAGTTTTCAAGTTTTTTCTTCCCTGTGGTTGCCTCGGCTTTCTCTCCTCCCGCGACTTCACTGGGAATGAGCTGTTCTCTGCTGACCAGGTGTAGGATCAGTGCTGAAATGCTCATCTACAAACCAGGTGAATTGTTTCTTAAAATTGGTTTTAAGCATTTTATACTCCTCTTTAAGCAGGACTTAAAGAAACCCAAAGCCTAAGTTAAGCCAAATTTTTTGATTGTCTTGTCTCTTGAGAATTATTTCAGGAAGAAGGAAAAAACCAAACCAGAGTGCCATGGCTGAGCCTGGTTAGCGTAAGTCCCGGTGGCGGTTTTGGTGCTAATGTCCTCCCTCTTATTTTTAGGTCCAGAGCATCATTCGCTCCCAAACCAGCATGGGCATGCGCCACAGAGACCGGTCTACGACGGGGAACACCCTGAAAACTGGCTTCAACTCTGCGCTGACGACCTACTTCTTCGGGGCGGATCTGAAGGGGAAGCTGACCATCTCCCACTTCCTCGACTTCCAGCGCAAACTGCAGCATGATATTCTGAAGCTCGAGGTTTGGGTTCATTTTTTACGTGTGCTGGAGAGTGCAGCGCAGCGTGGACGGTGCTGTGTGACATGGTTTCTGGAGGAAGAGCAAAAGGACGGGAGGGGTTTGGAGGGAACTACTACAGCAGCCGGCAGGTCCCGGGTGCATGTATCTCCGTGTGGCGCTCACCTTGCCAGCAGCTCGGCGCTGCTGATGGAGATGATCGGGAGATGCTGTAGAAAAAGACAAAAGAGCTTGTGAGCAGTCTGTCGCTACCTTCCAAGGAAGGTTTGTCTCATTCCTAGTGAACAAGCTGTGCCCTGGAGGACCAGGGTTCGTAACCATCCCCAAACTCTTTATCTCTGCTTTTGTCCCCACTTTCTAGCTTACTTCACTATTCCGAGTATCTCGGCTGCATCAACCCTGATAAATAGGTGGTCTCTGTTATGTGACCTCTGTTATTCACTTCTGTGTTAATAAGTGCTATAAGAAATGCCTGTATATTCTCAGTCTCTCACCCTTCATTTGAATTGAAGGTCTCCTTCCTTGCGTTACCAGGAGTTAAGCAACTCCTGATATCCGTCCTCCTAGTCACATAGCTGGAATTTAAGCATGAAGCTTCAAAATTTGTGGTTTTTTCCGGACTAAAGTGAGTACGAGAATAGCAGCGGGACACTCTTTGGTCTGTGTCTCAGCCCCCAGGCGGAGCTGGCTCAAAAATGGTGCCCTTGTCTGGAGCAGGCTCAAGGGTCTGACCTGGCTTGAGCAAAGCCAGGCTTTTATTTGCATTAGAAATGAGGATTTTGTGCACAGGAAAGTTCCCCCCCCAACCCATGAAGATGACAGTATTTGGAGCTCACCATCACTTGTCTGATGTACGAATGTCTGCGTGCTCAGGTTGTGTGACCCAGCTGATTAACAGCATTTTATTAAGCTGCTGTTAAGTCAGCTGGCTGCGAACTTAACCTGAATTTATTCCTTTTTTTTATTTGGAGTTTCACAAATCTAAGTAAGAAACTTACCCAAGGGCTAATTTATTTTTTTTATTAACGTAATTGTCCAGTTCACTGACTGCATTGAACTGGTCATTAAAGCGGGGGTGGTGTGGCTCTGCGTTTGCAGGGGGGATAGGCTAGTTGAAGAAAATGTTCTTCATGCACCGGAAAGCGTCAATTCCGCAGTGCCTCTACAAATTAAAAATGAATTAAATACTTTTTAAGATTAATAAACATAAGCTGAAACACAAAGGGAAGTAAAACAGAGATTATTCTCTCCTTATTTACTGTCCTGCTCCAGTTTCCCATATGCCCGCTGCAGGGATGGGCAGTAAGAGGGCACTGAAGTGTTATCGCTGACTCTGCTCAGGTCCTCCGCTCCCTCCACCGGTCCCCACTTAGCTCATTAAGAAGCAGTTTTCAGTTTCATGGTACTTGTTCTTCTTTTACTCCTGCAACACTTTCGTATTAATTTAGTTTTTAACGATTTCAGTCAATTTTGTGTTTTCCTGGTGAATGTTAGTTGCCTTTCTAACAAGTTAGTTATTAATTGGGGACAGAACGAGATATTTGTGTCTTGGTAAGTTAATGAATATCATAAATGCATCGTTAGTGAATTCCTGATAGCACCCTTGAGCACAGTACTGTGCTGTGCTTAGCATTATTGATACTACTTTTAACTGAAAAATTGACCCATGTGACGGTAAGTGTTCTGTTCTGCCAAACGTGGGTTGTTTTTTTTCCCCGCTGAGTTCATGATGCTTACGTCCATGATTTTTCTGTTCAGAGTTCTCATGGATTTAGGCAGTAGAGGCCTATTTCTGTCCTCAGTGTTATGTAACGTGGCCTCTCTCCCCCTCTGCTTTTATCTCTTTTGACATCATCTCCCACCTTCTCTCCTTCCTTCACATCTGATGTTTTTGTTCACGGTTAAGCGGCCTTTCTCATAAGTGTCTAGTGGGTTTGCATTGCTCCTTTTCCAGGGAGTTCTCTAACGAACTCGCCCACTTAAAAGAACGCCATAGTTCAGGGAAGGGACATCCCTCAAGTATTTACCTTGACCCATACAAATCAGAGGAGCATGAGAAGTGGCACGAGGAAATACTGTACTACAGAGATTGAGGTAACTCGCGGAGGTGATTTTTAACAGCTTCCCTTCTTTTATGTGTCGATTTGGGTAACGAGCCTGCGAGTGCAGCGGTCCTTCGTCAGCCTCATGCTCAACTGCCCGTGGAGATCATCTTTGGATCGTTCTCTTAGCATGGTTAGTGTTACAGGTGAACAAGCAGGAGCAGAAAAGAGCTGGTGGCAGATCTGCCGGGGGCTCATCTCAAGTCCTGTACCCTCATCTACTCCTTCTTTGCTGGCTTAGCAAAATCAGTACACGGTCTGAGGCTGGGATGTTAATTTAAAAACCAGGTTTTGTTCATGTTTTCTATCTGAACTCCAGGAAGGGCTTTGGAGAAATGCACTGTGAGCAGCTCTGAAGAATATCTCCTGGGGCTGGTGCAGCCCCTGAGGGACACAGTACCTCTGTTCTCAAACTGGGATGCTTGCTTTCTCTCTTCCAAAAGAAATCTAATTTAAGTAAGACCTTTTTCTAAAGCTGTTTTCCCTTCGGCTCGGGATCCAGGCGTATCTGCAGTTAATACACTTGAAAGCTGGTTTCTTCTGCTGACTGTGAAGGTGGAACAATAGTTTGACCATCTGAACCCACTTTCCTCATACTGAATTTAGTACCTTTTTTTTTCCCTTATCAAAATACTCATGCATATTTCTTCTTAAGATCAAGCAGAAACTTCCTCAGAGGAATTAATAGGGCAAAGCCCTGAACATTTCAATGTTCCTTATGGCTGAAGTGCTGACGGCGTGTTTAAGTAACCGTGGCCTGGCTTTTTCTTTTTCCCTTCTGCTTTTTTTTAATAAAAGTACATTTTCCATCACTTTATGGGAACTCAGCTATCAGCTCAGTTGCAGGAAGAAAAGAATGAGAAAAGTAACCACAGCCAGAGGAAGAGGAGAAGCTTTTAACAGCTTATTACAACTTTTTGTGATTTGGCTACTTTGAGGAAGCCGTGGCCACCTTGCTGCGTTGCGGGGTGGCCTGGCTTAGCTGAAGCTGAGCCGCAGGAACCAGCCCACCAAACGGGGAAGGCTCCGGGCAAAGTCCTCACAGCTTTCTTACTGCATTCACACTGCCTGGCATTAGCGCCTATGGAAAGACTTCCTTTCTTCTTGTCACTTAGTGTGACAAACGGTGACAGGGACAGGCTCCACAGCTATAATGTGTCCTGGTAGGACAGGCGGGGTTGAGCTCAAATGGTGCTTTTTCCTTTTTTTTTTCTTTGGGTGTTAAAGTACTCTGCAAATTAGGAAGATGGATAGAGCTTGACATCATTGTTTATGCTATTTCTGCTTGTTAGTGTCTGCCCTAGATACCGCGGTGGCCTTGGTGGACCAAAAGGAGTCCCAGCCAGCCCATGGGTCTTTTCCAGCCAAAATTTTTCTGATTCTTGAGGTGCCTATAGAAAAGATGTGTTAGCCCTTAGTTCTCTACATCCATGTCGCCTCTGAAAGGTAACCCAAAACCTGCTAATAGCAGTGATTTCATCTCCGTATTTAGTCTTGTTTTATTCCCCTGGCCTTTCTGCCAGCAGTGAGATAAGTGCCTATGGCATAAGACCTTCGGAAAGACATTTTTATTTTTTTTCCCCCCAAATTGCCTGCAGTTAAATTTCTATAGCGCATTGTTTCCCTGGCAGTTGCTCAGGGAGGGCATTTGTTCTCAGCTGAATTGGTGAAGTAGGTACTAATCCAGCCCTGCGCCTCGTAGGTGTGGGGCTGTCTTCCTGGCAGGAGACGCTACGTGGAGAGGGAAGGTTGTGCTGCTGCATGGCTTTGAGCAACTCCATGTCTTTCTGGTGTGAACTAGGGTCTACGCTTCACTGTGGTGGGTTGAAGATTTGCAGATAGGCTGAGTCAAATTCTCGTGTAGATTTGTATCCTTGTGTTTAAACACAGGAACCTTTGCAGATCTTTGCTTACCCAAGGATCAAGGATGCCCCTCCCAAGCAAAAGGTCTTCTCAGGCACTGGAGCAAAGAGAAGTAAAATGGGATTCTGTGAGACTGTGGCAAAGGGACCACATGTCACTGCTGTCATTCTGAGAATCACCAATTTTGTGTCTGTTCTGTGACAAGTGATGGGCGAGTGAGTAACTTCTTTACCCTGGAAACTCTTGTTCTCGTGACCAATTCTGATAAAATTGTTGCTTGGCTTGTTTTTTCTGAAGAAGGGGTGATCGATCGTGTCGAGCAATTCCATCTGCACGTATCTCATTACACAGTCCCACATCCTTTTGCATCTCAACCCTCTCTTAACTAATATTCTGATTCCAGAATCACTTCACAATATGGTTTGGGGTAATAACTTGAGTTCCGAAGTGCCTTTCTGTTCTGAGTCCCGCTGCTGCAGTAGCTGGTACCTGAGTAATCCTGTACCAAGTATTAAGAACTACTGTGGTCTTACCAGATTACTCAAGAGGTTTTTTGGGATTCTGCCTTGTTTTTATTTTGACTTGCAGACTGATACAGATTGTCACCGATTTGTTAACGTAGGCAACAAAGCTTGCAGTAACGAGTCGTTTATCTTTGTATCTGCTGCAGTGGTTTAGGTGAAAGAAAAAGGTAACTTTTAAGTTAATGGTTTTAACTAGCCTGAAGAATGAAACCTGGCAGTGTCAGATTGGCTTTGTAAGAAAGGGCCCAAAACTTGAACTTTTGGGAGGTCAATTTGCTATCGAATTTATATACGACCTTTTAAGTCACCCTTATAGTAGTCTCTGTCACAGTTAGCTGTGTTGTCACAAAGTTGTGTCCTTTACCTGCTGATTCGCTCCCCTGTCAGCTCTGCTGCCAGCCTGGCCACCATGGGAATGATGAAAGGGTATAGCATTTTCCCTCTTTTGTTCTTTATGGATTCCTCCTCCTCTGCATCTGGTAGTAGATTTTGTAAACTTAGGTAGTTTTGTCAGTTCTATATCTAGTTTTGAGGTGTCTGTCACATAGAATTAGAGCAGGGAGAGGAATATTAATAAGCCGAAAATACAACTAAAAAACAGCTGCTTTTTGGGCAACCAAAGAAAAACCCGGAGCAGCTTGGCTTTAACATTTTTTGTTCTGGTGCGTTGCCTAGGAGCAGCTGCTCTGCTAAGACAACAGACTGAATGTGCGCTTGCGGCCTGCCTGTGCAGCCGCAGGACGGGTGCTAGGATGCCGAGACACGTGGGAGAAGAGCTGTGGAGCATGAGATCTGTTTGAGACCTCCTGCGTTGATCCTCTGCTACCCAGTTGTGCCTTTGTGCTATTACATACCAAGTTCAGCTCAAACCGCTTTCTCTTGGTCAAGCCAAGATTGGGCAGAGGCAGATTGGGAAGGAAGGAGTCAGTGGATGGGATGTCTCGGAGATGAAACCTGTCTCTATCAGAGTCTGAGAGCACATGCTCTGGGTCACTATTGTCATACTCTGGTTCTAGCTTCAGGGTATGTTGATAATCATTAACCTTTAAACAGCATCTCTGCAAGGGAAGAGGAACTTGTCATCAAGGCTTTTTTCCCCCCGCAAAAGTCCTTTCTAGAGTCAAGGCCATGACAGGTTTAGTGCCAAGGAGAAAGGACTTAGCAGGCTTATTTCTGCAGATATGTATACTCTCTCTTCTGTGTTTCACGTGTTAGAAGTTTTAGGGGATAGAAATAAGGTTGATGACTGTGACTTTGTGATGCGTAGCCATGAAGGTGTTGTGGAGGACAGAATTTCATGACATCTCCAGTTAAAACCAGGATCATCTGACCACCGTGAAGAGATTCATGTCAGGGAACTCTGTAGTTAAGGAGTCACAGCCCAGAGTACACATATGTAAACTATGTATTTCTACTCAGGCAGTTGGAATGAACTGGACACCTCAGCATCTTTTTTGATGGCATTCAAAGGTGCTGGCAGCCTGCTTCTGTCTTGGCATATGGATGGAAAGGGTCATGTGAAACTTTCGGGTTGCCCCTGCTGTCTCAGGGTTTGGGGAAAAGCTGGCATTCGGTTTTTGTCCAGTGTTGGCCAAAGACTTGGTAAAAATTCAGAGTGGGGTGTTAGTATGGAAAAAAAAAAATCTGGATAATAGGGATAAGTTATGAGGCCATGCCATGTGCACCTTGAAGGAAAGACAGAAGGGAGATATAACTGTCTCCGTAAACATGAGGAGTCTCTATAAAGAAGACTGAAGCAAGTAATTTTCATCAATCAGCGATGGCAGAGCAGGTAATGAAAGGCTTAAATGTGCACCAGGGAAAGTTTAGTTTAAACACAAGATGGGTTGAATTCCAGTCCCCTTTTTTTCATTAAGAAGGGAGAGTGCCAGGAGGTGGGTGGTTCAGTGGCACGGGAGGTACCGAAAGCTGTGCTTCGTGCCTCTAGCGGAAGATGCCGTAAACACTATTCCTAACCAGTTTCTCCCAGTACAGGCTGCAAAAGCAAGTGGGGAAATTGTCTGTGCCAGAGAAATCAAACCCTTCCAGTGCCTCGGTCTGAAAGGTGGAGCAAGTCAGGTATCAGCTGTGGCGTGGTTTAGGGGGCTCGGGATGGTAAGAGCACATCGAGCATCTGCAGGTCAGCAGTGAAATGCTTGGTAAGACATACTGGGGGTGCTAACTGGTGTGCTCTGAGGAGTGATGGGTGCACCAGCCTTTGGGCTCTGCTTCAGTCAGCTCCAAACTTGACCTACGTGAGCACGGGTGGACCATGTCTGGCTGTGTGGTCATCTCCAATGTACCTGTTGGACTGAAATCAAGTAAAAGCCCTCAGGCAGCCACTTCTTAAATTGTGTCTTAGCTGTAACTCTGGTCTGCTCCATCAGCATTGATGAGCGAGCAGTTGCAGTGCTACGGCTGGCACCTACACGCTGAGGTTAAGGGCAGTGGCACCAAGCGGGTATCCAGCATCAAGCTGAGAATGTCCTATGGTCAGCAGACCAAAATAGTCAGTGGTCCGGAAGCGTGCCGGTGAAGCTGGCATGGGTGTGACAACATGCGGGCATTGAGGTGCTGCAGCTGCTGGTGAGCATTGCTGGGATGTTGCTGGAATGCTCAGGAGCAGCTTTGCCATCTCCTTGTTTGGGATGGGTGCTGCACGAACTGATGAAGGCAACCATCACAATGTCTGGTGAGAAAACACCCTCTGTGGTGTGTGCTGCTGCTGCTTTGGTCGTATTTGAACCGGGTGACTTCAATGTGGTTGATGCAGTGACTCTGCAGGGGAAGTCGTTTGAGGATTTTATTGGAATTTCTATTTACTGCATCGTTAGTAGCAGTAGAGGGTTTTGCTCTGTAACAACAGGCTGCTTTGGTCTATGGAGTGTGCGTAAATCCACTCCCGAGCTCCTGTAGTGCAGCACGCTGAGCCCTGCGCTCACGCAGGCAGCGGAGCCTTTTGTAGGACCCCTGCAAACAGAACCCTGAGAGTGATACTTCAGTTAATTACCTTGCCACAAGAGTGTGCGTGTGGAGGCTTGTCCATTCTCTACGACCCCATGAAGCAGAAGGGATAAGTTAACACAGATGCCTTTGTGTGTGCTCAATTCAGTTAACCAAGAGCCAGGTAGTCCCAAACGTTGATGGGCAAGAGGCTGGTGAGTGTCTGGGTGAAGGTGTTGGCAGTGGGGTAGCTGGGTGATGTACCTGGGTGTGTAAACCCACACAGGGGAGGGTTTCGGACCAACGCTAGCTCGTTCACGGCAGGCTCAGCACACATGCAGGATTTCGTGCTGGGTTTTGTGCTCTTAGGCTTTGTGAGGAAGGCTGGAACTGTCTCAGAAGCTTCTGCGCTTTGTTTTGTTGCTGGGCGTTTGCAGTGTCCCGGTTAGCTGACAAAAATCAAAGCGAATGTTTAGGGCTGCGTGTTTCTCATCTTCTCGTGGACCCTCGAGCACAGCGCCTGCAGGAGCGTGGGCAGTGTGTTTTGTTAATCACAGAACAAGTGAAACATGTATTGCCCAAGGGGCTTGCTGTGCTTCCTTGGGTGAGAATGTCAGCCGGCTTCTTAGGCACGACCCAAAATAAGTACAGATCAAGTCCTGCGCCATAACAGCACACTAAAATCGTGGTTTTGGGGAGTTTCTTAAGAGCAGTTCTTGTAGCAGGCGTTCCTGTTGATCCTGTTGGTGCATTAAGGACACCGGAGCAGGATGCTGGCAGTCCCTTTTCCCTGTGAGGCTGAATCAAACTGCTGCAAACTTATTTTTCTTGGCAAACTGAGTGCCGAGGTCAAGCAGAAACAGCGTGAACTCGTAACGGGCAGTAACAGAGCTATATTTCTTAAAATTGTGTGTATCAGTTCCATGGAGACTTTTATTTGCGTTTTCCAGAGCAATAGTTTGGCTCGGCTATTCTCTGGGTATCTCTGCAGAGGTGCTGGGGACTTGTACGGCTTCTGAACTTTACTCTTTTCTCATTCAGTGAGCAGGTGGGATGGAAAAGCTGCTCCGTTCCTCGCGCTGAGGTACCAGGAGCATTGTCAAGGGCAGGAATGGAGCCAAATGTGGAGAGCAGCAGTGGGAGGTGGCTGCTCATGTCTTCCCTCTCTCCATCCTAGCAGTCAGCCGAGTGCTTCCCTTTAATTTATCAGATGTGTCCCTTCCCCTTAGTATTACTGATTTCTCTCCTCTACATTTTTTTTTCTTTTCATTTCTCCACTGCATGAAATTTCACAATGCAGGTCTTTTCAGGGCTGGCAGGAAGTTACTTTGATTCATGAGGATGAATTTCAGGTGCAGCCATCTTTACATAACCTTTTTTTAATTGCTCATTAAAGTGTAACAAGTTGCTGGTGATTGGAATTAATTTTTTCCCCCTTGCAGGCAGCAGTGGCATGCCAAGGTCAATGAAACCTCAAAAGCATCTATCAAACACCTGGCGTGCTGGGGTTGCTCTGCCGCTGACGGATGTAGGTTTTTAACCTGGCTGCTATATATTCACTTAAGCTGCTCTCCGAGAGCTGAAGGAAAGTGTGAAACAGGGAAAGCGTTCAGAAGATTGGATTTTTCTTGTGTGAAAATAGCTCCCTTTTCTTTCATATCTTTTTTTTTAAGAGAAGCAAGCTGCTGCTGGTAGCTTTGGGAGCGTTTTTCCTGACCTGATCCAGCTGTACAACCCATGCTGGAGTCCAGGGATTCGGGTAGGGGAGGGAGTTCGTGGGCAATTAAATAATTGGGATGGTCTGGCTAGTTTTATGAGGCTCAGAAGTGGTTTCCAAACCTGAGGACACAGCCTGTCCCCGGTGGAGCAGGGACCTCCAGCAGCAGCAGGCAGCATGCCAGCTCGGCACAGCCGGCGTTGCAGCACGCCGGGGCAGGAGCTGCTGCAGCGCTGCAGGCAGGGAGCCTCTCAGCCTGCTCCAGGCACGGGAGGTGGGACATGGTGGCCGTACTTTGCTTCTCTGTGTGGTTTAAGCAGCTCTGGACCGACCTTCTTTGCGCTGCCCAGCGTTGCAGGGCGATGCCCAGAACAGCCTGCGCACGGTGGTTTGGGCTGGGTTTGGCGTTTCGTCCTCCGCATCCTTCCCGCTTGCCTTTCTCCCGCTGTTGGTAGCTCTGATCATCTTTAGAGCTGTTTCTTCAACTGTTTTTTACCAAATAATGTAGTTGGGCTTTGTTGGTCCCATCCAGTGGCTCTTTGCAGGATGCCAGGCTGTATCAGGAGCACTCTGGGTTTCACCTTGCAAAACCCCGGGTTTAGATCCATGTGCACTGGAACCTTTCAGCAGAATTGACAAAAAATTATTATTTTCAAACCTTCGATATTTCCAAATAGTCTTGAAACTTTTGCCTCACTTTGTTTTTTTTTGGCAAGAACTTGATGCCTGCACAACCACTACAGCTTAATCCCAAATACGTTAAATTATTAAATTTATTTGGATGGAGGAGGTTGCTGAGGTTTAGGAAGACGTACAGTGTTTTCCCTTTTTTTCTTCCTCTGTCACAGTTGCATATACAACTTGACAAGAGATTCTGGCAGCCTGCTTCTCCAGAACAGTAAGCAGAGCCAGTGCTGCAGTAGTTCGCCCATAAATAATGTATTACAGCCTGTCAAATAAAGCTTTGAGCAAATACCACTTTAAAGGGTCGTATATTGTGAATCTGAATATTACCCTACAAATCATTATTTCCCAGACCCTTTTGATTCCTATTGCGCTCACTGTGGCTCTCCTAACAGGTCACCTTTTTCAAATACCTCTAAACCTGACAGAATTAGTATTAGTGATATTTGTTATTGGTGTTTGTTTAGCCAGCATAAATAAGCTCAAAAATCATCCTTCAACACTCTGTTCTGCATCCAAAAGATGATGCTAATCTTTATATAATTATTTTTGTTGGTATCTCAATCGGAAATAAGGAGTGATGCATGCACACTAATTTTTTAGATGCTTGCTTTGAGATTTTAGGGAATATGTAGTTTGTTTGGTTTTTAGGAGAAGCTTTCCCAGAAATTGAAAAGCCTGTTAAAATATAGCTAGGTATTTTGCTGGTATAAATAAGTGTTTAAAGAAGATAGAAATTATATTGCCAGGGTGCCTGGTTGCAGCTAGTTTTTGAAGTTCAAGAATACCTACATCATATTTATGGAAGATGGGTTTAGGAGTATTTCTGAGAAGTAAAACCCTAGTAAATTGAAGATGCCAATTCCTGCACAGCTGGAGTACTATGCATTGTGGTATTTAAGTTTAATATCCCTTCTAAAACGGGGATGTAACCATGTTTCATATTCTTTCCCTGTGTTTATAGACTGGCAAGGGCACGCAGGAACTCTTGGGATGAGCCTGTGCACTGCTAGGTGTGGGCATAATGGCAGGAAAAGCAGCGCGGATTATCGCTTCGTCTGTGCGCCTCAGCCGTTGTATTCCAGTCGCGGGATACGTCCCAGGAATAAATTCACGTCCCAAAGCACAGATCGAGCTGACTTTCCCCGGCCTGGGGCTGGTGGAAGGGTCGCACCCTGAAGGTGCTCAGCAAGCAGCATGGGAGGTGTCACTGCTTGTTCTTTTGATGCTGCTTTAGAAGCCTGAGCTGTGCTTTCATCGTGCTGGGTGTTCACCTCTCGTGTCAATGGGCTTTCGAGGCTCTTGCTGGTTTTGGTTGATGTTAAAGGCCAGTTGAACCTGTGGCGAGTGCGGCCACTGGAAGGGCGTGATGGTTATTTTAACAACCTTCTTCAACAAACCAAGCAAGCAAAACAAAATAAGCCACCGTTTAGCGTACACACCAAGAGTGCGATGCCGATTAGGAAGGAATAGAAATCCCACTTCTCAAGTGTGAGGTTTTTACATCCGTTTGTGGCTGTAGGGTGATGCTAAGCCTTCTCCAAGGGTTTTGGTGCTCCGGCATCACTCCCCAGGTAATGGCAGAGCTGGTGGTGTTCACCTGGGCATAGTTCAGTCTGGTGGCAGCAGTGACAACGCACTGCTCCGTGGCTTTTAAGCAGGTTTTTTTTTTTTACACTTGCAGTCTCTGATGAGGCAGAGTTTCAGCACTGGGCCTTAAGGTAGAAATTTCCCATATTGGTCATGTTGGCTATGACAAATTTAGTGAGGAGGTAGAAGAGTCAGCTGGAATGAGAAGTCTTCCCCTGAGGAGTGCCTGGTACCCAAGCTTGACCTTTTTTTGAAGGAGGGGTGTCCTGGGGGCTAGTTAAAATTTCATCTTGCGTTTCCTTTCTGAAACACCGCCGTTTCTCAGCTGAAGCCCTGCGTCCTGCCGCACCAAACCCAAGCTGGAAGAGACAATTCAGCCCTGACCCCACGATGTACGGCGCGCCAGGGCTGCAGATCTGTGCTCACAGAGACATGATGCTGTTTATACCCTAAACCTCTGGTTTAAACAACACTTCCTGGTTTCCCTATTGTTTTACAGATTGGAAAAGTCTCCATTTGAGGTGGATGGTCCATCTCCACGGTTAAGGAGGACCGAGAGGAGGTCCTCCTGCCTGTGCCAGATGGCTCCTTAGCCATCAGCGCTGCTTCATTTCCCAGCAATGAGCCTTGCAGCTGGTGGTGGCAGGAGGAGAGGTGAAAGGAAACCAGCGGCTGTGTTTAAGAAGTTCAGTGGGTTCTGCTTTTTTGGGGTGGGTTTTTTTTTTTTTTATAAAGATGTTTCTCATGATGGTGTCTCTGAATTGGTTCAGGCTGGATGCTTCTCAGGAGCTGGCATTTGGTTCCCTGCAGGACAAGGTGGATTGAGGTAGTGGGGGAGAAAGTAGTGAAGTCTGGAAACAGAGGTATTGTGTGTCTGTTGTTTTATGGTGGATCCTTGTGTTGCCTTTCTAGAAAGTAATGCGGTTAAGGGGATATGAGAGCAGGGAAAACTGTCTGTTTATTTGCTTTCTGCTCTCCTCACGTGCTGAAGCCTTCCCTCCATGCACTGAAGAAGAGAGTAGGGTTATTTATTCAGACAGTAAGCTAGAAGGAATCTTACTGCCATTTCAGCTTATAGAGGAACAGGAAGCTGTTCATTCTGTCTGATGGGGTTTTTTGCGGGGGGTGAGAGTACTTAACGCGTGTTTAAGATGATTAGTCTTTTGAATGACTGTAGAAAGTATCCTCATGTCTTACATGGACTGACTGCTGGGACTGGGCTACCGAAGCTGAGTCGGTTGGCAGTGGGAGAGCCAAGTGCTGTGCCCCATTTCTCCTGCTTTCTTACCCTTCCATAAACACCTTCTGATTTCCTTGCACATCACGCTGGCTTTTAATGTATTTCAAAATACTGCCTGTTATATTTTAGGCTAATTTCTTCAGCATCTCTGGCATCCTGGCTTGCAGGAAGAACACTGGAGAGCGTGTATTTCATTATTTACCGTATCCTTGCCTGTGTGCGGATGCAGAATCCGCTGCTGGCACCAAGTGGCTGTGGGTGGAAGCTGCTCTGGAGGTGTTGGACTCACCACCTGTCTGTCTGTGGTGTGTGCTTAGATTTTTGGGGTTGCGGTTTAGAGGGGATTAGGACCCCCCTGTTGCCACCCCAGTTTCCCCAATGGTGGGTGTCATGTACGGAAGCTGCTCTGTGCCAACTGGTACCTCGTGCTGTTGGCTGAGTGATTGCCTTGGCCGTGCTCTTCCTTTCTTTAAGATATATGGAAGGAAAAAAGGCTGTCAGAGGACTTGTTTGCTCATAATAAATCTCAGAATGGGGTTTGGGTTGTTTGTTGTTTTGTTTGTTTTTTTTTTTTCCCCTGAGTGACTGGAAAAATAACCTGTACAGTAACATCACAGGCAGGAAGGCAAAGATTGTGATTACCTGGGAAAGGACGCTATTTTTCCTGCTTTTTTCAAATTCCTGGTGGATTTTAACACTTAACACTGTTCATAGGCTGTGTTTTGAGTACTGGAAGAAAAAATTACTGTAGTCTCTGCACCCCCTCCATCATTTTCAAGGTGAGATGTTGGGCGAGCTGTGTTCGGTTGGCGACAAGACATTCAAGGAGGCAGGAGAACACAGATGTGGTACCTCTGCTCCCAGACAGGGAGCTGGGGAAGGGGGTGTCAGGGCTAGCTGTTTGTTGGTTGTCTTTTTTTCTAAAGCTAAACTCAAAGTTTTTGCACTCACAAATCATTTGAGGCAGAGTTTATGAATAAACTCGATTGCTAATATATCAGGAAAAAATAGGTAGAATTCTCTCACCAAAACTTCTCTGCATCATTTTTAAATTATGTCCCCTGCCTCATCCCTTCTGTAATTAATTTAAATGTATCTGACATTAGCTTGGAGGCAAGTTTTAAAGTCACCATCACTCTGACTTTATTGCTGCTTCTCAGTTCAGTGGTGTTTGAATTTGGAAACTGGTTGCTCACCAGCTCTCACTTGCCAGCCCCTTTCTAGGCTGACCTTTGCAATGAACACGGCTGTGAGATAAACCCAGAATAAGAAACACTAATTCTGTGGGTTTTGTGCTTTTTTTATTACTTGTGAATAACATTTATATGGAGGCTGGACTCATGGCTGCACCTGATGACCATCTGCAGAAGTTAAAAGTCAGAACTGGTTTTGGAGCCTGCAGGGAGGAGGAATGAGTTGGTTTATTCACAGGATCTCAGAATGATTTTGTGCTTTAGAGAGGGATAATCTCTTTTGTCTCATGCAGTGGGTCTGCTGCAGGTGAGGTTCTTGCTACTGCTTCGATTGAGACTTGGGTTCTGGCAGTAGGATGGGCACTCTACTTAATCTTCAATAAATTTTGCGAGACGCCAAAAATACCGCAAGCGTCAGCATCATAATTGTGCTTGACATTTCGATACCGCTGCTCAGAGCTGGCGAGATCCTTGCACTTGAATGTTGGAGTTATTTTTAATGGACACCCTGGAAGGGTTTGCCTGCAGAAGGGCTTTCCCTGCTTGCCTTGGCTTGTGTCTCTGACAGCCAGTGCAATAGCACTCGGTTTTTATTTTCCCCAGTACAGAAGAATGCCCAGCGCCTGGTCTAGACCAGATTGCCCAAACCCAAAGTTTGCGTGTTTTGCTTCACCGCCGTCCATCTTTTCCTTGTGTGAGTGGTGGTTGAAAGTACCTGCCAGGAAACTTTTGGGGCCAGTACGCTTTGTTTCTGTAATGTGAAAGGGTTAGTGGGTGCCAAGTGGCACCAGGCAACCTTTGGGGGAAAAATTGGTCATGTGGCTATTTAGGTGTATTGGTCCAACTGAGCCTCCCACCAAAGAAATCCATAAAACCCTGAGGACCAGAAGCTGAATCCCAGGAGGAACAAGCATGTTATTACTCATTGCTTATTCTCTAGCTATAACTGTTTAGTACTAGGCGCCACCAAATAAAACAACTTAGTTTATCCGTTTGCAGTAGTGACACTTGAGACGCAGAAGCTAGTTTGGGGCTTGTGGACACACCATAACCAAATGGAAAACAAAGTGCATCAGAGTAAAGATGATTCCCCATATACGCCAACCGTCTCATTAATCAATTCTTGAAAACCAAAAACAGGACGCACACCAGCGATGCTCACGTATATAGATTGTATTTACCCGCCGCACGGGGGGGTAGCCTGAAGGTGCCAGAAAAAAAAAAAGGGAACCAAAGGCGCCAGAGCGGAAAGATGCCACGATTAAGAGGGACAAAGTTGATATATAGCCTACCAGATGTATCAGTGAAGAGCAAGGTTAAAGGATTAACCAGGTGATGGCCCTGACATAGGAACCAGAGGCGCAAAAGTGCAAGTTGTGCTAGGGGTTTAGGGGGAATGAATGGTCCTGAAGCTAGTCGTGTAGGATCTTACTGACACCGGGTTGCTGATTTCACGTGAGAAGTACAATCAATAGATAACCTAATACGATGAGTTGTTGTACATTGGGCAAGGGTCAGGTGTTCTTATTGGTCTTGTCTAGAGTCATGAGCTTGTTCGCCTCCCCGCTGCTCACGTCCGTATTCTTCAAGAGGTTTGCATGTACAGAGTTGAACAGTTGATATGGTTTTAATCCGAAGAGATACTTTTTGCTGGTCCTAGATCATTGCAGGTGACTAACCCTGTCCTTGTGGGAGAGTTGAGGACTGGGGCTTTAGCTTGTCTTGGTATAAGACAAGCAGGACAACTTGCAGGACAGGCAGTC
Source organism: Psophia crepitans (assembly GCA_013399095.1). Lineage (NCBI taxonomy): Eukaryota > Metazoa > Chordata > Aves > Gruiformes > Psophiidae > Psophia > Psophia crepitans. The sequence goes on along the minus strand of VWZZ01006493.1, from coordinate 576,999 downwards.
CTGCTTAAAGCACACTTGTCTGCCTTTCTCCCAGCTCCGTGGCTGCAAACAAACATTGACTGGAAGTCACGGAGTTATTCTTAACGTACGGTAAGAATTTTTCTTGTTTCTTTTGCATCTGGAAGTGCAAATATGACCACTCTCTGAATGCCTCGTTACAAAAAAACCCTGTGAGGAGTTAGCCCTTTTTTATTTCCCTGTGGAGCAGTGCCCACTCCTTAAAGCAGGGCAGGGGAAGAGGACCCGCAGGCTTTTAGATGCTGACTTGAGACTTTTCTAAGCATATTCGCTGCTTACAAGGTTGATTTGTGTTATTCGGACTCATTTCTTGTCCTTTAATAGAAGGCACTATCTCATGCTCGGCGCAGACTTGGGATATTTGAAGGCAGTTGGTAGAAAAATTCTGCTTTGGGTCTTTGGAGTTGAAATGAGGAATATTACAGTAGAAAAAAGAGTCGATGCTGCTTTTGAAACAGAACTGACTGTGAATTTGCGTGTGTCTTGGGTATTGTAAAACTTCTTTGCATTCTTCAAACACGGCAGGAAGGACTTAACTCTGCTTTTTAATGAAGAACACATATTTTTCCTCCAAACTATGCTAATAACTAAAAAATATTTACCCTCAACTTGTTTTTAGCATGGAAATTGTAATAGCTTGTTCGCAGGCAGCCTGGCTGCTATATGGTGTAGCTGAAGAGCACTGTATATTAAAAGCATATATAGCTTGCCTTGTCTGGAGCCCTGCCCACAAGGGTTGAAAGCAAGGCTGGTAGATCTGCCAGTTTTCATCTCCCCACCTCGATCTCTGTCGGGTACCTTTTGTGTTAGCTGCGTAATTCAGGGCGGAAGAGCGTTTGAGGCAGAAATGGTTAACTTGTGGAGCAATACGGTGTCAACTCAGCGGTACTGAGGTGTTCCCTAGGAGTTTAAAAATTAATTTTGTTGTTAAATGTCATCTTCTGGCTTGTGATCAGCTGTAGCGTAGGTCATATGTTTTCTGATAAGTTTGAAGGATATCACAGAAAGGATCCTGAATGCTGAGAACTGTGGAAACAAACTTTCAAGTCTGATGTTGATGTTTTTGGAGGTGGGGAAAAAAGCGAAGCATGAAATCTGCTTTATTCCTCTAGCAGAGATGTGCTCAAACCCAGCACATCCCAAGTTCAGAGAATTTCTCCTCCCTTCTCGCCTGCAGCGAAAGCCAGGAGAACGTAATTTAGTGCTGGAGAGATGGATTAATGGAGAAGACCTTTCTCTGCTGAAAGACTTGTGGGAAGTTCTGCAGGGACTTCATAGCAGTGTTTCGAAGGGTCTATGAGGGGCTTGGGGCAAGGAGTACTTTCTGGAACCGGGGAAGGTGCGGTCTGGAGACCTCCGGGAACCTTCTCTTGCTGAATCCACCTCTACAGGGCTTGGAGCGGAGATGAGCTACGATGAGACTTAGTTTCCGCAAGATTTTTCTTTCCTGGTTTATTAACCACAGGCCCCCTTTATAACAATCATGGACCCGCTCCTGCATATACTTCCCTTGAAGTGCACACGTTAGCTCAGTCCCGTGCGGATTTTTGATCAATCAGCAAATGTCACTGCGGCAGCCAAATTTTTTGGATGCTTATTCGGATGTCCAAGCTGAAAGTGCCTGTGAAGAACACCTTAGTATTTGGTGTAGCTTGGTTTCAAGTTCAAGTATGCCTTTTCAAGTCCAGCTCTACAAACACTGTCCCCCCACGAGATAAAACTAGGAGGGTGAGATACAAAGACTTCTTCCAGAAACTGTCCCCAGCACGTAGGGAAAATGCTGACTTATTGATGGAGACAGTCTTGAGGGAAGCAAATATTCAAATGCGTTAGGATTTCTCCTTTAGTGTTTCCTGCAATGTTAATTTTTCTTGCGGTGCCTTTTTACACCCTCCCCCTGGACGGAGCTTTCTGCTGCACAGCCTTGTTTTCATCTCTTTTATCTTTTTTTCCCCTTCCAGTTTGAGCGGCATGACCCGGTGGAGGGGCGGATCACGGAGCGGCAGTTCGGCAGCATGCTGCTGGCCTACAGCGGGGTGCAATCCAAGAAGCTCACTGTCATGCTGAAGCAACTCAAGAAGCACTTCCAAGACGGAGAGGTCAGTGACAAATCCGGGAAGTCGCCATGGGGACATCTATCCTGCACTGTGCTGAGAAATCTGTAATCTCCATGTTCTCAAGAAAAGCACCCATGCATCGTTAAGCGGTGTGGGGAGATGTGCTGACTTTGCAGGAGATAAATACCTTGCCAGCAGCAAGGGGATGGACAAGCTGGGAGTGCTGCAGCCAGTGCCCAGATCGGGGTGTAGGCTTTACCTCTGTTGAAATGCAATTTTAAAACAAACAAAACCCACAACTTCTGTTTGCTGAACAGCACACTGGGTCTGGAGCCAGAACAAATATTGAAGACGTTTGTCTAGTTACTGGGTCGACCTTGATTTAATTAGCTGTTGGGACTGGGTAGTTTATTATTTAGTTATGAACTTCTGTGAAAAATTATTTTAATTACTGGTGATTTAGAGAGGAATAAGGTTGCAGGTCCTACACACTCATTAATTTAGTGCGAGACCTTGGACTAAGACATCCGTACTGAAAGGACGTGCTTTATCGGGTAAAGCGAGTATGGGCTGCTAAATCAGTTCAGTATTAGAATTTCACATCCGCTTCTATAAAGATGGATAGTTCTTTCACTAATTAGGTTATAAACAAGCCATTTGCCAAAATGAGTATGGATGGGAAGCTTTTGCTTGCGCGTTGGGTTGGTCTGACTGTTTTAGAGCCACTTTTCCCCTAACATCAGAACTGGCGTTTAGTTCTGAACTGGTTTAGATGCAAAGTGTGTTATAAACAGTGTTGGCCACGGTCTAGTCCTTTTTTGTCCCTTTTTGGTGCTTCAGCTGGACTCCTGTGATGTGCAGGAATCTGCAGTTCGTAGGAAGCCACTCNCCCCCCCACCCCGTATTCTTGATCTTTTACTGGTTCTGGAGAACTTAGGCGTTCTGAAGCAGCAGCGCTCATAGACTAATAGGTCTCTATTAACTGCAAATAATGCCCAAAAGTGTGTAAATGCTCGGAATTCCATTCCTGCCAGAGGAGCCGTGGTACTTGCAGCTTCTCATGACCTCAGAGTGCCAGAAAGAGTGTGGTTTATTGCAGATTCCCTCATGTTTTGTAGAAAAATAGTCTCAGTATTTAATAGGATGTTACCAATAGATGGTGACAGTGTGTCGTTGGACCTTGAGACGTAGAGATCTCACTTTGCAAGCTCGTTGTTGCCAGCTTCAGTAAGACCATTGATGTTTCCAGGGTTGCAGTTTTGTGTCTGTTTATTTGATCTTTGAGGGAGACATTGCAGATTTGGCTTTTCCAGCACCTTTGCTCCCCCTGAGTTTTAATAGGGATCATTTGATTTTTTTGTGGGGGGGAAACAAAAATGCTTAACTGTGGTGTGTGTCTAAGAAAATATCAGCTCTGTTACATTCCCAAACAGTCGATTCTTTTGCTGTGATTGGGGTTTATATGTATATATTATTGCATGGTATCTGGGTGTATGAGAAATTCAGCAGAGAACTTATATTGGAAGGTTTCTTACAGCAGATGTTTCCTTCCTGCCTTGTGTAAGCCAAAACCCTGACATCTGTGGCAGAGGAAGAACTTCTTGGGTTTTACCTTATTCCTCATCTCCGAATTGGCCAGATTGTATTTCGATTTGCAGATAGCCAGATTCAGAGCAAGTCTTTTCCTTTATTCCAAGGACTTTCAAGGAGAGAAATTGGGGAGTCGCGTGAAAAAATGATACTTGGAAGAAACAGAATTGGTGGAAAACACACGATCCCTTAGACTGGGGGGAATGAAACACCCAAAATCCTAAAAGGAGATGGCCTCTCCGTTAACAAGTACAGGATATTTCATGGTTTATGGTGACATAAAGGATGCAAAAAGTGCCAGCTGCTTCGCACCGGAGGCAGATAAGCCTTTTTAGCAGCCAGGGCAGCTCAAAGTCAGTGCTTACACAGAACTAGAGAAATCAGGCACGGAAATCCTCCAATTTAGCAGGTTTTAGCTCACAGAGAATCTGACCTGGTGCCTAACTTTGCATTGTCTTTCATACAAGAGAACCTTTTCTTGAAAGCTTGTGGGGTTTGGGGGCTTTTTTCCCCACTGGGGCATTCTAGAAGACCATATCCTTTGCAGATTTGTGTGCAGCACTTAGTATCTAAATACATTTACGTACTTTTATTGCATCACCCTGGTGCAGCTGTCGGTGGTTTTATGTAGCTTAACTTTCCCCATCTCTTTAGCAATAGATCTGCCGTGCCCAGAAGCACGTTAACTGCCTTTCAAGCTTTCTGGGTGACTTACTCAGGGATGCCCTTGCAAACTCTTCTTTGTAAATGAACGGAGTATTAAGCAGAAGAGCGTTTCCTGCTTGAAACTGCAGAGGCTTGATGCTGGTGTTACTTCTTGCTCTGTGTTTGTAACCCAGACATCTGCAGAGCACACAGCTGCTTCGGTCGGGCTCTGCTTTACTCCCGTCGTATAAAAAGGGAGTGGAGCCAGTGGTATCCGCTACCCTTCCTTCGGCTCCCAGACCTCGCAGAGACATTAAAGCCCCCCTGCAGCCGCTTTATTTATCCTGCGATACTTTCCAGCTGCTGAACATCGTGTTGGTCAGAGCGGTTTTATGATGCAAACAAGTTTTGCAAGAGAATTTTTCTCCAAATCCGTTCTTTTCACACTTGACTGGCCTACTGTTACAGTAGCGTAGTATCATGATCTGCATGGTTTACTAACCTGTTGTAACTCCCCTCCATGCCAAAAGCAGTAAGGGCTTTGACTTGCTACTACTTTCCTAAGAAAGTGGGAGTAAAATAATTTTAATAGCAGGATCCTGGGAGGGGATGGCAGTAACTGTATCAAACCCACCTGGCAAACTTCATCTTGGAAATACAATTTACCTTGAGTGCTTTTTTTTATGAAATCTGTCAAATGTCATCTTTAATGTCTGATGCAATTACCTTTTCTGCATGAGGCAGCACTGGCAGCTTCCAAAATGTTAAAGCTCTCTTTTTAATCTAACTTCTAGCCTTTTTCCAGCACTTATCCTATGTTTCTGCTTTTGGAGACGGCATATTTTCTTGTATTAATTGATAATTTGTGCTCATTTTTATTTTTGTATAAGGAAAAAGGAGCTGCTACGCTCTACTTTGTTTAAAATTGCTTACAGTCCCCCTGCCCCTGGGTTTCACTTACATGGCTGCCTTTCTAGTAGTCAAAAAGGACTTGACTCGTCGGTAGTATTTACAAGCAAGGTATTTGGTTTATGCCTCCGTAACTGTTAGGAAACCAAGCTGACTCTTCGGAAATTAGCAATTTAGGTCATCTTCTACACATGGTTTGGAGGCCACGTAATGTGTTTTCCTGTTGAGATGGCAGAGGGTGGGAGCGAGATGGGATTCTCCGTGGCTGACTCTTGAGTTCCCAGGTGAAAAGCCCTAATCTTTGCAGAAGGTGTTTGAGCTGTTTTAAGATGCACCTTGGGAGTGGATACAGGTTTCTGGAGTCTGCCTGCTGACATATCGCTCGTATTACTTTAAGGAGTCAGGCTTACGAATCAACAGCTAGCTCTACAAATGCTTTGAAAGAAGCAATCATCCAGGTCCAATAATTGCCCTAGTGCTCTCCAGACATGCAATTTGTTGTGATTCCAAATTAATGCAAGCCTTTAATATAGAATGGAAATGTCTATTCGTCTTTTAGTGGTGTCATGAATAACTTACGAAGAGCCGGGCAGTGCTGACAAACACATCGACGGGGGATAGATAAATTCCCACACTCAGCCTTCTGCCTGATGAAGGTGATCATTCATCTGTCAACTTGTCGGTGCGATCCTGTCCCAGTCTCTGGTTTTATTTTATTTTTGTAGCTGGAAAGGAGCCAGGGCTGATGCCAGCCTCAAGTACAGGATTCATCAATAAAATATTCAATTTCAGTATCTCTATCCATGTAAAAGTCCAGATTTGTAGGGTCCCCCCTGCCCCATCATTGCTTTTGCTTTTTCAGCTGGTGAAAGGAGAAGTTTCTGCATGTAAGCCTGTAAACCTTCCCTGTTACCCGCTACAGCGATAGTCACTGCAGTGTTGGTACTGAACAAGGACATCAGTGCTGTTTGGCCTTGACATCTTCCATTTTGCGGTGGAAAATTCCAGGAAAATACAAAGTTTAGGGCTCTCTGCTTAGAATAGCTGCTGGGGTGCCTTGCAGCCACTACTGCAAACACTGGATGTGCCAGACAGAGCAGGTAGATCTTTTCTCCTCTGGATCTGTTGTACAAACCAGAGGAATCTTTGCAGTACTTCCTGCAGAACTACCTCTTTTTTTTTTCCTTTTTTCTTGTTTCTTTTTTTTTTGTTTTGTTTTGTTTTGCTAGGACAGTATTTTATTTAATTCTGCCATACATCTTCTAGTATAAGTAGCAAGATCCCTGTATGTTGACTGGGGTTTTTTTTCAGTCCCATTGTCTGTGTGTGTGCATTTTCTGACCTCATCCTTCTTGGTTTGGATCCGTGAACGCAGGGCTGACAAAGTCTGCTGTGTGTTTGTCGGTGTGGACGCTGTGCGGCAGCGGTGCGTTGCCACATACCCAGGGACAGTGAAGGTAGGAACAAGCTGAGATACTTCTCGGTAGGTTACAAATATTCTGTAATTCTTCTGTTTCCAATTCTGGCTTGGACGATTGTCACAGCAAAAAAAAGTGCTTTTACTTTCAAAAAAAAAAAAAAAGGTAGTTTGTTCCCTGATGAGTAGTTGCTGGGAAGGGGTTGAGCAGGGTTACAACTGATCATATAAATTCATCTTTGACAGCACGAGCTCTTCCATCCAGACCGTGAAGCCATGCTGTGTTATGCAGTTGGGAATTTTAAGTGTCACGGTATATCAGTCTGTCGTGCTAGACGGGACAGGACGAGCCTGCACCTGAACATCTCTTGATAAGCTGATTTATCTCTCCCAGAGAGGAGGGCTGGGTGGTTGCTGCTGCAGCAATGCTTTACCTCCTTTGGCTCGTGGCCGTGGCTGTGGTGGGGGCGTTTGGAGACTGCAGCTCTTGTCCCTGCACTGATGCAGTAGTGCTGGTGCTATGCAGGTTGATAAAATCGGGTGTTGCGTAGTGTGACCGGGTGGGGGTCCCGGAGCTGTGTTGGTTGGCAGTCGCTTTCCCAGGGTGCTCCTCGCTGGTCGGATCGGCGCAGAGGAGCATGTTGCTTATCCCCTGCCTGCCCGTCAGCGCAGGCAGGTTGCAGGGTGCCTTCCCGTGACTCTCTGGGTGCGTGGCTGTAGCCGCGGCACCGGTAAGTAGAGCAGACGGCGATCCAGCCCTGCAGCTGTCCTGCCACCTGCAGCGAAGCTAACTGGGGCACATCTATACGTGCTGTAGTTCTGCGACACTGGGAAAGACGTGGATCCCCGCAGGCATCCCTGAATCCCTTGGGAGAGATCATCCAGCGCGTGATCTCTTTCTTTATTGCACTTGTGAGTTTGCAGGCCTAAAAATAAATTACTAAGTTTTTTAATAAACGCTCAGGTGCCAAGGCAGGGCTGTTTGGGGCGTGCAGACCAGTTCCCCTCTGGCTACAGCTTTGTGCCGATGAGTGACGTCATTTGTAATCTAGAGTAGTGTCACCATCTCCTTTTCCATCACCCTAAGACCGTCTTTTCTCTGTCCCAGGGGCTGACGTTTGAGGAGGTGGAGAGCTTCTTCACTTTTCTGAAGAACATAAACGATGTGGACACAGCTTTGAGCTTCTACCACATGGCTGGAGCTTCGCTTGATAAAGGTATTAAAACTGGCGAGACTGGACAGGCGCTGAAAGCCTGAGGGAGCGTGACTCATGCCGTGTCGTTGGAGCTGGGAAGATGTGGAACGAGCCTGGGCTGACAGGTTAAAAATCTACTGAAATCGCTGTTCCTCCCTGTAATGAGAGTTTTAACTTGCTACGTCCACGGAGAAAGAGGGATTTCAGGTTTTACACTTCCCCGAATTTTAGATACACAGGGGAAAAAAAGGCTGAACTGAATAACCTGAATAGATTAGGAAGCGGTGATTTCATGGGGACCAATTCGTAAGCAGTGATACCTTCAGCAGGACCGTTGAGGCCTGAGGTGTGCAGAGGCAAAGTGACCTAGTGAGTGTGTCACAGGCTCTGGCACCAGGGCCCAGGCACATCAGCATTTCTTCATCCCTATCTTCTGAAGGAACATTTTTTTTCTCCTGTTATAAAGTACTTGATAAATTATTGTTGCCAAAGATGCGGCTGAGGCGCTAACCAGCAGTGGAGCTGATGGTAGGAATGTTTCAACCCTTGTTTTGTTGCAACTGTGCTTAAAATTAAGAGCTGTCTGGGCAGATGCTGCATTTCTGATCTGAAATCCAAGTAGTGGGAAGCACCTTTGGAGCTCCCAGGCATGCTGGAAGGAAGGAGGGGGGAGTGCTGGAACCCCACTGGGGTCCCAAACTGGGCATTAAAGTCTGTGCAGAGCAGGCTTTCTTCAGATAACCCACAGCCGGGAGGCTGTGCCTGGCTGGAGAAGCTGGCTGAATAAACCTCAGAGCTGGTGTTTCCTGGGAGCTTGGTAATAGTGCGGTTTATTGATCAGACCAAGCCACCATATCCTTCTTCATCTTCATCATGTGTTTCCTTTTCTGAGCTAATCTGTATCAGGTATGTTCTCCGATCTGATACACCGATTTAGAAAGCCACCACACATCATCTTTTTTCATAACAAAGAAGTCCACCTCTCTGCTGGACTGTCACATGTGTTTCTTTTCTAGATCTTTTTTTTTAAAAAACATTTGAACTGGGAATACAGAAGAAAAAAAAAGATTACAAACTCATTAAAAGTTTTTTAGGCTAAGTGGAAACTCTTGTCTACTAGAAAGTTAAAGCTTATGCATTTAGGCAGCTGCAAAATTAAACGTTTTGGAAGTAAGCTATTCTTCCAGCCGCTGCTGTGGTGGGAATATTAAGACATTAATAGGTTTGTGGGCAGTGGAATTACAAAGGGAGTCAAATGTGTCATCTCTTCTTGCCTGTGTCAACAGTCCTCATCTTCTGATATTTGGGGGGGGCGGGGATCATCTGTACTCCTTGGTTTAGATCGCCATTACTTTAAGACTCACAGTTAAAAGAACCTGATAGGGGTTTTGTGGTTTGGGGTTTTTTTAATTTACAAGTAAAAAGGAGCAGGAAATACCGTGTGTGAAATCGGATGTGCTGCTGCTACGCAGAGCCCTTTCTGCAGTGTCCCACGAGGAACTAATAGCCCAGCAAATCCAATTTACTCAGTGTCTACAGTAAATTAGCAATTGTCCAGCTGTGGAGTACGTATTTGTGGAGTATTGGGTCCACACACAGTTGGTAAATCAGTGTGATTGCTGTTTAATTATGTGTGATTAATGAGCTTTTGCTGGAGCCACAGCCGTTGAGCTGGGAGTCCTTTGCCTGGAGTAAGAAACCTTGGGCCGGCCGGGTGGTGTGCAGGGCATGACTTCAAACTGCTCGACGGCTCAGCTCTCCCTGCACCCCCGTCCCTGCCCGCAGGGCCCCTGCTGTCAGGAGAGATTTTTCCCGGGCGCGGGCAGAAGAGGAAGGAGGGAGGGTTATCCCGCAAATGCCGTTTCCAAGCTGCAGCAATAATGCCTGGGTTTCGCGGCAGGGATATGCATGCTCCCAAGCTTAAATTGCCTATGTATTACCTGGTCCCATACGCTCTGAGTCTGGATATTGCACCCACAAATAAAAGCAATAAATGGGGTGTATACTTCCAAAAGCCAAGCTCTTATAAGGTTGCTTATTAAAAACCAACAAATGTAAAAATTAGTTATAGTAAGGGGGGAGAGAGGACGGTTTGTGTGTCAGATAAATTGCTATTAACCTAATGTTATTATAATCTTAGAAGTGCTGTTTAAAATTAAAGAAAAGAATGGATGGCACTAAACAGCTGTAGCGTGGCAACCTGTCCTGTGTGTTGAATTAAAGCAGCCTCTTCATCTAAAAAGAATCATAAACCTACGTTTTAATGACCCATAGAAGAACACACAGATGATTTGTTAGTCCCTCTTTCAGTTTACCAGAAATATAATAGCTCTTGTTCTCGTAAATCATAAGCATTATTTAGAAAACTTTCCCAGCCTGGGCTTACAGCTGGCAGCAGGACAGGAGCCGAATTCGTCGCTTCATCCCCTTTCGAGGTGAGGGTGTGAACTGCACCCTTTTTTGGCACCGTCTCCGGCCAGACTTCGCAAGCAGCCGTTCTGCTGGCGCTGGCAGCGAGCTGTGGTGTAACTCCTTTGTGTTTTAGGGCAAGGCACAGACGCGCTTTGCTAGAGATGGGCCAAAGTGAGGTGAGATGACCAAGCCTGCTGCTCGTTTTATTTAAAGTACGGAGCTTGGAACAGCTGCAGGCTTGCCAGGGAATTTGGGAGGAGTTTTCATCTGCTTGGTTTAATCTGCCTTCAGAGCTGGACAAAAGACGTCAGGCCCCCACGGAGGCACAGCACAGATTGCTCTTCTGCGGTAATGGCATGGAGTCAACGCTGGTAGTTGGGGGGTGAGGACTTCTACAGAGTAGGGGAGGTTGGCAGGGAGTCCAAGAGGGTCACCTACAGTCAGGTTTTGGATGTCTCCGAGGATGGAGATGCCACAGCCTCTCTGTGTGCCTGGATGAGTATTTGTGATAATTTGTGAGGAGAAGAGTCGAGCGATGAAATCTGGTGTCCTGCAGAGGCAAGTCAGGGTTGTGCGTTGTCACCCTTGCTGCCCTCGCACCAGTGTGGTGATGTGTGTGTGTGTGTCCATCCTCATGGAGAAGGGACCATGGAAGCACTTGGTGCCATAGAATCATGGAATCACTAAGGTTGGAAAGGACCTCTGAGATCATCAAGTCCAACCGTCAACCTAACACCACCACCACTATACTGCGTTAGACCTGCACGATTTATAGTCACTCCCTCTTCTGGTTTGGAGGGCATGCGACGCTGGCCATCGGTCCCTCCCTCCCTCTTGGATCAAGGGGGAAAGAGCTGAAGGCAGCTTTGTCATTTAATTCGTCAGCGTTTGATGTTGGTGTGAGCTAATTAAATGCTGGACTGTTAAAGCCCGTTTCGGAGGGCTGCTGCCGCCATCTAACGCACCCGCTCGCTTGCGTCACAGTTTGTTCGTTCGGTCGTGTTGCACCTTGCTGGCTGATCTGTGTGTGTTCAGAAGAAGAGAGCTGAAAGGAAAGGGGTGCGCAGATGTGGTGGCCGTCCCCACGCTTAAAACCTGAATTCCCTGTTTCCCTAGCTGTCCAGGTTTCCCTGGGAGCTGTACCGCCATATGTTCTGCAGCCTGGTTGGCGTGGGTGGGCTGGGAGAAACGTGGGGTCTCCCCACGGCCCGGTTGGCAAGGTTTGGGTGTAAGGCTGGGGAAATAAAATTAATTCACACTTTCTTTAATGATTACATCACCTCTGCCCTCCCCAAAGTGGGCCCTGGCTGCCAGCAGGACTCGCACAGCAGCAGCGGCTGTATCCTAGAACTGAAATACGGAGTAATAACTGCAGACCAGAGCTACCTCCCTCATGTAGGAAAGGATTTTAACTCAAAAATAATAATTACGGGGAAACAGTGGGTGCCTACTTGAGATTATGTAAATTTTAATCCACCTTCTGTTTAATTTCAGTTTTCTCCTGCATTATTCAGTAAGAGGAGGGATTTTATAGGGGATAAGAATAGAATAGAATCATTAAGGTTGGAGGTGACCTCAAGGATCATCTAGTCCAACCATCCCCCCACCACCTATTACCCACTAAACCACGTCCCTAAGTACCACATCTAACCTTTCCTTAAACACCCGCAGGGGTGGTGACTCCACCACCTCCCTGGGCAACCCGTTCCAATGCCCAACCACCCTTTCCGAGAAGAATTTTCTCCTAATCTCCAACCTGAACCTTCCCTGGCGCAGCTTGCAGCCATTTCCCCTTGTCCTGTCACTAGTTATCTGCGAGAAGAGGCCGACCCCCAGCTCGCCACAACTTCCTTTCAGGTAGTTGTAGAGGGCAATAAGGTCTGCCCTGAGCCTCCTCTTCTCCAGACTAAACAAGCCCAGTTCCTTCAGCCGCTCCTCATAAGACCTGTGCTCCAGCCCCTTCACCAGTTTTGTTGCCCTTCTCTGGACACGCTCCAGGGCTTCGATGTCTTTCTTGTGGTGAGGGGCCCAAAACTGGACACAGGACTCGAGGTGTGGCCTCACCAGGGCTGAGTACAGGGGGACAATCACCTCCCTGTTCCTGCTGGCCACACTATTCCTGATACAGGCCAGGATGCCGTTGGCCTTCTTGGCCACCCGGGCACACTGCCGGCTCATGTCCAGGCGAGCATCAATCAACACCCCCAGGTCCTTTTCCTCTACACAGCTTTCCAGCCACCCCGCCCCCAGCCTGTAGCGCTGCCTGGGGTTGTTGTGGCCAAAGTGCAGGACCCGGCACTTTGCCACATTAAACCTCATCCCGTTGGCCTCTGCCCAGCGATCCAACCTGTCCAGGTCCCTCTCTAGAGCCATCCTACCCTCCGACCTGATGGTGGCTGTGGATTCCTCCCCGAAAACCTCAAACCTCACTCGGGAGCAGAAATGGGGTGGAAGGAACCAATAATCTGAACGTTCATGGAAAAAAAAAAAGAAATCCTATTAGAAACAGTTTATAGAGTCTCTAATCCAGTTATGGTATAGTTTGGGTGCTTATTTTTTATTTTTACCTTTCTGACACACAATCTTTTGAAATTTCTGAAGGGCCAATAGCTCTGCGAAGGGGACCGGGGGCACGAACCCGGAGGGGCGCTGCGAATGAAAGCAGAGCCATTTGTTGTTGTTGCTTCGGTCTGATTTTTCTGTCGGGCCACTTCCCTCTTTCCCCTTGCTGAAGGGGAGAGCTCATCCCGGTTGCTGTGAGCTCGCTGCCGCTGTGCAGAGTCTCTCTGGAAGGGGTTTTCTCGGGTCAGGCTTTGTAGGGAAGCAATTTAACTTAAAATATGCTCACATTCATGCGAAGCCCTTCTCTTTTATTGAGTATCTGGAAGGGAGCGGGGTGTTCCAGCCCTGACACGGTGACAACTGAGCTGCTCTTACCTTCCCTCCTTGCTTCAATTAGCAGCTGTCAAAGGGAGACCAGAGGGCAGACAGACGCGCACGAAGGCATGTGGGGAAGCAGCTAAACCACCCCAGTGAGGGTTTGGGGTTTTTTCCTTTATGCAGCACGATCTACTGCATAACCTTGCCAGACTGAGAGCTCCGCGGATTGCTCTTTTCTAGAGGCGTGAATAAAGCTACCGCTCGGTTCTTTGCCGATGAGCTCAGCTGCCAGTCTGGGGAGGGGGAAGCGAAATAATTTGTTACAACTCTCTTATTTTATTGCAAGGTTAACCTTGTCTGCTCACTGCAGAGCCTGTCACAGGCAGAGGGTGGATAGGTTCGTTCTGCAATTATTGGCACAGGGTTGCTTAACAGGGAAAACTGTTTTTATTATTCCTAGCCTGCTGGAATAGCTGGTTCGGGGAGTATTGACTTTGCAACACTGTCAGAAGGAGCTGCCTCGCTGATGGAGCCCGTCAGGAGGGTTTCCCACCTAGTGCTGGCACTTCACCTGATTTTGTAACCAAAGTGGGGGGGGGAGGGTAAAAATGTTTCATCTCAGTGGTTTTAATGTTTCTTGAACACGGAGGTATCGGCACATCGGTGCTCACCAGGAGCCTCTCCGCATCCCACATGGCGTTGCAGGAGGAAGGCGAAGGCTTTGAGGAGCCTTGTTTTGAGGCATATGTCAAATGGGCTGGGGACAAAACTTACTTCAAGCCTCTTTGAACGTGATCCGTTTCCATAAAGGCAGTTTTCCATGGAGGAACAAGAGTCTTCCACTCCTCTGCCCGACATCTCTCTAACCTTATGCCCTCCCTCCCGTTGCAGTGACCATGCAGCAAGTGGCCAGGACGGTAGCCAAGGTGGAGCTCTCCGACCACGTGTGCGACGTGGTGTTCGCGCTCTTCGACTGCGACGGTGAGTGACCCTATGCTCCAAATGCCAGCCGTGTAAGGCTGCCGTGGCTTTGGCTCTTCTTGCTGTGCTGCCGTCCTCTCTTTGCCCGTGGATCCGTACTGATGCTCCTGTCAGGGTGTCTGATGGTACCCAGCTGCCGAGATGTTTGTCTTAAAGCACTGGATGCAAGTGTTTGGCAAGCACAGTATGTTGCAGCTTTTTTTTTTCCTTTCCCCCCCTACAAAACTCTATTTTGTTTAACAAAATCAGCTATTGTGCTCCTGTGTTGGAAACGAGCCTATCTGGTACTTTGTTATCTCCCAAGTCCTAGGCAAATACCAGCTTAATTAATTAACGACAGCTCTGTGCCCTGCTGGGAAGCTCATTGCTTTGCTGGCCCGCAGAGGATGCAAGCGCTTTGGGGGTAGCATGCTGCCACGCTGAAGCTGTTGTAGGTTGATTTAATGAGAATTAGTGGAGTCTTTGCTAGCAGGGGACGATGGCAGCAATTCGGACTTGGAAAGTAGTGAAACTCTGCATTTGCCCAAAAGTGTCAAGGCAAAACCAACGACCTTACTGGCACCCTGCTTCTCCATCAGCCACTGGGGTCTGGCAGCTCCGAGCGGCAGCACTGGCGCATAAATAGACAGTTGTTTGCTTTCTAATACGAATACAGACATTAAAAGAAAAGAAAAATCTCTTTATTCCTTGTTGTCCCTCTTGGTTTCGGCCCCACCTGCTTCCGTGGCCCTTTCTAAGGTTGGATCTCTTTTATTATTATTTGTTTTTTTTCCTCGGCACTTCTGTGCGGTACGATCCTCAAAGCCAGATGAATCAGGCTGGAGATTAGAGTGAAGCGAAGCGTTAGCCGAATATTCTCCATTTGCATCCCCTCATAGGAGGATCTGCTAAATATTTGGATAGCAAACCTTTGCGGGGAAGGACGGAATCAAGGGGAAAAGCGGGCACAGACCTCTGGGGTTTGTGTGTTTTCACTCTCTTGGTGTTTATTGTACCACGCACGCATCAAAAAACTGCAGCACCGCAGGTTTTTGGGGTTTTTTTTGCCCCTTGATATTTTGCTAGAATTTTGCTGCCCAGGTTTGCAAAACCTCTCTCAATTAAGAAACATGTACATTACAACAACGCGGTTCTCTGTATCAGCCGGAGGGATTCTCTCTGCTTTCACCTGGCGAACTGTTGGCACCGGCCGGTGTTTGTTGTTTTTTGGGGGCTGACATCCCTCCTATTTCTGCTCTGCCCACGGTGGGGGGTTGCTGCTCCCCAGAAACTACAAGTCAGTGTGATCAGCTGTGCGCCCTCAGCCGGGGAGCGAGACAGGCAGCGGGCCACGTGCGGCAGCAGGCAGCAGCCCCTCGGCAGGCAGGCGTCGGGCTGCCGGCCGTGCCGCGGCTTGCTGCTGTCCCCTCTGCTCTGCCAGCGCCCGAAATCAAAGTCCCAGAGGTGTTAACTTCCGGGTTGTTACGTAGCTAGGGAATAAAATTTGCCCCGATTTACTACTGTCTTTACTTCCACGTAAATTTAGTTGACCTAATTCTCAGTGACCTCACCAGCCTGCTTTAATGAACCTTCCCCTCTACTCCATTAAGAAAAACTTGTGCCCCCACGATTTCCCAAATCCCTTAAAGCCGCACGTTTCCTGTGGGTGCGTGGGCCTTCGCTTTTCGGTCTTCCAAGCCCAGGCCCTGCAGGGCGTGGGGGTGCCGCAGGGAGGGGCTTTCCATGTCCTGGTTTGGCAACCCTCGCTCATCGCGGTATTTTGGGGGGGCTGAAGCCGAACACAGTTTCAGTCTCCTCAAGAAATGCTGTTTGTGCCTGCTGCCCTCTGACGTTCGTGCATGGTGGGAGGGGGTTTGGGCGAGTTGTAGTGTTTCTAATGTTGGGTTTTCCCCCTTCTCCCAGGGAACGGCGAGCTGAGCAACAAGGAGTTCGTTGCCATCATGAAGCAGCGCCTTATGCGAGGGCTGGAGAAGCCCAAGGACATGGGCTTCACGCGGCTCATGCGGGCCATGTGGAAGTGCGCCCAGGAGACGGCGTGGGACTTCACCGTGCCCAAGCAGTAGCCGCGGTGGGGAGCAGTGCCCGCTGTCACAGCCCCGATGCTTGCGGGGTGGCGCCAGGCTCCGGCTGCCGAGCCTGGACTCTTCCTCACCGCGGGTTTCCATAAGCTGACGTCAGACATCAACGCCCGTTGCGTCTGCAGCTTCTGCTTCCTCTCTCTCAGGAAGAAAGGGACTTTCCTTCCCGCCGCCTGCCCTCGGTGCTGCGCCCTGCCCGGCCCAGGCCCCCGTGTCGCTCTTACTTAAGGTGGTTACCGCACACTGCCACAGCGGCTTTCGTGCGTACGTGGCTCCTGGGAGTGATGCTGCAGCACTTCCCCAGCAGCCCTGTGCCCGGAGCACCCCTAGACTCCCGGCTCCCATGGGGGTGGGGATGGGGATGCTGCCTCTGACGTCAGAGGGGTTACGCCTGACTTAATTAATGGATTATTTTTCTGTGAAGGGGAGCACTGTCTGTGGGACATGGCTGCTCTGTACGGGGCCGCGCGCTGTCCTGTTATGTACCCTGTAAAGGCATTTGCTCACACCACCCCGCCTCGCGCCTCATCTCTCTCGGTAGCGCGTCACCAGAGCTGGGAAGGGAAAGACGTGATGACGTCACAGAGCCGGAAGGACGCGGCCCAGCCCCTGGGGGTAGGGTGCGTGCGTCCCTTCCCTCCCTCAGGCTTCTCCTGCTCGGTACCTAACGACGTCACGTTCACACACACCGCCCGCCCCCCGTAAGGCCGCGTCGCTGCCGCCGGGGGCGGCGCGGCTCTGACGCCATCAGGCCGCGCCCGGCCCTGCCCCCTCCCGGGCCGCCGCCGCCATGGAGTCGAACAGGGACGAGGCGGAGCGGTGCATCGGC